>VXAD01003968.1:103032-371733 GCA_013399195.1 Dicrurus megarhynchus
GTGAAGAGAGGAAAGAAGCAAGGAAGGAAGGAAAGAAGGAAGGAAGGAAAGACGAACAGAATCAAACCAACCAAAACCCAGCAAAACCAACAAACAAAAACCAAAACCAAACTCTGTAACTCTTTATAAATATTGGATATTGGAACATCTATATTAATAGCAATAATTGGGGATTGTAACAAAAATATATAAAACAATAAGTACGGTCAAAATAGTAATGTCTCTGATTTTCTTGTCTCCATACAGATATAATCAATCTTCATGTCCAGGATAAATAGGAGGCTTAAGTGCCACAATGGAGATTTTGATTGGACTTGAGGAAAGTTGGAACAGGTTGCCAAAAGAATAATATGAGTCTCCACGATGAAAGGCTTTTGAGGGCAGCCTGAAAATACACTTGACAGCCGTGAGCTAGGTAAGTCTGATCATGCTATGAAGTAGAAGTGGATGCTCTATAGTTCTTTTCCAGATGGACTGTACCATTTACCTTTGATCTGCTCAGTGCTGGCCTGGGAATGCTGGTTTCGTGGGACAGCTGCAGCTTAGTCCATGAGAAATGCTATGTTTCTTTGTTTGCTTGCTATTTAATTTCAGCCTTTTTTTGGAATAAACTCAGATTTTAGAAAGCTTCCCACGAAGTTCAAAATGTATTATTGAGTCAGATTTAGTGCAGAGCTTATTTCTGACACCTTCTAGGGTAGTGGCATTCCACAGTCTCATTACTTTTAGGTTTTAGAAAAACTTCAGAAATCTTCCCAAAACCACAGTTGCCTTGACATTATTTTTTTAGCAGCTACACACCAAATAAAGCTCTTGTTTCTATTTAAGAACCCCAGAGATAGTGTGACAGGAAATCAAGAACTTTATGATTAACAAAAGGTCATCTGAGCCACAGAAAAGGACAAACAAAACAAACCAACAGCAAAAGCAATCTTTAGGTATTAGAGAAGCAGTTTACAATGTTACATTTAAAAAAAAAGGAAAAGCAGCAGAAAAATACAGGACAACGTCACTCCAAGTATAAGTTTATTCTGTTCTTTGTTCTGTGAGTTAATGATGGCCTGAGTACTAGAAGCCCATGTTACTGTCTTAGTTCTGGTAGTGAAGCTTGTGCCACTGTACTGATACTTTGTAAAGAAAAGTTAATTATTTTTAAGAGCTGTAATTCGTGACTACAATCAGAAAAAAAAATAAATTTTTCTTTTTTTTCCAAAATTCAGCTTTAAAAGCATTATAGAATTGATCAAAATAAACATCAATTAGTTACACCAAAGGCTTCACTTTGCTTCACTGAGAAAAAATAAATCGAAAGAATGTGATATAGATTTTACATATAGTTCTCAGACTTCACAAGAGAGACGAAAAAGAGTTCAAAGAATAAATCTTGATGTTTGTTTGCAGATATGTTACTGATCCATCTCTCTTTTCACAGAGGTAAAACTGTAAACTGCTTATGTTCCATTTCTGGATATACAGATTCATGTAGACACAGAGATGAGTCATGTGGTTTTCTAAGAAAATGGTGATCCAGCATTTCAAAGGTGATGAACGCCAATATGCCCAATGGTGATGAACGCCAATATGCCCAATGATAGCAATGTGCACCCTGAATCAGGATGGCAATTGTATACTTGGCTTTTAAATTCATCATGTTAGTCTTATATACCTGTTTTTATCTTGGGGGCATTAATGTAAACATGTAAATAAAGATAAATGACCGTAAAATACAGCCTTCTGTTCTAGAACAGAATGTTATTTCTTAATTCAAAATGTATAGCTTTACTAAATACAATATAGAGCATGTGCAGTGAATATTAGGCAGAGAATATCATTAAAAGCCCATATCAAGGAATCCAGGGGCAAAAATGTCTCCTCTGTTCTTTAGTTTTGGCCTCTGGAGGTGCCATAGGGACAGATACTGTTCTGATCCTGCACATCATGATTTGAAAGGAGTAGAGCAAAAAAACTGGTGGATTTTCCACCTTTATGGTATATCCACCTTTATACTACTTCAGTCATAACAAGCCAACAAGGAAAACAGCTTCTCTAAAAGCAGTTATTGTCTTAGAGGGTGTGATGACATGAAGGGTTATCCAACCTTCAAGTGTGTATTATACACTTGCCTTTTTTTATAATTTAATACGTAAAGGCATGGATGCTTTATCCTCTAAGAGAGACCTAACCACCCTAAAACAGGTGGACAAATCAAACTGACCCCAGAAGTGGGAACAGAGGGAGCCCAGGAAAATAACAGACATCAGTTTTTCTTTAAAGATGGTCCATGTCACAGAGTTTGGAGTCACCTAAGTGTGCCTGATGAGGGTCCAAGGTCTCATGAAAAGCTCATGCAGATAAAACTGACCTGTTTAAGAAAATAAAAGTATGTAAGGCACAGGAAGGTCTCAGAAAGAGAGGCTCCATTTTGGATAAAAATTAAGTCCTTTTTCTATCAAAAAGATGTAATAAAGCAAAGAACATCAGAACACCACCATTTCAAGCAGCCAATAGGTGCTGTTAATTTCTATATTTCACCTGGGGCAGCCAAGTGATGATGATGCTTTCTGTTCTTTAAGACCAATTGTTTTTTAAAAATTGTTTTCCAGTTCTTGGAGCTAGAACAGCCAACAGTAGGTACTGATCCTTACTTTCCCAGGATGTTTTACCTCTTATTACAAATCTTTTTTTTTTTTTTTTTTAATGACTTTAAAACTATCAGTTGTCATTACAGTTCCTTGGTTTTGCAATTAGGATGTGTCCAATTTCTAGGCACTCAGCTGTACTTCAAAGATGACAGTTTTTTTTCTTTTTTTCAAACATGCTTTTGGTTCCCAGCTCCAGTTCCCATGGTCACAGTTCCCAGGCTGGCAGGCAATTTTTCCACCAGTACTTCAGATGGCATTTTCCTCTGGTCAGTAATCTTCCCCTTCTAACAAGGATGCCTTTCTGGCTGTTCATATCATAGTGAGAAAGGGAAAGGAGGTGTAATTTCAAGACCCATATTATTTATCTTATTTGTGTTCTGGAACTATCCTACTCCTTTCTAGAAGTTCTCAATCCAGACAGCATTTATGACTCAGGGTACTGGGAAAAATGTATAAAAAACATTTGACAAAACAGACCGGGTGGACCGCGGATTTTACGCATTATTGTTTCATTGTTTTTGAATGTCCTTACCAGTAGAGAAAGACTTCAAATTTCAGCCTAACTGGAATTCATTATTGAGTAGTTACCCTTCTTAAAATGATATTGTAATGAGAAGACAAAAAATTATGGTTTTTGTTATCTCAGGCTTGCTTCTGAGGCAAGAAAAATAACCATAAGGAAAGAGGAGGGTTGGACTGTGCATAGCATAATACATGGCCTCTTGTATATAACTGTAGAGCAAAAAATGTGAATTGGAAAGAGAGTGCAGTAGCACACATGGTTTTGCATTACTCAAGTCATCCTGTATAGCTGCCAATAACTTCCTACCAAACAGGAAGAATATCATATAGTTAAGTACACCATTAGTATGCTTAAAATAACATTTAGATTCTCAGTGGTGTACTTGCCCTCAATATATGTCAATATTTCGTATGCTCCAAATTCTGGAATGAGTTTGGAAATGAAAGGGCTTTTCAGAACCCTTTTCAAATTTGCTTAAAAATGTGTTTGTGTCTGAAATCTGCAATGTCTTTCCCTCAAATGGAAATGCCAGGCTGTTAAATTATGCAAGTAAAGTTAGAAAGGCTCTGTACTGCTACTGTTTGTCTTCCAAAAATGGAAGACCACAAAAAGGAATAGTTAGTGATTAACAGTGTAGGTTTGATCTTTCAGAGAAAAAAAATCACTTTTTTTTTAAAAATATGCTATCAGCAAGTCTTAGGACTGGTAGCTGTAGTAGCATTTCTTTAAAAGACAAAACTATAATGACAAGAAATCAAATTAATTGTCACTGATATGTAGAAGGAGTGATGTCATTTGCTCTCTGAAGAGTGGTAGATATTATTACTGATGATATCTGCTGTTTTGGATTGGCTTGTTTTTCATGTTTGGGTTTTGGAGGGTTTGGGTTTGTTTGCTTGGGTTTTTTTTTCAGTTAATATTACAGGTGAAAAATTGTCTTAAATGGCATGTGAGTTTGATAATTTGCAGACAGTGCTAATTTGGGTGGGAGAGTTGATCTGCTGGAGGGTAAGAAGATTCTGCAGAAGGATATGGACACACTGGATCAATAGGCCAAGGCCAACTTTATGAGGTTCAAGAGTGCCAAGTGCCAGGTTCTGCCCCTGTATCACAACAATCTCAGGCAGTGCTACAGGCTGGAGGATGAGCGACTGGAAAATGGCCCAGAAGAAAAGGACGTGGGAATGCTGGTCGACAGCCTACTGAATATGAGCCAGCAGTGTGCCCAGGTGCTCAAGAAGGCCAGTGGCATCCTGGTCTGTATCATCAATAGTGTGGCCAGCGCAACCAGAGCAGTGATTGACCCCCTGTACTCTGCACTGGTGAGGCCACACTGGTGCTGTGTTCTGTTTTGGGCCCCTCACCACAGGAATGGCTCTGAGGTGCGGGAGGCTGGTTGGTCCCTTCTCCCAAATAACAAGGCTAGAGGCAATGGCGTCAAGTTGTTCCAGGGGAAGTTTAGATGAGATGTTAGGAATAATTTCTTCACTGCAAGGGTTGTCTTTTGGAATGGGCTGCCAGGGAAGTGGTTGAGTCACCATCCCTGCAGGTATTTAAAAAATGGGTAGAGGTAGTACTTAGGGACATAGCATTGTCAGGTTAATAGTTGGACTCAATGATCTTAAAGGTCTTTTCCAAGCTGAAGGATTCTATGATTGTTTCAGGTAATTCAAAATGTGAATATACTTGAAAAATTCCCAAATTGTCTGACAAACTTTGCATATACTTGAACTGCTAAAAGGAGCTGCAGTAGGCTGCATGTTACTCTCTGTGTTTAATGCAGATCTCACCTCTCATGCATCAGTGTTTGGAGATCCATTACAAGATTATTTGTATCACTGATTCTCCAAGGATAGAGGATATATCTTTGGCATCAATATTACTTATATCAATGTTCTGTGAAGGTTAATTGTTTGTGGAAATAAAAATGATATCATAATTTATTCTGGGCCTGGTTCCACAACTTTTCTGCCTTCAGAGTTGAAGCCAGAGAGAAGCCCTGGTAAATCAGTTAAGTCCCTTATAAGTAACATAGTATTGACCTTGAATGAGAATGAAAAATCAAGTTCCCTGCTGTCAGATTCCCTTATGACGGTTCAGATTTCACCTTACATTTTGCTTATTTGTTTAATAGTGGCATTTTCTGTTGAAGATTCTACCAATATATTCATACCACGGTCAGACGGGATTGCTTATGACTGCTACAAATGAGAAATGCTAAAGCTACTTCTCTTCCTTCTTATCAGAAAGAGCAATTTCAACACTACAAAGGAAGATATTGTGAACTGTGTTGTTTTTAGTTCCTTTGAAATGCTTGCATCTTGTTCTGAGTCTCCTTAAGAAAATCATGTCAGAAAAAGAAAGGAAAAGGCAACAACTGCCTGTTGTGTTTTATTAATATAGCATCAGCCTTAAGTACAGTTAAAAAGGACACAAACAGTTCTGAATGGAAGTAGAGAAGATGAAACTTGCAAAAAACTTACAGGAAGAAATTACTATAAGACTTGTTTTTTGTTTCTGGTTTGTTCTTTTTTCCAAAGCAAAGTATTTAATATTTTATTTTCCTCTGGTTTCAACTGAAATAATTAAGTTGCTGTCTTAAAGGCATTACTAAATCCTGCAATTCTAAACTATTATCAGGAAGCACTGGACATAATGAGAGCCAGTTTTGTCTCTCAACACATCTACTGAAGCCTGTCAGCTGGACGCTTGGGTTAGAATTTTAGGCTGCATTAACTACATTTATAATACTAATTTCATACTTTGTAAAAGAGAACGTTTATAGAACAGGAAATAATACATTAGAAAAATTATTTTCAATGTGAATTCAAAGATGTTTACATAATTTTGAATAGCTTTATATGTATGAATATATATCTATTTTCACATGCATACCTAGAAAATGACAAAATTCCCACTTCCATGCTTCAACAGTAGTCTCTGAATTTAACTGTTTATATGCTGATGAAAATTTCCAGTAGACACCTTTTTTATATCATTGTTACTATCCATATCTGTTAAACCTCATCAGAATCTGCTGCTAATGGTTAGCATAGTCTTAGTTTTCTCTGGTAAATTTTCCTCTAAATGACTATAAACAACCGAGTGGTAAAGCTTTACCACATCATGAAGCTCTAATTATTTAAGTTTCATTTAATTTTTAGTAAGGCAGATAGAGAGAAAACTAATTTATTTCATTTCCAGTCTTTTCAGTTTGACACAACTCTAATTCATGCTTGTATTTGAAGTAGCTTTTTTTTACTAAAGTGTCGTTTTCACAGCAAAAGAACATTCATGTTCAGAATAACAATCATGAGAGAAAGCCCTATTGCCTGTGATAAGTTTTACTTACAAGATCTTTCTCCCAGTTTCTCAGATAAGTTCAACTACTTTTAACAAGATACATAATGCTTAATGCCTGTACTGATATCATAAAGTCAGCAGATAAACTCTGGGCTATAAACTTAGGCAAAAGATCTCTATGAAATGAGAAATACTCACAGTAGTACTTCAACAACAAAAGAAAGCAGAAAGAGCCTCCCTTTCCTGGAAATTCTGTCTTTCTGGAACCTTGATAAATAAGATCCGCATTTAAGAAATTTTATTTCTATTCTCCCTCCAAATTTTGTTGACATCTGAGAATGTAGAGCTACCTCTAATCCTCAGAACATAAGATTTATATGGATAGTGAGTGCTAAGAATCTAAACTGTGTGATAAAAATGTGATAAAAGCTGTTCCTAAGACAAAAGTGTAAAATCTTTTGTCTTAGGAGCAACATGTTCACATCAAATGGCACATCTGCTTCTGACACAGCCACACCCACTGTGACAGCAACCTAAAAAAGTGAAAGTCCTGTAGGTAGTTCTAAAGGTAGAGCAGGCATAACTTGCTCAGTAATTTAAAGAGTTCAAAATAAAGTCCTAAGTCAGTCTCACTTTGAGATTGGATAATCCATTACTTGAAATGAAGAAAGATTTTTGGCTATTGAAATTACCAGAACTTAAAAAAAAAAAAATATATGAGCTTTAAATGTCAAAATCAAATGCCTACTTAGTAGACATTGATGAATGGAAAATTGTTCTATGTGCCCATCTCAGTCCATGGAAAGCAGCAGACAATTCTGTGTCAAACATGATTGCTTTTAGCAAGTTAATTCTGCTATTTCAGAATTGATGTCAGCTACCATTCGAGATCCCTTAGGAGACTTCTGACATCCACACACGGTTTGCAGGTAAAGAAACCAAGACAAATGACTTACTTAATTGGCAGCTAAAGCTCAGGTGGGATATCATAGAGAACATTTAATGTCATTAGACACCTATACAGAAGTGACTGAATTATCTTGAGGTGTCTATATGAGGATGAGATTAACTAAATCTTACAACAGATTTTCTTAGGGATTGCAAAGTGAGTCTGTGGTGATTAGCTCAAGTAAAGATACCTGCCATGTAGGTGTCTACATCTGATTGGTAAATTACATCCTTTTTTACCCTGCAGGGGGAAGATAGTGATTACCAGGAAATGAATACATAAAATGTGAAAGTAACAGAGAGCTGGGGATGTATAAATCTAAGGGTGGAATAAGTCTGAGAGTAAGAGAATTACATTTAGGTGTCTCTAGGTTAGTTAGATATGTAAGCGCCCTATATAGCTGATGAACATCTAGTTATTGAAGTAAATGCAGTCTAGACCATCAACATTATTATTTAGTTAGCTTTGAAGTATACACCTAAAATACCATTCAGTTCCTGAAATATTTGTACCTAGAGCTCTTTAATTCTAGACATCAGCATAAGTCTGGCAGATAAAACAGGTCTAACAGGAAACTGTCACACTTCTGGAGCTGAAGACCAGAAATCTTATATTTACGTAATTGCATTCTGCCTAAAGCTGACTATACTGGCAAGTATAGAATTCAATTGGGACAGACTGCTATTCTAAGGTAGTTGTAATTCACCACTTAATTATTAGCAAATTTTACTCATTTGTGTTTATATGGCACTACATGAATGTGATATAAGATGATAAAGCCTTGTAGAATATATGCTGAATAGGTGAATAGCATGCTAAATTTGGCATCTGCAATTGTAACTTTTATGTTGGTGTCTGTAAACATATAAGTAATTATTAAAGAAAGTGTGGGTTGAATAAATTTCAAAAATATACCAAAATATCTAACCCCTCAGTTAGCAAAGCCCTACAGATGTGCTCTAAAGACTCCACATAGCTTGATTTTGCTCCAGATATCTCCTTTGACAATAATTGGCATTAGCATATATGTTTGTGATGAAATGCTGTTTTTATCCTTCACATGTGCCCTCTTTATTACTTTAATTTTCTCTAGCGTTTTCACAATATATATAAAACCTAGCTTTGAAATCTTATTCACATTCTAGCTAAGGCTTTTAGAAAATGGTGACACCACTAATGATGTTAGAAAACTAGCCCGGTCTTGAAGGCCAGGACCTTTGTACTTGTCTTTTTTGCAGTGGATGAATTGAATAAACTGCTCCTCTTTGGTTAGCTTTATTGCTTATTCTCCTTGCCTATTTCATCTGGAAATAACTTTAGGCTGTGTATGCACTTAATGAAGAATCAATACCCCTAACTCTTCAGTCATTTTATCCTTTTGGGCAAGGCCTATAAGCTTTCAAACCTCCATCCTTCCTGCTTTCCAGCAACTCACTTTTCATACTTAATTGTATGAAACATACTTAACATACACTAAATTATACACAACTAAGTGTTTAAGATTTTCATGAAGACAGATAGAAAATCAAGTTTTCAAATAATCTTGTTTTGCACTGCAATAGCACTGCAAAAAGACCCTTATTAATAAGAATACTCTTTTGAGTTAAATGTAGCTTGCATTTTTTGGTCTGATTCCTTTGGTTGCAAAATGGTTTACTGCCTTTTGTCTACAGACTTACTGGAGACCTGGCAGGTGATGACAGGTGAATTTCATGCCAGAATTGTAAATTGCATAGACTGATAGCATGATTCTGGGAGAATCAACTAGTTTTTGTGGGCACAGTAGGTACAGATTTTTCTTATTTTTGTTTAGCTTTATTTATTATATTTGGTTTTATTTGTGTTGTGGTTTTTATTTGCATTGTTTATTTTTTTAAATGTATTTGTGATAAAAATTACAGAGCTTTTTGCTGCCTTGTAATTAAAATGCAGAGAGTAATCTGAAATATAACATCTTTTAAACAGACCTTAACACATTTTCTTTTCATTTCAGTGGTCTTCTGGTTCTTGGAGAGTCTCTTGACAGCTGTCACTGAAGGAGATGAAGAGTGTTACTTATTTTTATTTGGTGATTATCTTAGCTGACATATCTTTTCATCTCAGGCACGGCCAGGAGTCAAAGAAAACAGGACAAAATGCACTTTTTCTCATTAGGCAAATCCTTGTCTGTGCTGGGTTTAGAGCTTCTTAAATCATTGTACTTGATGCCTTAGGTTTTAACTTTTATATTTTTCAGATCCTGTTCTGCCTAGTTTGTAACTCTGAAACTCCATATAGCCTGTTAGCTGCTGTTCCCACATTTTGGTTAGATGTAACAAAGACTCTCTGGGCCTGAACTCAAGGACACCTTGTTGTCCCAGGCCCTGAAATATGTGAACTGAGCCTCTGGACAGGGGGAGCAAACTTGGGGTAATTACATCATTACTTGAAGTTATAATTGGAGAATTAAACTTGATATGCAAATGGCCCAAACTTATAAAAGTGTGAAAAACCCGTGACCCAGGGTACATCTTGGGTTTAGCCCCTCTGAGGCTTTTGACTGCCCAAGGTGTGCCTTTGAAGGCCCTTCAAATAAATACCTGTTTTTATTCTCTTAATCTTGTCTAGCCTCTGTTTTCAGGTAGCCACTTCAAGGCATCAACTAGGGACTTTGTTGTAGAATGCATGTATCAAGAAAAACACTCTACTGCAAGTGTTGGAGGGGAAAAATATTAAGATGTCACTTGAAAGTGTATCGAGCTCAATCTTACAATGACAAATTATATCAATCCTGTATTTGCTATTATCATCTTGATTTCCCTGACTTTGTGAAACACATCAGGCAGATTTTAAAATGTGGTTAAAATGCAATGAAGAGTCAGCTTTGCCACATCCATCACGATGAACTGTGTCTGATGAAATCAGTCAGTCTCTCTGCTGCAGGACCTTAGGAGTTCTGCCAACAAATAGGAACACAAAGACAAATAGTGCAATAAATAGAAAAGAAATACATGTCTGTGACTTCAGGAGCTGTAGCTGTTGTTATGAATTAAAGCAATCTTGTCCTATAGCACACTTATCTGTTTCATGAAAGATGGTTTAAACAACCATATAAAAATGCCAAAAGTCTTAAAATGGGAGGGGGGACACAACTGTCCAAAGCAGTGTTTGTTGGAAGAAAATGTTTGTAAGGCTGATTCCAACCTGTTGCAACAGGACAATTTGTGTGACAGTTTTTAACTTAAATTACTTGCTTCTTTTCATAATATCCATCTTTCATAACTTTACTACTGAAAGAATTCACCATCAGATATCAAATAACTATAGACAGGCACAGACTATCATCCAGATACGACATTTGTTTTATTAAATTGAGAAGATTCTGATTTTGATTCTACATACTCACAAACCTCTTCAGTGAGGATGGGATTAATTTCACTTTATTTTACATGTCTGAATTTGAACTGGTTGCTACAGCTAGCCATGCCAGATAAGGTAGGTCTGCCTATGAATTACAGAATCACAGAATCAATTAGGTTGAAAAAGACCTTTGTAATCATCGACTCCACCATGTCAACCAGACCATGGTACTACCTCTCAGGCAGTTGTACAGGTAGATAAGGTCACTCCCAAGCCTTCTCTAGACTAAACACCCCCAGCTCCCTCAGCTGCTTCTCATAAGTTGTGCGCTCTAGACCCTTCACCAGCTTTATTGTCCTTCTCTGGACCTGCTCTGACACCTCAATGGCCTTCCTGAATTGAGGGAATCACAACTGGACACAGACTTTGATGTGTGGCCTCACCACTGCGGAGTACAGGGGGATGACCACTTTCCTGAGCCTGCTGGCCACACAGTTGTTGATAGAGGCCAGGATGCCACTGGCCTTCTTGCCCACCTGGGCACACTTCTTGATCATCTTCAGTGGCTTCTTGTGTGTAAGATGTAAGCATCCTGAATTGCAAGCTAGGTTGACACTTGGCATTAGTTCAGATCAGCAATTTGTCTTTTAGCAGCCTTGAAAGGGGATTTATGCTCCCAAAGCTTCCAACTTTTAATTTTAGGGTTTTATTTTTTTTATGTTTTATGTTTTATTTTTCTCTGCTGTGTAATCATTTAACTTTCAATGATAATGCAAGTTCATCATCTGTATTCAAGGAGCACTAAGTGTATTTTCTCCCTTCCTCCTTCTTTGGCATGCTAATCAGCTTCCATAGAATAGAAATGTGGCCAGAAACTCTAATTCGATGTCCCATACAAGTTCACTTCTCCTTTAAAGGAAAGCTGTGAAGATATATATGTCTAATAATATAAAATAAATTAATAGATTAAATATGGCATGTGTTTCCAAACAAATAAAAAAGAACTAAAGTCTTGTAGAAAACAAAAAGAAATTAGTAAATCATGCAGCCTGAAATCTAAGTTGTAAAGTGGTTACATTAGACCATAACATAATTTTGCCTGATGGCTAAGTATTTTCGTCTTTCTAATGAACACAGATATTTGCTGATGATGTAGGAATAGCCAGACTCTGCAAAGGACTTGGAGAGGCGGCAATGACTCTAAAGGGCATGCCACCCCTGTGTACTGGTGTAACTGTAGTGACTGTAGATGGTGTGCTTGACTTGGCTGTCCTTATCCACTGGTCCTAGAGCTTGGTGGGTATGAACGGCCCTGAACAGAGGGGAATGATGCATTCATCGTGGTCCCAGTGGCTGATCAAGGCACTGCTGGCTAGTCAACCTTGCTTGTCACTATGCTGGAAAAATCTGCAACCTGAAGTCACGTATCAGAAAAAGTATGCCATAAAATACATTAGAATAAAGCGAGTTAGTGAGCCTATGGAGGAATGTGGGAAGTTTTATGGAAAGTTTTTAAGAGAAAAGGGACAGAATACCGAAAAATTGCTGTAATTTCATTTCTAGAACACTGGTTTTCTTAGTACTTTTTATCAGTAAGGAAAAGAATTTTGAAAATGGATGGTTCAGTGATAATCTATTTAAGATCACTGCATGTTTTTAGAGTGCTCCACTTCCAGAATATGTTATTCACTAACAGGCATAGGTGACTAATGTGGAAGAGATTTGAGAGCAATCTTATTAGTTCTACTGGGAATAACATCTAATTTTATCATTTAGTCTTATTGACAGAAAACCACAAAGTGTAAGGAAAATTTTCTGTGGAGAGACATCAATTGGCTTCAACAGTAAGAGCTGCAAGATAAATTAATATTCATAATTTCAGGTGATTTTCATAATAGTTCTAAACATAAATTAAAGCAAAAACAGCCTGTGTGAGTCAGTGCCCCTAACTTTAGGCATCTTTCTTATGTCTGAAAGATTAGATAGCTGCAGCAAGTACTTTATTCTCTGTATAGCCAATGAAGACAGGCTGACAGAAGGAAATGCTCTCAGTCTAAGTCAGGTGTAGCTCTTGAATGATATCTGCTGTTCCTCATACACTGAACAGAATCCCAAGCTGTACAGTAATAAGTAAAACAGAACCATTAATTACTTTCCAATAAACCAAGACAAACAAGCTCTCACCGTTTTTGCCAATTTACCCCTAGAGGAGAGTATCTTTACCATTACTATGTCATTTGATATCCTCTTTGATCAGGTAGTGCTCCTTTGCCCCCAGCTATGACTGTTTCTGGTGGTTGGGTGGGGGTTTTTTCCAGTTTGGACATCTGAAACCATTTAGAATTTTAGGGCAATTTACTCATGTGTTGGCTTTATGCCATGACATTCTGAAAATGGAATAATCCTAGGACCTTGCCTGAGTATTTTTTGGAGAAAGCTGGTTGGAGCTGCTCAAAACAGAGTCAAACTTGAGCAAAGAGCTAAGATTAGGCATACAGAGATTGATTTATCTTTCTGTCCCTCTTTCATCAGGAGTACAGCTAATAGTATGCACTTTCTTGTTATAGTTTTTTTCCTCCACAAAAATAAGTACACAGAGTGAAATTCAGCATTTAAATTAGCTGGAGTGCATCCCACCTCCTAAATTTAGAAGAGAAATCCTCTGTTATCCTTTGTCTTGTTCTTACATAGTTTCTGAATTGATCCTTGTTCTTAAAGACAACAATTTGCCAACAATTTCAAGTATTTGGGACTATAGATTTAAAAGAGAGTTGTGCTGCATATTTAAATTCCATTTTGTTGTCCTTTGCTTGCGGTAAACTGCAGAATTTAATTTAGTGGCAAAATAATCTAACAAGCTGTTTTGGGAATGAAACTGTCTTAGGATAGATATGATGTTGAGGTCTATGTTCCTTAGATGGAATATTGAACAGCTGCCTAATCAAAAAAGAAATAATTAAAGGAGTGCCTCACACAGATGCTATTTAGTGGTGTTGATTTAAAGCTTGTGGATCTACCCAAACACTCATCCATGCGCACACATCAAGTTTAAATGTGCACGAGAAAGTCTTCTGCGGCATATTTTATCAACACAGACTGCTCTTCCAGTAGAGAACATCTGTGATGGTGGAGGAGAAGAGGAAATTAAGAAAGTATGCCATGTCCAATGTATGTTCATTTACTTAGAAGATTTTAGGAATCGTGTTCCACCAGAGAAAAGTCCTGTAGTTAAGAGTCTCTGCACTCTCCAGAATAGCCCAAGAGTAACCAATTCACTTTCACAGCTGTTAAAGTAATTCTTGCATGGCCTAGTAAAACATATTGCAGTTTCTGTCCTTCGTATTCAGGAATCATGACAAGTCTATATAGTTGCTCTAACTGAAAGCTTAAAAAAAGTAAACTCATTTTGCTCTGCATTGTCCATGGACACTAAAAAACCCCTAAATGACACATACAAGCCTTTATAGTTCAAATTCCTTCTACATTACGTGCTTTAAAAAATGTTGGGGTTTTGTTTGGTGTGCTTTCCTATGCAGGCAGAGAATGAGATGAATATACTGTCAATTTAGAGGTCAGCATACAACTATGAAGTAAAATTTGAACTTGCCTCTCAGACATTAAGTTGTTGAAGTTCTTAGCAAAATAAGGCCGTGGGGAAAAACCCTATTTTCAAAGCTATTTCAGTGTTTGTTCATGCTCTGGTGGCACAAGAAATCTATTTAAATGGAAATAATGAAATGCTAGAAGGCATGGCTGTTGGCATTAAAGCCATGACAAATAAAGGCAATAAAATCTTGAATGCCTGCATTAAGATAAAAATTATGATATACCTTCATCTTATATACTTGGTTATATTTTATCTTATATATACATGGGTATATGGTTCTTTTTGCACAAACACAAAACCATATATATACATATACTTTATCTCCTTGTGATGTTTTTGGGTTTGTTTGGGTTTCTTTAAATAATCAGTTTTACATACCCTCCATCCAAAACTCCTGCAGGATTAGTTTAATTTGTGTCAACACTAAACTGCATCAATTCAGTAAAATTTATTTTGCTAAATGCTTATATTTCATTGTGAACTTGTGTCAGAAAATTAGAGCAGTTATGTTTCTAAGTTCAAACACTTATAAGGCTTTAAATAAATCAGGGTTAAATTTCAAGCACTCAGGAAGGACATTTTCCCATCTTGTAACTCTTATAAATAAGTAAATTCTCCTGTTGTCACAGAATGAACTCTTACAAGCGTCAGTGACTACAGCATTAATTACATTAACTCTGGTAGGCATTCAAACTTAAAGCTTTATTCCCTTGTCTAGGACTGTCAGGGAGAATATTAGTGTCACTTTATTAAACGTTTAGTTTAGGCCTATCTCTGCCATCCTCTCTCAATTCAGCCATTTTTGTTCATACCCAGTAATCTTTCTGAATTGGAGATAGGCCAGAAAAGACATTATTCATCACCGGGTTTCAATGTACCAGTGGAACTGCAATGCAAGGACAGATCGTTATTTCATATTTAATCAGTGAAGTGATCGAGACTTTTTATTCCATATTGTGAATACTGAGGAGCAAGCTTAAAAATAAGGGGAATAATTTGTGAGGAAAGAATACATAATAGTGTAGGAGAGATCTTCAATAAGGAGATAAGCACGAGGAAAACAATGATTAAAAAATCTGATAGAAAGCTAGAAAAATAAAGTTAGAAACACATGAAAGGCTGATAGACTTGATTTACATAATGGGAAAGATAGAACCTTGATGGTAGTGATGCAAAATATGCAAGAGATACAGGGAAGTTTAACAGGGAGAAATAAATATCTTAAGAAGGACTGTAAATGAAGATTTCCTGAAACCAAATAATTCAGCTGAGTAAATGTAGTCTAAAAGACTATGTTTTTATTTCTAAATAAGATGGCCAAGCACTGACTTCTTGTTTGAGATCAAGTGCTACCAACTGGGTCTTATGTACAGTGCTTAAGGCTAGTGCACTTTATATCAGATTTTTCTCAAGGATTTTTGGACAGGTTCAAAATGGAACCACTAAAGCAACATGGGCAATTAAGTCTGCATTGTTTAGCCTCACTTATTATTTAATAAGATAGACTTCCCCAAAAGATGTAGAAGAAATGTAAAACATGCTAGAGGGAAAAAAAAAGCCCCAAAAACCCAAACAACCGCCCCAGCCAAGAAAAAACCAAAAAATTAAAATAAAACAAAAAACCCCCAAATTCTAGGGGAAAAGAAAACAGAAACTGTAAAATGAAAAGCCAAATCTGCAATAATAGAGTTCAATGGAAGCAGATGAAGGCTTTCAAAAATAATTTACAAGTACACTGGGAAATTTGCTGCCATATGGTGAAACACTTTGTATGTTTGCTGTGGCGGTGGTCCAGCCCCTTGCATTTAAAGTGAGTGACACCCAGTGGGTGAACTTCTCTGCCCAGGATCCCACCCTTGAGGAGAATCCTGAGGGAGATGCCGGGGTTTGATATCCACGCCCACGGGATGCTACTCACATCTCATCTCCACCCTGTTTCCAGACCTTTCTCCCTTCCTTGGTTCATAATTGGTTTCTCTGGTTCATGTTTTATAATAAGTTCATATACTATGCAATTAGTTTCTAGAAAGATCTTAAGAGCTCCGTTTTGGATTTGATGTCCCAAGTCTGTCCCTCCTCTCCTGTCCCCTGAGTGGTCAGTGTTAACCCTTGTCATTCCCTGGTTGGTTATCTCCGCTGTTCCTTCCCCCCCGTTCTTCTGCCCTTAAAAACCTTTGTTCCACCCTTGGAGGGGGCTGTTCTGTTGGCTCCCGCCTATGCCGCGTTTCCTCCGTCCCTTGAGGGACGAGAAATAAAGCCTAGGTATATAGCCACAAGCAGCCGGGCTCTCTCCTTCTTGCCTCTGCCGTCACTCAGAAACAGCTACCGGCGTAACCTGCGAAAAGCCGTTTGCCACGCAGCTCCCTGCGGAACTTCCATCCGGCCCCTGTGGATCCAAGAACTGAAAGCCCCAGAGCCCACTGTCAGCTCTGAGGGCATCGGATCACATTGCCGCCCGCCTAGCTTGGGCAAAGGAATCGGTCGGTGCGGCAGTTTGCCTCTGTTCTGACATTTGAATGCAAATTGGTAAAGGATGAAGCAGAGTTTCAGCCAGTTCAGATTATGGGACTGGTATCTCTCTACGATATCTGACTATCAGTTGACACAACCTTGTTCTGTTGTCTGCCACCTCTTATCATTCAGGCAGCTGAGGAATAATCTGTATTCTTCAGCATGTATGTCTCCCTTTGATGAATTTTTTTATGGAGGTTCACTTAACTCATGTAGGTCTATTTGATTCTGTGAAGTATAATGGTTAATTGACTATAAAAAGACACCTGAATATCAGCCCTTCTACAAATTAAGACCAGTGATACCCTGAAAAGCTATGTGAAGCTGTGGTGTGCTAGCAAGGATGAGGCCAAAAGAAAAGCAAGATATGCTAGCCCTAGACATTAAAACCCTTCCCACCAAAACAAGTAAACAAACAAACAAAAAAATCATGTTATCTTTCTGACTTTTACTTGAACGATTTGGAAGCATAGAAATTATTCAGTGCAGCTTATTTTTATATTGACCAAAGACTCTCCATGGCCATTTGTTAGGCTTTAAACACCTTACTCAAGTGTTGGAAGGATCTGATAAGGACACTGAGCTCTTTATCTTCAGGCAAGATTATTTCAGAGAATCACCCTGATTCTGAACAAACCTTTGCTTTATGAGACTGCAGAGTAAGAAGAGAACAAGAAAGTTGCATAAGAAACAGCTTCAGTCTAGCTGACTGCTGTCACTATTTTAGATATGCAGGCTGCTGCTTCTCCTGAAGGCAAAGCTACAGTCTCCTCTGTCTTTGCTGCTGTAGTTAGATGCCCAAAACAAGCAGATGGGTCAAAATAGTTCCATCTGCTTTCTTCTGTCATAAACTGGAAAAGGTATTTGAATTTAAGTAGAAAACTCACTACATTAAGTCAAGAATTAGGGAAAACTAGAAAAAAAAGATTTTGCATTTTGTATCTTATTTCTCTCAGAGTTTGTGTACCTCTAAATGTATTGGGAAGTTCTAATTAGGTAATTAAAATTTTATGTTTATTAAACACAGTTGGTATGGTATTAGTTGCTTCTTATAGCTGTTACATTTTGAAGTTGCAGCATTGATATATATATTTTTCCCTAAAACTCCCACACAAATATTACGGCTCAAAAATTTGTGTAAATATGAGGAAAAGGTATATTTACTATAACATTAAGAAATGCAACAAGTAAGTTGCATTTTTTTTCTCATCTCTAAAGAACTGGATATGGCAAAAGTATTTGACCATTTTACACAGATATTAAAAATTAAGTATCACATGTTATTATGGTAGCTTGGCACTTCTTACTTGTTTGTACTTTCCAAGCAACAGATTCCTAAGTGATGAATCCTCAGTGAGGTCTCAGTAAAGGGCTTAGATTTTAGTTCAAGGATTCATGCAAAAGTTTATGCAAAACATGACCCTCAATTAGGTCTTCTCACTCTTAACTGTAGAGGAGGGAACTAAGTAACTCAATAGGTATTTACAGAAACAAATCCACAAAACCATCAGGTTAAACAGGAATTATTTTCAATGCAAATATGTTGGAAGTTCTACCTCTCTCACCTAGGACAGTTGACCCAAACTGACCAAAGCGATATTCCATACCATGTTACGTCATGCTCAGTACATAAACAGTGGGGAAAGCTGTCTGGAGTCCAGTGCTCAGAACTGGCTGGGAAGGTGGTAAGCTATTGCACTGTGCACCACTTGTTTTGTATATTACATCCACCCTTACCCTATACAATTTACATCATGCTTGGATCCCATACTTTTCAATATATCCCCATTAATCAGCATGATCTTTCCTGTCTTTTGATATATACACACAGATAGGTGCCCCTTTAAAATTTCTGTTGACTTCATTTAGTCAGTGACTTTGGGTTCCATCTGTAGTAATCCTTCAGTGCAGGAGAGATAGTGTGTGGTGGTGAACTGTTGTATGCTGAAGCCAGTTCTGATTCCGTCACCACTGTGCTTGTCTGGTTCCATCACTGCTATGGTTGCTCTATGTTGCTCATCAATAGTATCGAAGTAGAAAATCACCCATATTAATAAGGAACAAATTTTGATGAAGCTGTGTTTTAAAATGCCTGACTAGGTCACTTGGTAGAGTATGAGAGTTTAATCTCAGGGTCATGGGTTCATGCCCCATGTGGGTGGCAAAAAGGGATGGTGTGCTTTAATCTATCAAGCAGCTAAACACCACACAGCCATTTGCTCATTCTGCCCCCAGCACTGGGACCAGGGAGAGAATGGGAAAAACAAAAGAAAATGTTTTGGTTGAGATAAAGGCTGTTTAGTAGAATGGAAAATAGAGGGTAAATAATAATAATTGTTATTATTAAATTACAATATACAAAACAAGTGATGTACAATGCAATTTCTCAAGACCTGCTGACTGATGTCCAGATGGTTCCTGAACAGTGGCCCCCAGACAGCTCTCTCACCACTTTATGTACTGATCATGATGTCATATGGCATGGAATATTCCTTTGGTCAGTTGGGGTCAGTTGTACCGGCCGTGTCTTCTCCCAGCTTCTTGTACTATCAAGCCTCCTCTCTAGCTGAGCAGTATGAGAAGCTGGAGTCCTTGACCTCTGGTTGGCAACAACTGAAACATCAGGGTGTTCTTAACTAAACTTTATTCTCAACTAAATCCAAAACACAGTGCTGTACCAGCTTCAGGGAAGAAAGTTAATTCTATCCCAGCTGGACAACAGCAAAAGTAAAAGAAGAATGTCTCATACTTTTTTCACACTGTGCAAAAAAAATGAGCTCATACTGACTCCATGAAAGTAAGCTTTGGAAATAGTAGCAGAATAGAGCACAGCTTTAGCACAGCAGGATGACCTGGAAGACTGCAAGGCTGGAACCTGAGAGCCAGTTCAGGAGCACATTTATACTCAGAATCCTTTTCCTTATGCATTTTCATCTGAGCCCTAGTCATATCCTTGCAAAGACTTGGAAACTTAAAAACTTTGTTATAAGCAGCCATAATTCCCTTATTCTTCCCTGCCCCCCAAAAAACCCAACCCAAAAGTCAGGACATTAGACTCAGGAGGCAAGCTACATAAAATGAAATAGTCCTATACATGTGCAAGTCCTTGTCCCATTCAAGTCAAACAGAATGTCCTGACTCATCTCAGTTTAACTAAATTTGCATCCAAGGATTTCTCCCAGAGGTAGGTGTAGTGTCTCTGAAATCCCTAAGAAGCTGGCAAATGCAGCTTACCCCATCTGAAGGTGCTGTACACACTTAGAACATCAGAGATGGGTCTAGAAAGAACACTGGTGTTTGTACCGCAGTTACTTGTGTGAGAAGAAAGCTGCTGAGCTAAGTAGATAACAAGGATGCTTTCTTTCTTTGCAGAATAACCATTTTACAGTTTGATTTTTTCACTGTTTTCTAATTACACGATCTTCTTTAGATTAAATGCACTTGGTTTAATGTGATTAAGGGATAGAATTTAAAGATCCTTGGTATTTTTTTTTTTTTTTAATTGCTCTTATGACAGTGTTTTAGACCTTTGCCTTTTAAAGTTTTTTCGAGTAAGATCAAAACTAAGTTGTACCAAAATGTCGTGGAACAGCTGGCATCCTTAGGTAGCAGATGACTGGCACTAAGGATCATTGCAGATATGGGAAATGCCATTCTCCCATTAAAAAAAGCTCCTGATGTCACATCATTCAAGATTTTATAATGCCAAATTGCAGCACGTCATTACATTTGAACAAGCAAGGTTTAATTGCTTGACCAATTTTTTTCTTTTCCTGTGTTGTATCATGCTACTGTTCGTAAAATAAAGAGCCTTCCGCTGTGTATTGTAGATTATATTTTTAAAATCAAAGAAATTATATCTGTCCAGAATGATACTGACAAAATATCTTTTTTAATGGATAATTGAGATAATTGCAAATTTAGAAGGGGTTGCAGACCCCAAACTCCTTTATAATTATGAATGCAAATGAATGGGCTTCATATTTGCTAAAAAGTATTGAGAGGAAATTTCCAGATTTCTGCTGTACTAGTTCTCCAAAGAATGTCTCAGTTTTGTGAGTTTGAGGTCAAAAGCAGGCAAAGTCCTAATGAGTCCCAACTCCTACTGCTAATAAAGCCAAGGAACAGAGACATCAGCACACCAGAGAAAACTAGGAAATATGATCCTTTTAGGAGTCAGACACAGACAATAAGTTTTAACTGTGATTATACCAGATCTTGCTTTTAAGATGGAGCATTTTCATATGCTCACAGATCTCAATAAGTCTTCCTTCCAGCATAAATTCTCCATGATTCAATATTTAATTTTATTGGCTTTTTTCCCTTCCTTCCTCCCTTCCTTCCTCCCTCCCTTCCTTCCTTCCTTCCATGGAAAGTTATGAAGTAAATTAAAAAAAAACAAAACCCAAAACAAAAAAACAAACAAAAAAACAAACAAATACAAATTTTGCTTTAAAAATTGACACTACCAAATGCAATAGAAATAAAAATATTTTCTTCATATTTATGGATATGCTAAAACAAGTTTTCCATTTTCAATGTACATATAAATTTCATGACTGTTTTGGATTCATTTGACATAATGTTTCATAATTTCATACTTTGAAGGTTGATACAATATTTTAGTATTGGCTTCCAATGTATTTCAGGCTTTGGAGTTGGCATTTTGAAGAACACTTTTTTACACCTTTTTAGACAGGTAACTGTAACTGTGTATGGTATGAAAAGAAAAACTGAGTTATCTCCAAGGGTAAAAAAATAAAGAAGAAAATCTTTCTGATCTTCTGTCAGTTCTTTAAAATAAGTTTATAACTTTCTTGCAGACCATCACGTATAGAGCTGTGTCAGTTTTTATAGATTCTTCTGATAGTCTGTGCAGTGAATGACCCAAACCTTGTTCCCACTCAGTTTTTGTTAAGACTAAAATCACTTGTGAGACAGGTTCTTTTTATAATCTTGAAAGATCTGGATCATAAATCATGTGGCAGTCAAAGGAAGCACAAAAATTCTATAGCTTACAGTATAACACAATCGCAACACACAAAAAAATTATTATCAGACTTAAAGAGAAACAGTGCAAGTCAGTGGGCAGTGTTTTTATAATAAATTTATCTTTTTCCAAATTATGAATCTCACCACCTTACAAAGTACTAACATGAAAGTATTTCAAGATAGTTTGACACAATGAATGCTTGCAACATCATGAACAAATGTGCAAAGGTAATTTAAGGTGAAAAAACATTGAAAAAAGTTACATTACATTTGCTAAATGTCAAAGTTACAGCTGCTGTTTAGAAACCAAGCAGTAAGGAATAGATAAAGTCCTTAATTTTCCATGTAAAAGAGATTATGAAATCACTTTTCATCATTTCATCATATTTCTAATGCTTACTCTTCTGTTGTGTATTAATTTTTGAACTGATGGAGTGCAATGCACTGACTTATGGGACTTATGGGGAAGTCTGGTGGAGCAGATACCCATCTGCAGTCCATGGAATACCCCATGCTGGAGCAAGTGCATGGGCCCAAAGGAGGCTGTGACTTCATGAGAAGTCCATGCTTGGAAGTCTGTGGCCCCATGAAGAGAGAAGCCCACACTGGAGCAGGTTTGCTGGCAGGACTAGTGACCTCCTGGGGGACCCACACTGGAACAGAGTGTTCCAGAGGGACTGAGGCTCCTGGAAGGGACCCACGCTGGAGCAGCTGATAAAGGACTGTCTCCCATGGGTGGGACCCTATGCTGGAGCAGGGGAGGAGTGTGGGGAGGAAGAAGTGGCACAGACAACTTGCAATGAACAGACAGCCATCCCCATTCCCAGTTCACCTGGGACACCTGGGGGAGAGGGAGAGAAATTAGCAGTGAGGCTGAGCCCAGAAAGAAGGGAGAGGTGGGGGAAAGGTGTTTTTAAGATTTGTTCTTATTTCTCATTATCCTACTCTGATTTGATTAGTAATGAGTTGAATTATCGTTTAGCCACATGGAATCTCAGAGTAGCATACATAGCAAAGGTCACCTTACTCTCTACATATAAACTTGTGCCATGTTAAACAGACCTTCTTTACAGCCCTATGATACTGCTAAGACACTTAAACTTTTTTTTTGTTTGTTTTTGTTTTTTGTTTTTTGGTTTTTTTGTTTGTTTTTTTTTTTTGCATTTCTCTACAATGGAAACAGAGTCCCGGCAGCATGGAATATTTCAGAATAAGTTTTGAGGGGTTATTTTTTCCCTTTGAAGTAGTTTTATATCTCAGCTGATAAAGAGTTGCAAATTCTATAATAATAAGGTCTCTGTATCCTTGCAGCTATTAGCAATTACAATCTACCCTGAAAACAGTGTACAAGAAAATCAAATTAGAATGTTATCACATATAAGAAAAGTGCTGTGTTTTTCTGAACATTTACTTAAATTCTGTTTATTTTCCAATAGCAGAATAATTGTTAAGGTTTTTATTTTCAGCAGTTATTTTTACATAATGAATATTTCTTTTTCAGGTAAATTATAATATTTAATTTTCCCGATATTTAGTATATTTGCAGTAGAAGAACCTTCTAGCACTTCAGAGGACCATTACTTATCATTATCACATTATGATACAGCTGAAATTTTCAGAGATGAGAAAGTTTAAAGTATAAAAAAATATCCACAACCCTAATTATGCATGGTTTATTTTACATGAGACAATTTGTTTTTTTGGATAATTTAGGTCATTGATCCACTCAGATTAATATTTTGATTCTGTTCCCATTAGTAGAAAAAAAAAATAGATTCTGATTCACATATTTATGTTACAATAATTTTATGCATCAATACAAGGGGAAAAATATATTTTTTTAAAATCATATTCACTTAGGCTTATTACACAATTTTAGCTGTCATAGGTAGCGATCATCTGTTTGTGAGATTACAGCTATCTTTATTAGATTTAATTTCTATAAGGATATACCACCTCCAAAATGTTTCTTAGACAGTGGCAGTAAGTGACTAAAGGCAGCTTTCTTGAGCTTTGAAATTCTTGGAGGTAAACCAGAGTTTCCTCATGCAGTGTGTGCATTTATGACTTAGAGTGCAAACTCTACCTCAGACTAGTTTGGAACACAGTTTACAGTTTGCATGCGGTGAATTTGCACTGCATTAACATTAAATGTGATGCACAAAAGTGAAATATGAATGTATGAAGGATATAAACTACCAGTTAGTCTCTTTTGCAGCTTTTAATCACAAACTGTTCCATTGTGGTAGAACAGAACTGTCCAGTTCATACAATGAACAGGAGAACTAGCTGTAGCTTAATAACTCTGGATCTCCTATGCAATTTTTCTGTTATCTGTCAATAGAAATGGTGTTCCTATATTATGTAGTTATTTGAAAACTCCACCCTTAGAGGATTATCTCACTGAAGAACTTATTTTAAAATTTCCTTTTCTGTCCTAATAAAAACTTTTAATTGAGTAACTTGGCTATGAATAACATAAGTGTGTAATGTTGGTCTAAAGACCTTGGCTATATTTAAGTCTGTGGGATGTTCCCTTTGATTGTAAAACCTCAAAGATCATAGGCCTAGCATGCATGTTTTGCTTTACCTCTTCTTTCCTGTGCTGTCAACAGAAGGTATACCTAAGAACAACAGCATTGACATGAAATTCCTTCTCCGTGATTTGCAGAACTGGATAAATATAGCTGATCGAAATTTTATAACAAATTACTCTTTAAAATAAAAAAACCTCAAAAATATTGTTTGAAGAGTGTCTCTGCTGATGGTTGGTCTCAATAATGGTGAGAAGGTGGCCTAAAACCACTCTCTGTATTGCTATTTTTAAAGCTTTATTGATTGTATGTTATATTCAGAAATTTCAAACACAAATTTTTGCATCGCTCAAGATATATTTTTAGTCTTATCAGTAATGAGTTATCCATGCTTCACATGTGGTAAGTGTCTGATTGTAACATATTTCACTCAAAAACACAGCATGCTAGTCCATTTATTTAAGCTAGAGTGCTGCAAGAGCTGGGAAACTGGAGTAGAGATTAGTTTTGTGCATTAGCTAACAGTCTGTGAGAGGATTTGTTGTTGTTATTTTCCAAAGACAAGGTACTCTAGAGGACATAAAGCGAGCCCTAATGGAATGTGTTTGGAGTATAATAGAAAATCTGAATCTAGGGTATTTTGATGTTTGTTTGCTTTTATTTCCCTGAATGATGCTTCACGTGGCAAATTGGCATTAATATTTTCTGACTTAACACTACTTCCACTTCCTGATTTTAAACATCTGATGTAAGTTTATTTTCATTTCATTTAGTAGCCCCAGGACAAACTGAAATCTTGCTGCTGCTTATAAAGAGAGAAAGAGAAGAGAACCTGTCCAACAGACTAACGCTAACATGCCATGAAATCCATAGACACTCTTGCTCCCTGAGGAATAGGTGTGGTGTTAGTATCATGTTGCTGAAATCTTTTTCTTGAATAAAATTGACATATATGGTTTGAGCATTACAAGACATTGGGAATGGACTGAAGCAATATTAGACTTGCTGACATTAAGGATGATGAAACACTGGAATGTCCTTTTTTGGGTAGGTCTGAGTACTGCAGTAAAAATAAATGGATAAAGGACAAGCAGTGTTCTCAATTAAAAAATCATTTTCCTTCAGAATTTGTCTCCTACCTGCTATTAATTTGCTTCATAAAATTTCCACGTAAGTAATCTGGAAGACTGTTTTTCTTTGGCTCTGATTAGTACAGGTTTTGTTCTCTGTGTTCAATCCTCACTCATCTTGAGGAAAACAACCTTGAGTAAAATCATTTTGTGACTCCATCATGCATGAGAGAAAAAAACACCTCTCGAGCAAAAGTCTTGAGTAAAATCTGACCCGGTAGATTCTGCCATCGTTTCGGAATCAGTATTCCACCTAAGCTTTATTTTTCAATAATTGGCATTTAATTATTCTTTATATTTCTCGGGAAAATTGGATATCCAGTCTCAGAAACTGAAGGCTTTGGTAGTTCAGCATAATATGTCAATCCTTTGTGATTTTGATAAAACTGCCATTATTTTCACTTCTGTATATGTGTATGCCTTTAGAACTATTCTCACTTTCTCTTAAAAGAAAGTCATCTAAAACTTGTCCTTCACCCTAATAGGGAAAAAAATATTTTCATGACACTACAATTCTATTTTTTTTTTCTCAGTTTTGTCTTCATTTTCATCTAACTCACATTTATTTCATAAAAAGTTTGCAGGTTCTGTACAACAGTTCCAAGACATTCACTGATTAGCGCCATGATAGTCAGGCCACTACTAGTCAATGCCAGCAGCAAATAATTCATAGAGAAATCAAATTTTAGCCCGTTATTGTGAAAGTCATCAGACTGCACAGAGTTATAACCACCCAATAGGTGTGTTCATACATCAGCCCAAGGTAAAGCTACTTGAAAGAAAAGCATCCTTCCCATCCTGGCACTGATGTAGCCATCCCTGCCAGACACACTGCCAACAGAGAAGCCACATCTCCTACACTCAGCACCAGTCTGTCAGCCCTCATTCAATCCTTTCAGACTAGTCTATTTGACATCTGGGCCTTCTTTATGTTTTCTTTTTCTGGAGAGTTAAAATTCCCTTCTCATGCAAAAAAGAATGCTGACCTATTGTAAGGGCCATCTGCTTTGTTGTGTCCCAAATTATGACAATAATAACATCTTGGGCCCTAGGTAAGATGGTCCACACTGTGGAGATAGGATCATCTGCTAGCAGTGTTAGGTTTAATTTCGAGGGCAGAATAGGACAGCAGTGTCCCTTATTTGGGAAGAGCAGCACTGGCAGCTCTGGTGAAGACATCCTTTGTAGACTGGAAGGCTCCAATTCAAAGCATTTGTCACATCAGTTTTGGCTTGGCCACCTTGTGTTATGCACCCAGACTTGATATTTCCCTTTGTACCTATCATGCAGAGCCTTGGCATAGGCATAGACAAAAACATAGGAGGTTTGATCTGGTCTGGTTTTGTTCTAACACAGTTCCCAGCACATCCGGTCATGACAGGATGCAACAGCTGCATGTGGTATGGGAGAAAATGTTGAAAGGATCTCTATGAATGTGCAAGAAGGTTCTCCCAGGAGTATCCCTACATCTGTCAAAGGAGATATGATTTTAATATTTGCAGAACTTGCAAAGGGCCTCCAGAATGGACACATCCAGGATAGGAGTCTAGTGACTTCCACGGAAACTCTCTCACTTCACGGTACAGAGTCTTCTCTGAATCTGTATGGAACTTAGCAATCAGTCTTCTGAGACATTTGATATTTTCATCAAATCACTTTACCACTTTTCCAGTACTAGCCTTGCTGAGGAAAAGGGTGCTTCAGTTAGTCATTAGGTAGAAGATGATAGCTACAATTTCTTAGGAGTTTAATAATTGCAAATATGAAATAGATCACTGCTGGAAACTGAGATTACAACCCCTAACCCCTTCTGGATTTAAATGATATACTTTCTTTACCTTTGAAAAGGGAGTTGTTTTTGTTGTTTTGTATTTGTTTCTGTTTTCTTGTTGGTTTGTTCTGCCAGAAATGGTGGTACTCACTACCTTGTACATAATGATTGGTTTTATATTGCTGGCACTGAGATACTAATTCAGAAACTGAAAGAAACAGAGGAGAAGGAGTAGAATTTGAGACTCCTGCTTTCAAAGTAAATGGGGCACTCATTGGAGTGTAAAATTAGGGAATCTTCAACTCAACAGCTCAATCAAAGTAACAGGAAGAGTACAGAGAATGCCTCCAGGCAGGTAGTTAGGACATGTACATGGCAGATGCAGTAGAGAATGAAGAGAAAACTGAGCCTAGGCACTACCTATGTGTATCTTACTGTGTAAAACCTGTACAGCACTAGGACCATTATAAGTGAAATTGCTTAAACCTGTTATTGGCAGGTATTAGGCATTTTTAAAATTGCTGTGAGAAGAGTGAAAGAATATTTATTTAGACCTGTGAAGTGCTGAAATCAAAACTGTGATCCTGCACATGCTGAGAACTGGAACACTTGAGAGGCCCCTTCATTTTTCAGGTGCTTGAATATCTAACAGGTTGCAAGAATATGATGATCCAGGACAACAGAATAACACAAATGCAACTTAAACCATTTGCTGTGTCTCAGCAGAAGCTGCTATACTGGGTATATGTTTACTGTTGTAGTAACTGTCACTGGAAGAAAAAAATATTAATTACTAAAACTGAATATCACTTTAAGATCCCACGTGAAATAGGAGATTGAATATCTGATTTTTACATAATAGAAAGTCCTGTAAGTAGTAAAAACCATTTAAATAGCACAAGAGATTGCATTACCAAAATGACTAGAAAATTAAATGATATCTAAATGTTTCTCTCATTTAATTATACTTCATAAGCTGTTGCAACAAGCTTGGTTTTGTGGAGTGACTTCATGTTTAGATTTTATGTTAGAAGTTGTAATAGACTTTAGGTTAAACTTAATGTAAAGTTTTTTTCTAAAAAGAGAAGTAAAAAGAGAAGACTTTTGTGACCTGACTGTGCTTGTACAAAGAAAACTGCTTTTACAAACTGGTTTAAATTAGTGGTGTGACCAAAGCTAGACTAGAGTTTAACATCTAAATACATATTTTTAGATCAGGTAACTTCACTAATATTACTTTTCTCAGCAGCAGATCACCTTTTCCTGTGTTTTTTGCTAACAAAAATCCCTCTAAGTTGCTTCCATTTTCGAAGACTAAGTATGTCAGATGAAACCTCTTGCTCTTTTCCCTCTCAAAACATAGGGCTGCTGTTTAGGTGCTACAAGGAACTGCTCTAATTATTGTCTACAAATGCACCATTAGCCTGGGAACAGCTAACTGCCTTTAATTGCTGGAAACAGCTGGGTAATTAATGATACCCAATTAGTATAAACACTTTATAATCTTCTTTGAATCCTTCTGTGACCCTCTTGGGTATCATACCTCACAATTTGAGAACAGAACTGGAGGAGAAGTTGAGAAATCTACAATTAAAGGTAGAAAATTTAATTTCTGGCTGACAGAAATTTACACATTCTTCATCACAGTCACTCCCAGTGCTTATTATTATGATTATTTATATAGTTGTAGTTATCATCCATTGTGTCATGTTTGTACATTGGTGAGAACAAGTAGCTTGTGTCCAAAAATGCTTAGAATATAAGACTTTGATTATAGTCCATAAATCCAGTGATTAGTCCATAAATCTGTTTGCCTGTCTGTAGCAAACTTCTGTGGAAATAGCTCCAGAAGCCTGGAGGCAGTTCAGGCTGCAGGAGGAAAGGGAACTGTATGAAGAATGGGAAAAACTTGAGGAAAACATTGTGGTGTTTTTTTTTCTACCCTAACTACGAAGGAAAGAAACAAATAAAATACAACACTGTCCATAAAGTTAGGGTTTATTTTGTAGACTAGATTTCTATTGATGGTCTCCTAACTTCTCCTCAGGGTTGTCTGCACCGGACAGTACAGTAACAGAGTAAAGTTACCTAAGTTTTTTGAAAATAACATAAGATAGTGGCTACTGTCCAGATGGAATGGTAGGTCAGGCTGTGATAACCCAGGAAGCTGCCCAAACTAGTCTGTTTCTTTCCTAAGACTGGCTCGTGCAAAGCTAAATCCGTCGTAGCCAAAATACTCTGTAGTCTGAGCTCTGTGCATGGTTGGACCACACAGTTAGTTATGTGCTCATGGGCAAACACTGAACCAGAAAACAGAAAAACTGTCCTTTCCTGCATATGTCTTATGCTCCAAAAACGTAAGGAAAACACTGAATGCTTCACCGAAGTTCAGTCTAGCATTTGCTGCGGATAACAATGTACATACATAAATATCTGAAAATTATTCTGTTACTCTGGGATTGTTTATATCTGGTCAAATACTGATGTGCTTCTTTGTATATGTACAATGGAATGAAGCACACAGAATGACTACACTGGGAGGTGAGAATGAAAGTGATTTAAAAATTGTTTGGGGGTTACACATTAGAATGTATATTAATGAAATTCGCAATAACTCATTAGAAAGAAAACCAGGAAGCAAACCTAACTTCCATAATCAATAACTGGTTAGACAGTTACTGACACGTAGAATGGGCTGTTCTTATTTGTTCAGTACAAAATTATGCTTGAAGAGAAAACTCTTAGTAGAAAACAAGAGAGGAATTTTCAGAGCCCACAAATTTTAAAAAGCTTAGAAATGTAAACAGGATGTTACTGACTTTCAGTTTTTAAACATGTTTCTCCGAAATTCCAATCATCTGTGTAACACATGCTTGAGAATATAATATGTGTGAATTGTGTCAAGTTTATTTCTAAAACCTTTTGTTACGTTTTTTATAGCCAGACAGTACTGGCCATTAGCTTACTTCTTTTATTTTGCTTTAAACTACCTTGTCTTGTAAATCCAAGCCTATATTAGGTGAAAGATTTAAAAATATAAACATATAAAATGTTCAGAGACAACCATATAAAACTGCATTAATTTGTCAAGAGTGCTCTACCTCACAAATCACGCACTCAGTTTGTAAAAAAAATAGTCATTTTAACATGTGATTTAAGTACTGAAGCAAAAAAGTAAAACTAAGGAAAAGATAAATTATGCCGTTCTGAGATTAACAAAGCAGATGAAGTGGCAGAAAGCACTTTAATAGTATAAACAGATCTATTGAGTAACAGACAGATATAAAGTAGTTGTTTACAAACCTGGAAATTTTACTGCATTATAGTTTTCAACAATGTGAACAGGTAAGATTTATGAGTAATCCAAATTTATTAGACTAAAAGTTTTCTGTAATGATATCCTAAGCCAACATGAAGAATAAAGTTATGCAAATCTACTAACTGTAAAACAAATTCTCTAGAGAATTTAGCAATAAAAACGATAGCAAGCACCTTCTCAAAATCTGCTAAATATAGTTATTGTTTCTAACAGGTTGAATATACCACAGGAAAATATTTTTGTGACTCAAAACAAGTTCTTTATTACTGTGACAATTAAAATAGCCAATTTTATCTCTGAACTTAATTTCTTTACTTTTTATTGGAAAAAAAAATAACTAAAAGGACTGCTCAGACAAATTTACTGAAGTAATTCATCACTTCATATGGCTACTCGCCATTATACAAGAACAAGTATTGTGATGAACATGTCACATGTACTGAACCTGTGCAAACCTTTAAAAAATATTGTATATTTCCAAGAAGACTGATCATCTTTTTCTGGATTGTAATGCCATTATATATTGCATGCTTTTGTCCTAAAAGAAATTTATCAATGACACACTTCTGTTTTGATAGACAGGAGGAGAACAAATACATGGAATGCACCGCAAGGGAAATTAAAAAAACCCCAAAAAACAAAGAAGAAACAACCCTATGTGTTCAGTGAATGAATATCTAAATTTTCCCTACAAGCTCTGTTTTATTTTTAGTAATATTTTGGCCTCTGTAGTTTAGTCAATTGATGTCTTTTAACTCTGTTGAACTGGGATACTAAGACACATACAAATATTCTGGTGATAATAATAATAAAAATAATAAATATGTCATCTTTATTAAACTCAGAACAACCTAAGACAATAAATTTGTTAATAGCCAAGACACCAGTTTTCAGACACCAAATCTAAGCAACAGAAACAACTTTCTGATACTTGCCTTACTGAGAAGTGAATAGTTCTCCTTGCTGTCTTAATTATACTAAAATTACCATCTTTCAGGTTCCTTCAGGCCTTTCCTTGCCTATGTTTATCTTACTGTACCACTGTAGTACAGAGTATCCCATTTTTGGCTCTTTGACATGTACAGGTAGGCCTAAATAGAGCAGAAAAATGAAAGGAGTTAATATCTGGACATTGGATTAAATCCTACATTTTCACTAATGATGATGGGAGCTTTAACATATAGACCATCTAAGGACGACACCTATGTTTAGTTGTTTTAATATGTCCTAATCTGAATCTGAAGTCTCTGCTCTTTTTCTTCCTTTGTTTTTTCCTGTCGTCTAGGCTCACTGTAGGAAATACGTGGCACTTATTCTCCCATTCTTTCCCTTGAAATGGAGCATCTGTCAACCAAGGAGAGGCTGAGAACTGGGACTGTCGAAGCTGAGAAGAAAAAGCTCAGGGGTGAGTTTATCAAAGTGTATAAACATCTGACAGGTGGAATAAAGATGAAGCCATACTCTTCTCAGTAGTATCCAGTAACAGGCAGTTATGCTGCCGTAAGAGGCAGTGGTCACAAATATAAAATAAATTCCACCTAAATGTAAAAAGCCCTTCTTTACCGTGAGAATGATTGAAAACTGGTGTAGATTTCACAGAGAGGTTACGGAATTTCCATTCTTAGAATTATCCAAATCCCAACCGGACAAGGCCCAGGAGAAACCTGCCCCAGGCGACCTAGCTTTGAACAGGGGGATTGAGCTAGACGACCTCCACAGGTCCCTTTGGACCTCAACCGCTCTGTGATTGAAAGTGGTACACTATTTTAGCAGAAATGAAAAATGTAACTCGCTAAGGCTCATATTGATTTTCAGCTGTCCCTTAGGAAGGACACATATCTTTAACAGCTATGAATCACAGAATGTTAAATTAATTACTGCTTTGTGTTTTGGTTTTGGGGTTTTGTGGACTCTCTTGTCGATTGTTTGATTTCATTTGGTTCCAATCTATAATGTCAGACAATCCAAAGGAATGATATGTTGGTTAGCTATAGATACTTTAGAGGGGAGGGAGCAGAGGAGGAAAAAAATCTACTGCATAAGCAATATTATCAAGCCTATCTTGTCTTAATGTGAATACATATTTACTTACACACTCAATTATTCAATTTGAAGACTGAGAAATTATAAACAATCTTTAAACTGTTGTCTTTTCGTGGTAGTATCTGTTGGAAACCTAATATAAAGATTTGAATGGGTATCTGAATAAAGAGAAAAGTTTAAGATAAACCTGTATATAAGAAAATGTGGATAATTCTATTGCCTTGTGACAGACTTAGTCTGTGACCTTTCCTATGTAGTTGAAAGTATTACAGAATTATAGGATGGAAACAGGTGCCCTCACATTCTCTCAGTACAACATTTGCCATTCCGTTTAAAAACTGATTGGGAACTTTTTATACCCTTAATGTTGAAACGGATTTTTGTTTCAATCTGATTAATTTTGAAGTTATCCACTTCATAGTCCATCCAAAAATCATTATCTTAGTCACGAGCATATAGCAATTCCCTCTTGTACCCAAATAATTGCTGTCATTGTCCTTTGAGTTGGACAAATGCTACCAGAATATTAATCTATGTTTAGTAGCACAAGCCTTGGGGGCTATTTCAAACCAGACTTCTAATTTTTCACTTAGGCAGTTGACCAATCGCCCCTTTAAGGAGTTCTGATCATATTTTTATTCCTGCATACCAAATATAAATATATATATGTCATGTATATTACATGAAAGTTCAAATCTTCAGAACAGGAGCTGGAAAAATCTGTCTCTCTGTCCATTGCACAGCTTTTCCTTAATCCTGGTACCATTCGATCTGTCTGTCTCATCAGTGGTTAGTGAGAGCACATTAGAGAGAATTTCATCTTAGAACACACTTCCGATGTTTCATCCTTGCTTTATTTTGCTTGAGAATTACAGTGCTATTGAACACCTGCAAATCACTGGCCATGGAAACTTCTATAATGGTGGTAAAATGTCAAATGCAGAAAATATTTCTTATTCAGATGCAAAGACGGATTTCAAACATGCACCTTTACTCTTCAGTCCACTTAAGTCAGAACAATAAAACTTCATCTGTGAATAGTGTAGACCTATTGCTCATTGATGGCTTAGGGTGTGTGCATATTTGTTGCTGTTGTAGTCATTGTTCCTTTGAAGTGTCTCTGTTTTTACATGACAGACAGCTACCGAATTTTGTAGGTGGTGCCCCAGCTGGCTGGAACTTTACTATGTGCTTAATTCATGTGGTTTTGTACCTGAAAAGACAAACTGAATCCCAACCACAGCACTGTGATTTTTGTTAGAAAGATTCTCTTACAGGACAAAGAATTGTGTGTTGAGTACTCATAAATTTAGAGGAGATGAAGTAAAAAAAATCACAGCTGCTCTTGTTTTAGAAGTTTTTATCTGTTGCAGATGTATTTTTTTCAAGCTATTCTTTCATGTTCTTCACCTATCCCTACTTCCTGTGATGACTTAGTTATTCAGGGCCTTTTTAGGTTTACAGCACTTGATTTCACCTCCAAAATAGTTTAATCCTTTCTTCTTTTGATTAATAGAAGGAATTGAAAAGTTTCTGTATGATATCAGTTCTCTCACCACATGTAATACGTAATTAAAAAACAAAGCTTAAACCAAAGATTTCAATGCATTTTTAAACTCACACTCTGTATATTCTTTCCAACCTAGATCTCAAACAAAAAAAGAGGTGAAAGAGAGATTAATGCTTTTTTCCTGCCTGAAAGTACAAGTTCAAATTCTCATCTTTTAACTTAACACTGGGCTCTCAGCTCATAGCACTCATGCTTCAGAGAGCTGGTTACTTTCCACTGGTCCTGGTAAAGGTGTGATACTGCATGGAAGAAGTCAAGATCCACAAAAGCAGATAAAAAGTAAAACTTCACACTGAAGTGACTAAGATATTCACCTGAGAATAAGTACTCCCATTTTCATACGTCTGTCCCCAGTATGCCTTCTGCATTTGCTGTCTATAGGTTTAGTTTTTATGGATTTCAAGTTGCTCTTATTCATTTCGTCTTGGGAAGTAGTCAGTACGAGATATGAAGGAATAACCTTCCATCCAGAAGAGAACATGTGAGAGCTAAGTATTTAAACTTTTTTTTTAAGTAAGGTTTACAATCTGGGGCATTTTTCCATCCTGTGTAATTCTTTTGGGACTTAGAGTCGTCTTGTTATTGTTGTCCATGCTGACCTGGGAGTTTCTCAGTAACTCCCGATTGTGCTGATTTGTCCAAGCACTGAGAGGGCCTGAGGTGCATTCTGAGCTCTGGAGTTCTCAGCTATGAGGGTGAAAGCATTGTAATACACTACTCGTGACTGACTTAAACCAAAACTGAACAAACTAAAGAGCCCTGTCTCCCCTGCTTTGTTGTGGCTGTTTTCTTCACATGATTTTTTTTCAAAATGTATAAATATACAGAGTACCTGTAAACTTCAGAACTTGTGGTTTATTCAGACCTCAGTCACACATCTCATCTCATTTCTGTGTTGAGAAATGTTCCAGAAATACAAAGTAAGTTACTTATTTTTTCTAGGGCTTCATGTGGCAGAAGCACATTGTGTAACAATTAGACTAAGGACTCAGCAGGGACTCAATTTTACATAGCAGCAAAATAATTATTTCATAAAGTAAAGTGATTTTCATTCTCTCTCATTTGTCTTATCTCTCAGAGACAATAAAAAAGAAGCAAATACAACAGATCCAGCAAGTGTCGTTACCTAATAGCCTGACCCAAAAAGGTAGATTGTTTTAAGAAGCCAGATTTCAACAATCAATGCAAAGACAACATTTATAAGAGAAAATGTGTGCTAATAGTCATGTGAACGTGCTGATTTTTATGCACCCTGGATAGTACAATCCTGCACTTCACTTTCTCTCCCACCCTTTATTGTGGACCAGAGTGGTTTTTTGGATTTTTTTTTCAATGGTAGCTTCTATCTGTGATAATACTATTTTCCCTTGCATTGTTGCTACAGAAAACTTCCAAGAATATAATGTTTTATGTCATTCTGAATGAAAGACAAGTTCATAGCTGTGTTAAACATTGTATAAAAAAAAAGATATAGAATGATAAGATTTTTCGTTTATTTTTGACTTTTAGGGTCTAGGAGTCCTTCATGAAACAAAATAGAACCCCCAAAACCCAGTAGCACCCTAAAACCAGGGAGCTCTCTAAACTCTAAGGGAAAGTTTTTATTAAGCAAAGCTTCTTTTTTTAGGAAGGCAGAGAGATAAAAAAGAAACCAATTTACAAACAAACAATTCATTTCTTCATTTCTGATTATTATTTTTGAGACTTAATTAAAAATATGTTGTTGTTAACAGTCTTTCCTGAAAAAGATCTGTATGCCATGGTTTTATACATATATGCTAACTAAAAAAATTAATTTGACTTTTGCCATCTGTATTTTTTTACAGTCTATCAGGTCATCTGTTATGCACAATTAAGGCAGACCAATAGTTTGAATATGTCTTGAAGAATTGATTTTTTATGAACTTTGTGAATTACTATTTAATAAGACATCAGTGCAGAGGCATTATGGCACAGCTAAATAAAATGTGAACCATGACAAATCTGATATGTCTGTATATGCCATTAAACTGCAGCGGCAGTCCTGTTAGGTTGACAGCTCCTCTGATTTTGTATTTAATCCTCTCATCATTCATGACAATTGCATTTTTACATAATAGGTGAACATAAAGTGACAAAAAAATAAAATCAGTGCAGTTTCTGCACCTCATTTTTATACCAACAGATGTAGTGAACTGAGACTATTAAAACAAATTCCAAAATGACCACGATTCAAGGTAACTGCAAGGATGTTTGACCTAGAGCTCCACCTAGAGAAACTTTAATGAAAAACAAGCACATGTGCTCACTCGCTTAAATGTCGGTCTTTAAAGTTTATGGGTTGCTGTCGGCCACAGGTACTAGCATTTAGCTGCTCAAGCTGCTATAAGGTGGCGGCTTATTTGCATTTTAGAATGAATTTATTTTAATTATCGTAGCACATTCCTTCACTTCTTTCCCCTGATGATTTAAGAAGGTGAACAGCCATGTTTAGAATGCTATAATTTTGAGACCGTTAAAGAATATGCTGGTTTCATTTTTATACAGAAATCCTGAATAAACGACCCCCTCAAAAAAACAGGATCTTTACTTCTCTATCCTATCTTCATCTTTTACACTGGTAAGTGATATTTTAGGTAGATTTCATGTCCAACCATGTAAAAGGCTGTTCTCCAATTAATATTAGACATCACGTTGAATCATAATGTCACGTTTGCTGCGTTCTGAGGATGAGTAAGGCATGAATTCAAAATGGAGGTTTTATTTAATTAATGATATTGTGATCAGGAACGTGTCAGAACTGGTAGTGAACTTCAGTAAGAGCACAGATATGTTGGGAAAGCAAACAACAGAGACTAAGATGAGTGAAAGAAGAAAGTGCTTTTTTGTATTTTTCACCTCTACCCTTTTTGCTACTGTATGGAAAAGAAGGAGCAAATAGTGCGTCTTGTTTGCAAATACTGCACCAACCTGAGGAAAACGCGACAGCGGTAGAAAGCAATTTATTCTAATTTGTAACCAAAAGAAGTTTACTGAAATTAGCATATTGGGGCAACACTAATACTGGGAAAATACTCTCCTCAATATAAAATCACATTATAATTTTAATAGCATTTCACCAATTACTGATTTTTTTTTTTTTTCCAAATGGGCTGCAGACCACCATTAAAGAAACAAGTTATAGTATAATAGTGCTTACCATTAGCTCTTACCTTTCCAGATCCAGAAGTCAGATACAAAAAAGAAAATATATTTAAACTCTTAAATAGCTTTCTATAATGCAGGGAAATAGCAGACATCTAGTAGTTTGAATACTGAATGAGCGAATGTTCTTCTGAGAAGGTTGGTTGGTGAAACTAATCTGTGAACATACATTGAAGAGATTTATTTTTGTATTTACACATATGAGAAGAGTGCTAAAATTTTTAAAGCTAATATAAAGCTTACTTTATAGCTTTCTAGGCCTTTGCACCTTTAAGAGTATACAATGATTTTTATTTTGTGAGTATTTTCCTATATTTTTGTTCTTTGCCTTAATTTCTTTAAAATACAAGATCCAGCAACATGTACCTTTGAATTGTCCTGAACCATTATAGTTACAACAGGGATTGGTATAGGTTGAAAGGGCTAATAGCTGAAGAAGCTTTCTCTTACGCCACAGCTTGAGGACTCAGGGCATTTAGTGCTGAAAAAAGAATGTAGGTCTGGGGTTTTCTCTTACTGAGAATTCCCAAGTGTAGGAGAGAAGATGATAGTGGGTGTGTTAATGCTCTGTTTTGTTTCTCCATATCTTTCACATTGTGTAAAAGAGTAATTTGTGTGGGTGTGAGTACATATATTTGGCTTATTAAGAATGTGAATACAGCTAAAGGGCTTTCTGAGACTGGGAAGCCTGAACTGCAGTGACAGTAAATCATATACATAATTTTCAGTCACTACTGTAAGCCATAGATTTTGTTTACCAGTTTCTGTGTTTGCCAAAAATATATTTTATTGGAGGAAGGGAGGCAATAAGTTGGATAAAAAAATCAAAAAACCGTACAGCATATCTCCCTTAGGTAAAGCCTGCTGATGCATGGAACTTTGTTGACCAGGGTGTATGGAGGGAATTTTTATGCACATTTACACATTTTAATCCTTGTGCCTTCCTCAGGCTAACATTCATAATTACCACCAAGTGGGCATTATAATCTCCAGCAGAAAATAACTGGCAGTTTTAGGGAAGGAGCACATTCAGTAAAAAGGCAAATTCACAACTCTAACAAAAAAAAGCTTCCTTTGAAAAATAGCCTTGAATGTTCCACATGCCGTGCCACTTGCAGCCAGGTTTTTAAGCTTTTGAATACTCTTTGCCACTCAGACAGTTTCTCTGAAGTGGTGACTTGGTGAATGTGATTATGTTGCATGTGTTGCAGCTGACCTGTTGGTGCTGTGGGAGTCTGATGCATTTAATTAATGTGCCCTGGGGAAAGGCAAGCTGCTTCCTGGGGGCAGTGAGGTGAGGAAAGGTAATAAATAATGGAAAATAGATTTGGAAATTACGTTAGAGGACATCTAGTTAATCCCTTTTCTCACAGTAAATTGCGTGAGTGTATTGTTCCTAGCTCCCATAGGAGAAAGTTCTGCTGTTACCAGTGCGCAAGAATTGTAATCTCACATGCTGTCCCTAAACTGTCCTCTGAAAAACACAGAGATTTTCACTCTTAAGGTACAGGTAGCTGTCTGTAATTTAACAAGACCAAACCTAAAGTCGTGCACGTGGATTGGAGCAAGCCCAAACACGAATGCAGGGTAGAGGATGAAGAGGCTGAGAGTATTCATGAGGAAAAGGACTCAAGGGTGCTGGTGAGTGAGAGGCTGGGCATGACCAATCAATGTGCACTTGCAGCCCAGAAAGCCAAACATATCCTGTGCTGCATCCAAAGCAACATGGCCAGCAGGGCAAGGGAGAGATTCTGATCCTCTGCTCTGCTCTGGTGAGACCCCAGCTGCAGTGCTGCATCCAGTTCCAGAGGCCCTAACACAGGAAGGACGTGGACCTGTTGGAGTGAGTCCAGAGGAGAGCCATTAAGTTAATCAGAGGGCTGGAGCACCTCTCCTGTGAAGACAGGCTGAGAGAACTGAGGCTGTTCAGCCCAGAGAAAAGAAGGCTCGAGGGATACCTTACCTGCCATCATACAAAAGGAGCCTACAAGAAAGCTGGAGAGGGATGTTTTACAGGGGCATGTAGTGATAGGACAATGGGGAATGGCTTTAAATTGAAAGAGAGTAAGTTGGATATTAGGAAGAAATTCTTTACTATGAAGGTGGTGAGGCACTGGAACAGGTTGCCCAGGGAACCTGTGAATGCCCCATCCCTGGGAGGGTTCAAGGCCAGGCTGGATGGAGCTTTGAGGAACATGGTCTACTTGAAGGTGTTCCTGCCCAGAATGGGGTGATTGGAACTTGATGATTGTTCAGGTCCCTTCTAACCCAAACCATTCTGTGATTCTATGGTAACACAATGGTATTACACTGAAATTTCTGGAATTACTGTTTCTGCTATAAGAATATTGAGCCTAATGTCCAAGGCAGCTGGGAGAAAGGGTTAGAGGGAAAGAGAACAAGAGATGTAAAGATGACGAAAAATGGGCTAGGCTTGTCAATACCAATGAAAAATGCAACATCCAAGCAGCTTTGGAGCTGATTTTTCCATTGAAATTACAGGGAATTCTAATAGAATTTTTTTTGTCTTACCTCTCTGGATTTGCTTCTATCTTTATAGGGTTCTGTAAGATGCCAATGAACTCGAATAACATTAGCTTTGCTTTCTTAAAATGTGAAATGCACTTGGTGCTGCCGCTAGGTATTCTGAATATAAGTGACAACGAATGAGAGAAAGAGGTAAAATCAATTTCTGGATATGGGTGTTCCCTATGCCTTAGTGCTTTTAGAGTGAAGGAGCATTTGTTAAGTTCCTTGCTTTACTAACATTGAAATAATTTATTTTCTTCATTTCTTCCCCCTTTTTTCTGAAACAATGTGTGTCTCTGCAAATACATTGCTGTCAAAATGTTCTCTCACTCTGATTGTAATTAATAGAGTTTCTGTTGGATATGTCCTAAGACGTATTTGTGTTAATACACACTTGGAATCCACAGAGTATTGAATCCCTGATCACACACTGGGTACACTCCCAGTTGTCTGGATCCTGAAATTCACAGCACTTTGCTTACTCCAACGGGGTACAAGAGAAGTTACATCATGTTTGTGGTTTGGATTCAAATATCTGAAAAATTTAACTTTTTAAAGTGCCTTTTAGAAGCATGGTGGATAATACAATGGTTAGAGTAAACTTTTGAAGTTATCTTAGAACACATTTTTTAAGGTCAGAGCAACAAATTGGAGTACTCACAATGGGAAAACATTCTTATTGTGCCTTGTCCTCCCTTATATTACTTTTTCTTTCATTTTACAATAGTGTCCCATAAAACTATCAATCAGTCAAGCCTAAGATGTCTAAAGACTAGAAATGAAAAATAAATAATAAAACAAACCCTTCCACCACCAGTATCAGTGCGGTTTCCCAAAGCAGATTTTTTTCTGTGGAGATTGAAAAGACTACCTGAGACAATTAGTAGCTATGGGAACACCAGAGAGTAATGACCTGTTCAAAAATGCTGCTCAGGCTTCATGACTGAAGACATGAATTTTATCTGAATATTATTTTTAAGCCACTCTAGTGCCTGAGTTAAGCTATATTCTTTGGGGGTTTTTGTGAACTGTGGTAAGGCAACATATATGACATTCTTGGGCTTTAGGAAGTGGGTGACCTTCTGTACATAATTAAAAGGCCTACAAAAGATTTTGTGGTAGAGTCCTGAAAACCCCACAGGGAGACTCTAAAGGCTTTAAATTGTTTCTGGAGACAGAAGCACATGCAGTTGAAAAAGTCACCTTCATCCAAAAAGGTCATCTAGTCTGAGAAAGCTTCTTCATTCATGTAGATTATAATAATGCATAATATTTTTTTTTCTAGAGAAAGTAAATCCCATTTTTTTCCAAATTTCCTGTGTCCATGGTTTATAAATAGTAGAATAAGACTGAAGATTAAATTAAACAATATTGTCTCCAATGATGATTTATCCAATAACAAAGATATTTAAAGAAAAGACAAGTGACAAGTAGGCCTTAAAAATGTTTAAGTTTTGTGGGAAAATGAATGGGAGTAAAATCAGATTTAAGAGAAAATTTGAGCAGGTTGCAGTAGATTATCTATCAGGGCTGTCCTATTACCAGTTGGGAGACTTAACACATTAGGTTTTCCTCTTAGCAAAAGTCTCATAGATATTGCTATAAACTCTATAGTAGAAGTGGACGTGCTCCCACACCACCGTCACATAAAAGTATCTTTCACACTCATAAGTATTAATAATGGAATTAAAATTATTTGTCTGCTTTTGTAAATGCTGGACAGGGAAGGAGTCTTAAAATGGCTTAGTTTTATTTGCAAATAAATGAAATGTTTGTATTTAGTTTTTAACTATTTCTTCTATAAACCTTTTCTTTAACTTGTGAGTTAAATGAAATTGAATGTTTGCCCACTCTTAAAAAAAAAGGAAATGCAACCAACCACCCCAAAAAAACCCCAAACAGACAAAGCCAAAAAGCAAGATAAACACAACTCTGCTCTGCCCAAAACAGCAAAAATATTTAAGTTTTGCTGAACCTGTTTCAAAGTTTGCAACACTGCTGATACCTTAGAGTGAAAATGCAGGACTATAAATGACAATGCCAGTGATAATAAAAGTTACAATAATAATAATAACAATAGTAAAGAGTCTGAGTGTTAGCGCAGAACAGGTTAATGAACACAGTGTTTCTCATCTCTGTCGTTTAAATTTAGCCCATCAAGATAACAGAAGCTTTCAAGTGCTGCTGTTTTCCAGAAAGGTCTTAAGTACTGAGAAGTCATTGGAGCAGAAATAATCTCAGAGGGGAATTATGTAGGTTTATTTGTAGGCCAGAAATATACAACATCTAAGAAAGGGAAAGGAAAAAACAAAGTGGGAGTTCACTTACTAACACGAGACAGCAAGTAAAAAAAGAGAAATGTGAATTTCAGAGCATATAAAAGTCCCAAGATTTTTGTTTTTTTATAGTAAGTACATACTGCCTAGATAACAAAAAACACTTTATTACATAAGAAGAACTGGTTCTATTGCCAAGTATTTCCATAGCTAAACAAAAAGGTAAATTAAAAGGATATAGAATACTCATGCTTCTTTAAATCAATACATCTTCAACCTCACACAGTGATTATTCATTCCTGAGGGGGTTTGGAGATTTCTGATACATACATTCATTAAATTAATTACATTTAATAAAATTAAATATTACCTATATACTTTTATTTTGATTACTGTCAATAATATTACTTAACTCTATGAAAACTGCATTTCTTACCATTAAAACCAAAAAGAAATGGAAGGCAAATAAATCCTTTCCCTTTTTCTTTGAGTTAACAAGAATATTTAGGAACATTAAGTGATTAGGATTCCTTACAGGCTTATGCAATTCTTTAAAGCAAGTGTTTTGTAAACAAAGTAATTAAAGATACCAAAAAATAGCCATCACCACTTTTTTTTGTTACATTTTAGATATGGTCACTGCAAAACACCTGGTTTTTTTTCATTTCATGAGTAGAAATAGCAGCTCTTGTTAGTCCAGAGCTAATTGTTCCATGAAAAAAAAACCCAAACAGCTAAAATTGGTTTATCAGCTCTTGCCTTCTAGCCCTGCCCCTGCTGCTCTGCTCACTCTCTTCTGCTCCTCTGGACCTTGAGGCTGGTGGTTTCATTTTCATGTATGTGGGGAGGGAGGGGAGAGGATAACATTGAGCAACTGCAGTTCTCCACCCAGGGAGCTGTGCTGGTTATGTCAACAGTTTCTTCTTTTTCAGCCTAGGATTTACCTGGGGTTTTTCTTCTTCTCTTTAATATCCTTCTGTGCCTTGGCTTTTCATCACTGGTCTAAAGCTCTTTGTTAATCCAAATCAACAATTTGTGGTGTCTTTTACCTATGTCAGACACTTTATTCACTTTTGTTCTTTTTCACTTTTGAACTCCTGAAGCCATTTTTGACCAGCTCCTTGTTAGAACTTCTGTATGGGTGAACTGCTCACACTTGTGATCTCTCCTGTGCTCCATCCTTTATCACCACCCTATACCTGTGCTCCTGTGCACCACATTCTGGGATACATCTCTGATGTGCATATGCTTAAAATTTGTGCTTTGGTACCTGGTGTACATTCCATGCTCCTTAAGGTCTGGAGCAAAATTATGTCTTAAGAAATAAAATTAACCTCATGAATATTACGTCTTCATTAACCAGAAAGCAGGCTTTAAAAATGCATGACTTCAACACTTTATGCTTTTTTAAAATTATAGTTAGTCAACTGAGTGTCCATGATTATCACAGTAAAATAAACACTAGTTCATTTGGTGAAGAGAATCAAGATTTTGAAATTCTCAAAGGATAAATTAAGGCAAATAATTCACACTTCCATTCTTAAACAAATTCCATTAAAACAGAAAATTTCAGCCCTCTGCTAAAAACTCATTAAATCTTACCTTACAATAAATACAGGAATGTACATTAATACTCATTTACGTGACTTTCAGAAGTAACTGTGGACCTCTTACAGCAAAGACCTCTAAGCATGACCTTATAAAGATCTCCTTTCAATTATTTAACCTACAGATTATAAAAACCAAGTAAAAAGTTCCTTGTTTTCTCCTTCATTTGATGTTCACTTACTTATGAGGTAAGCTTATTTGTTGAAATGTTCAGTATATATACCAGAGGACTTAAAACACATAAACAGGATTTTATATTGACAGCAAACATTTCTCAGAGAAATTATAATGTTGAAATTTTAGGGAAAAAATCCCTCTCACTATTATTACAGAATAAGACATATGAATATTTGTTATGTATTATTTATTACCACTTATTTATTCTGTCCAGTCCAACTGATAAGCGTGTCATGAAGGAATGACATTTCTATTTTCAACAACCTTGAATAATATTTCTTTGCATTCTTTGTGGACTTCTTTCTTCCATTTCAAATAGATTCAGTCCATGCATAATCCCCTTGTGTTTCTACTCTCCTTTTCAACATGAAGGGTTTGTTTGTTTGTTTGTTTTCTGACAGCATCTTAATTTCTTGTGTTTGTATTCAATTAACTCTGACGTACTTTTCAACTGCAGCTTTTTCAAAACTTCATGCATATATTATTTATACCATTTCACCATGCTTTTGAGATGTCTTTCCATTTTTTAAGAGTAAACACTGGTTAATGTAAGTTAAATTGGGTTAGAAGGAACAGTCAGAAGATGGAACTGAAAAGATGAACTCATCTGGTTCAGAGGGAATAAATAACCACTAGACCAGCACACACACTTTTTAGTCAAGGATAGGAGTGCTAGCACCACTTTAAATAATATTTGGTCAGAGTATTTTGAAGGATTTTTGGATACCAGTAGGAATTTGGTCTGCTGAGATTAATTAGTTTTTTGCAGATCAGTGTGTTCTGCAAAGTGTGGTCTTGTGGTCAGTATAGGAGGGCCAAGGCACACGGAGCACACTGATTTACTGCATATGTTCCTCTAAGTGTAGGACATGCAAGAACATTGCTTGATCTCATTCCCCTGCACTTTCGTATTTAGCAGTGTATGCTAAATACGTCATGTATACTACATGGGCACAGGCAGCGATGTTTGTGCAATTGAGGCTGTCTAGTTACAGAATATGAAAGCTTTCTGTAGTCAACACCTGCTATACTGTTCAGTGTGACTAATATTTGATTAGAGAGATTCTTTCTTCTTCCCCTTTAGTTTCAGGCTCTTTCCATCTCTCTATTATATTAACCCTGAAATGTTCTGATACAGTAATTAGTAACTAATCAGCCAGAGAAATATGAAATAAGATTTTATTTAAGCATTACAGGATTGCACTTCTGATCTCAAAACTTTGATTCTGACTAGTCATTCGTTATGGATATTATCTTAGAAAATAATTTTAATGGAGATTTTGGTTAATTTAATTTTGAAATTTATGGGGCAAACTTTCCTTAAGGGAATCTCAGTTACATATATAATACTTTTTTTTTCCCCCCTTCATTGTATGGACAAAATATTAGATTTACTTTGCTTTTTCCTTCTGGTGCAAATATAGAGGCCTAAATTGATGCTCTAGATTCAGTGCTTCATGATGAACCTGGGTTAAAGCAGAGATTTATGAAACGTACACACTCTTTCCTTCAAATGAATTAGAAACTCAGAGCAAACAAAACTTTAGAAATAGGTAAAGATATTGTATGTCATCCCTACTCTGAGACCGTGTTGTAATATTCTTCTGTATAGAATTTTAAAGAGCATCTTACTGAGAAAAGAAAAAAAGACAAATTTCACCTTACTTGTATCTTAAATTACAGTTTATTTGTCGTCTACTCATAATTGCATTGTCTAGTTGTGAACAGTTGTGTCTAGATGGCAAAATTAGAAGAAGCCTCAAAAATGGAATTTCATTTGTTTGGATAGTGTGTGATAGGATCTGGTTAAACACTTTCTGTTGCTCCCTCAGCACTTTGCTGTGGTGAACTACTTGTATTTTCAAGCTTCTGGCATCAGGACAGCTGACTGAGTACAGATCTCTTTCTAGTATTATGAATCATCTTCTGAAGGATTAGAGACGAGGAATCCCATCCTTAGTCTTTTCCAAAAAAAAGCCAGTGCATGTGTAAATTTACTGCTTCACACATTTTAGGAGGCACATAAAATCATAAAGTCATAAATGCCTACACACTTGCTGAAAGGCTTTTGACCATCTGAATATATCAATTTTATGAGTGATAACAGATCACTAGAAAAAGAAACAAACGAAACAAACAGCTGAACACAAATACTTGAACTTTCCCAGAACAGTGCCATTCCTTCTCATTCAGTACTCCCCTGGAAATTCCTAGGAGGTAATTTTTTCATATGTCCTCTTGTTGCACTCCAGGCCATGCAATGTATCCTGCTTCCTGGTATAAACATACTTCTCTGATAAACTGAGACACTGCCTTCCGTTCTTTCAGATGTTTTGAATGCAAAAAACCTAACAAATTGCACCTTAGTCTCAGAAGGCCACTATGTGGACTTCAGGAGAAAAGAAAGGACAAATAACAGGTGACGTTGACTTGGCCAACCTGCTGTAGGAGTAAAATGTTTACTGACATTACAATGCTTGTTTTCAAATCAGCATAAATTAATTACATGATATACCTATTTTGTAAAAATAAATTGTTTAAAATGTAATCAATAGAAGTTTGAAAATTCATTAAAAATATTAATTCTGAATTATTTTTTTATAAACAAGCAAATTCTAGGATATTAAAATCACTCTGAGATATTAATAAAAAATTTTAAATTAACATATTCATATCCCAGAGGAGAAATCAAAATGTTAATCTGATTATACAAAGTACTGTATAAATGTTTGCCATCCCTCTTACTGTTAAGCTTTATGTTTACATTGAATATGTTTCTGTTTATCCAAGTTTTTCTCTATATTTCTTACACACTGGGGTTTTTTTCTAGATAAAATGTTAAAATGAGGATCTCTATAAACTAAAAAAATTGACAGGTGTAAATCTTCCTTAATATCTAATATAATGTACTATGTGTCTTACTAAATGTATGTTATCCTAAACTGAAACAATTTATGAAATCCCCAAATCAATAAATGTCATAATAAAAATGCTCATAAATGTATATACAGAAGCATTGAAAGCAGATATGAAATTGCATAAAGAAAAAGCTGCAACACACACACACACACACAGAAGAGTATGGAGAGATTTGAACAGATTTGTGGTCTATCAAATAGAGTGGATGAAATACTAGAAATTTTACTGTTGAATACAGTCAGTGATAGAAAGGGAAGAAAAGAAAACCATTATTTGCCTCTGTTTCTTCCTTTTGTTTTATAAATTATTGAAATGACCGTGGGGTTTCACAGTAAGATAGCGTAAGTAAGTTGCTTTCCACTGGAAAATCAACAAATAAAACCCATTATTCAGGGGATCATGAGAGGATGGGTGGGGGTTTTTGGTTAAAAAGCTCTGTGATTATTTTTTAACATGAAAAAAGTGAACCATCAAGCATTCACTACTTTAACTTTTTGTCAGGTAATGTATTATACTCTTCTGTATTAGGAAATGAAAAACCAATTCATGGAACTTCATGGTATTGCTACTTTTGCCACAAAGCATGCTAGCTTCTTATTTTTCTGTTACATGAGGGTTTAAGTATTCTAGACAATTTTCATCATGCCATATGCAAACTCCTTATGTCTCTGTAAGCTTTACTGTTTATTATCCATCATTCTATTTTACAAAGTTCGGAATATTTTGTTTACTTAATGCCAAACCCTCCTGTAACATAAAATGCTGTATTATTAAATCCTCAGGGAAAGTCAATATGAAACAAGGACTTCTATAGTGTGAATAAATCTTAGAAAGGCTAGTCTGCACAAAAAGAATTTAAGTACACAAAACATGACAAAAAAGTTCTTATATTCATATGGGAAGACTGAATGTCAACAGTTTTATTCCCCATGTTCCAGAATCATTACATTTGAATCCATCATTCACAGCAACTTAAATGACATATAGTCTCCACAGAGCATTGTAGAGTTAACAGGAAGCCCCCATGACAGATTAATTTTGTTTAATTTTCTAATAGTCCAGTCTTTGGACATTTGTGCAGCAATTGCAAAGCAGCACAGCTGCAGACCTAGTCAAATTGAAAAGAAAATTCTCCAAGTAGAAAAAAAAAATCTCAAGGAGCTTCCTAAGGAAGGGAAAAAATGCATTTGCTTTAATGATTTCTGTAATTGTATTGAGGAAAATAACAAACAATCATCATACGTAAAGCTTCTCTTGCTTCATCTATTTCTGTTAGAATTAAAAACCTGGATTTTAAGGGCTGCTAGAAAGAAGGGTAATATTTTCTTTTAAATATTCTTCTTATTTGATATTTATTAAAACACTGAATGTGTATAAGAGACAACTTTTAATGGTCTGAAGGCTCATACATATGCAGATTGCAAAAATTTGAAAGTTTTATGTGGGTTTTTTCTCACTGCATTTCTTTATGTGTGTATTTATTATTTAAGTAGTTAATTGTTTTTAAATTTGACACCTGGAATGCTCTAATCTATGGCCATTCTAAGAGTTCTACCTACCCAATGGCCAGATTAGTAAAAGACTGTCTTTCAGCTTAGGCACAGATAGCACAAAAGCTATCTTCAGGCTGAGCAAGCTAACCTCCTTCTCTGAGTGACAAGCATTCCCTCCTTGCATCACTCATATCAGGAAGTTTATCATCCTCATCAACTGACTTGTAGACAGGAATCTCCTTATAAACAGCAGTGTGGTTAGCTGGAGGTTAGTTTCCAGTGACTCCCTTGGAAGTTTGTTTTCACCTCACGCACACACACATGCACACTTCTCTCCAAGAGCCTCATCGTAGTGATTGAAAAAACCTGTTACATAAGAAAGTTTTATTGACAAATGTAAATATTCCAGACAGCAGTTCTTTTAAGACACCCTCCCTTACTGCAATGTAAATTGGGTTAGGGCAACAAAGCGAGGAATACTTACTGCTGGATTCAAATTGGAATTAGGTGAGAGAGGTGTTAAGATGCTCAGGCTTGCCCAAACTCAAGCATGGTCAGAGGTAGAATTGTCTCAGGAGCTAGGGAACCTCTAATTCAATGGGGAAAGATTTAAGAAGTACTTCCAGGATTTGCTGGCAGCTACCCAATGGAATTTTTTGTTTGCTTAGAATTGCAGTATTAGTATGCACAGCTGTTGAGGCAATGATGTTCTAATTGTCTGTACTCAGTTTCACTCTCCTCATCATAAGACAGTAATATATGCCAGTCATTTTTTACCCCACTGAATTTATTATAAATAAACATTAGAAAAAAAAGTATTGGGAAACATCACTTGTAATTAATTAGATATAGAGCATCACACCAGAAATAAAGAGCTTTTAAAAAGTAAACTAGAACTGAAATCAGAATTAGTGCCACAGGAGAATTGTATGAACTTTTGATTGCTTGCTACTGCAATGGAACTAGCAATATCAACTAAGGCTCAACAGACACGGTAATCAAAGGACCAAGAAAGCAGAGGACATTATGTAGATTAATATCATATGATCTGGATTAATTTTTTCTGTGTTTTAGGCTGCATATTTTAAATTTTTAATAGGAACTCAAAAACTCTGGAACAAGTGCATTAATAAAAAACATCAGAGAAATCTATTAGCAAAGTTGACTGGAAACAACTTTTTGTGTAGACAAATAAGAAGGAATAAAAAGCTTTGAAAGGAATGCATGCAATTGAAAGTTATACAATCTGCTTGAATACTCCTTAAAGTCTTCAATTTTATCAGATTGCATAATTAAAAATTTTGTAGAATCATAGAATCATAGAATGGTTTGGGTTGGAAGGAGACCTTAAAGATCATCTAGTTCCAAGCCCACTGCCATGGGCAGGGACACCTTCAACTAGACCAGGTTGCTCAGAGCCCCTTCCAGCCTGGCCTCGAACACTCCCAGGGATGGGGCACTCACTTGTTCCCTGGCCAACCTGTACCAGTGCCTCATCACCAAGTAAAGAATTCTTTCCTAATATCTAACCTAAACCTACTCTCTTTTAGTTTGAACCCATTCCCCCTTGTCCTGTCACTACATGCTCTTGTAAATAGTCCACTTGTCACTGCTGACCACTACCCTCTGGATGTGACCATCCAACCAGTTCCTAATCCACCTAAGAGTCCACCCATCAAATCCATCACTCTCCCGTTTGGAGAGAAGGATGTTGTGGAGGACTGTGTCAGTGGTTTACATAAGTCTGGATAAATGATATTTGTAGCTCTTTCGTTATCCACTTATGTAGTTGTTCCATCACAGAAAGCCACTAGTTTGGACAGACAGGATTTTCCCTCTGTGATTCTGTGCCGGCTGCCTCAAATCACATCCCTATTCCCCATGGGCCTTAGCATAGCTTCTAGGAGGATCTATTCCATGAAGGATGCTGATATAAGAAAACAATTATTCTAAATGAAAAGGGGAAAAAAAGGATAAATTAAAGACTAACATGTACATAAAGGCAATATTTCACTTTGAATTTTAGGCCAAAGACCAGCATGATTCATTATCTTGGATTTCAGTATAACAAAACTAATTATTTTACCTGTTTTTCATCCATATAGCTTTTTTAAACTAATATTAAACTAATATAAATCAACTGACTTATGCGAAGATCTGTAAGAATCAAGTAAAAGTCAAAAATTTTTGTGCTGTGGAAGATTTTACCTCCTACAGATTTCGTGTACATTTCTGCAACATTTTTGTAACAGAATGGGATCAAAGATCTCAGTTATTGTGATACAGCAGATGTGTGAAAACACAAGAAAGGATTTAATGCACATGGGAGGCCCAAAAAATAAAGAATAAAAAGGTTCCACGTGTGCTTATTGATGTTCACAGAACCATAAAACAGCCCACATTGGACAGGACCTTGAAAGAATGACTGGTCCAAACTTTCACAGTAGAGATGAGATTAAAAAAAACTTACATGGGATTATCTAGCTCTACAATGTCCAGTTTAATTCTATTTCACAGCAACATTTATCTCAGCATTAATGTGGTTAGCTGGCAGATGGGACCATGGTACATCCTACAATGCCTTCTTTATGAAGGGAAAAAATTGCCCCTAGGTATATGAGTGTCCAACTTCTTTTACTCTTTTTCTTTTTTTCTTTTTCATCAGTGCAGCAGAGTAGTAAAGAGAATATTCTCAGTAACGTACAAGAAACAGGACACTTTGATTATGTGGTTGATTAATCATAATCTGCCAATCTGTAGCTAAATATTGTCAATTCAGTATCTAAATAACAACTCTGTCATTTATTACAATGGATTATAGTATCATCAGGTCTTGGTCCCTCCTGTTGAATCATGAGGTTCAGTGAGAACCTCTTGCTTTCTAAACTTCTCAGAGAGGTCTAGTTGTAGCTGGGTTTACTTCGTCTCAGATTTGGTCAACAGTTTATGTCTAAAGTGCTATAACATAAAAATTATACCTGCTTTTTGGCCTACTTTTTTGGAAGTTATACCATTATCCAATCTCCACTGAAGAAAAAATCTTGATAAGGAGCAGAATTGTCTCAACTGATTCACAAATACATTTCTTTTCTGAATGAACAGTAGGAACTTTTTATTACCTTTGCGTTTGGAATGGCTTTATGACCAAGGGGAATTTCTAAATATGGGAATATTATAAATGGCAGATATAAGAAATACTGGCACATATGGCACAAGACATTTAATCAGCTATTAAATTCAGTGCTGCATTTTCAATTTCTCTCTTCAAGTAAAATCCTACTTGTTATAGTGCTTGAAACTCCACAGCTGTGGAGCTCCATGCTATATATGATGTCAATTTATTTTGCTCAGGAAAACACATTAAATTAACTAAATTAATACTTTAGGATGCATATTTTTAATATTATCTAAGTACTTTTATAATTTTCTTAATAAAATGCATGATAGTTAAATTGATCTGTCCATAGGCATCATGTAGTAACACATAATGCAATGAATCTTGGAAAAAATTCTCTTCACTGGATATTTGCTGCCATCTGCAGACAGAATGTGAAAAATGTTTTTCTAGAAATAAAATTCTGATCTTTAATATTCAGTGTCCTCCCCACCCTGAAAATTCTTATGATTATATAATTATTAACTGAAAGATAGAAGTGGCTACAACTATCAACTAGAATAAATTCCTGGGAAATCTGTTGAGCATTTAATATTCATTTTGGGTAGCTTTTTTTTTTCTTTTGGGATTTTTTAAGGTAAATATTGCATAGATTCTTATAGCTTTTCATTTGATTGTGAAGCTTTTATTTTTTTAAACATAAAAAAATTCGTCAAAAAAGGTTTCTGTAGCACAAATTAGCCCACTTTGAAGTGTAAACTTTGAATTTGGCAGGACTTGCAAATTTTAGTAATACAGATTTCCCAGTTTCCCACTGCAAAAGACCTGCCTTGCTGTTTTGTATAGTTTTCATGGGCACAACTATTGATTTTTTTTCTCTCCTCTAGCTCTCAACTCTGAAGATCTTGTTTCAAATAATCTATTGATATCCTATTTCTAATTAATCTAGAAATACTTAGCTATTGCATCTCTATCTCACTCTTCTTAAAAAGAAATTTTTATTTATAGGGTACCTACAGAATTTTTCCATGTAAAAAATGAGATGGAATTTTATACAGTTTTTATCCATAATACTTGAAGTAAACATTGAAGGTTTATAAAAAAAAATCACGTAATACTCTAAAGGGGATGATTTGGAATAATGGTTGAGCACAGAATCTACAGACAAAAATTCCAGAGGAACAGAAATGTAGGTAAATGATTTGCTGTAGCATAAATCTGGTTCCCTTCAAACACATTTACGTAATTATACAAAGCTTTTTTGTTTTTCCTGGGTTGTTCTGAAGAGCTCAGAACTTTGTTGAAGTATGTCACTGTAGGTCATCCTGGCACGGATAGGGGTAAACAATAAATTGTTTTAATAGTTTTGGTCACATTTTTGTTTGTAAATTACTCGTGAGGCATTCAATTTTGCTCAAAAACAGCAAAAAAAAAGAGACAAATATTTAATGAAAGCATATATCAAAAAAACTTAGTTATTCACAGTCATTGTTACAGAATTTCACATAGTATTTAATCTTTTCTTCAATATAGTTTTCAGATAATATGTACTCTATTTCACTTTCAGAAATAACCATTATTTGTGAAGACAAGTTTTTAGGTTTTATTGATTGAAATTCTCCATTTTATATTGAGTCTTTCACAAGAACAAAATAAATGGTTTATAACAATACAATAAATCATGTAGGTCACATTTATAATGCATGTTATTTTAATCTTTTTTTTTCTTCTACTTTTTCAATGAGGCAATGAGGGTCATAGAATGGTTTGTTTTGGAAAGCACCTTTAAAGGTCATTAGCTCCAAGCCCCCTGCTGTAAGCAGGGACACCTTTCACTAGACCAAAGCCCCATCAATCTGGCCTTGAGCACCTCCAGGGATGGGGCATTCATAGCTTCTCTGGGAAACATGTTCCAGTGCCTCACCACCCTTATTGTAAAAAAAAGTCTTCCTTGTGTTCCTCTTTTAGTCTCCTTTAATCATTGAAAGAGTGCAGTAATGTCTGCAAAGCAATGGTGGAGATGGAAGCAAGAGTATGCTATTTTTATTTTAGCATAATTTTGAGGCAATTTTATTTTCTGTTAAGTTGATGCAAGCAAGAAATAATTCTTCTGAAGTCAGTAAGATTATTTTTCATAAAGTTGCCAGGCAGTTAAGAGTCTCAGGTCATGTCTTTAAGAGGATTTAATATCTAAATCATTGCAGTTTATTTACTTAGAAAAGTCCTCTGGTCACAGAGCCTCTTTGGAACTAAAGTTGAGAAAATGCAAAGGTGACTAATATTTCTGTATTTAGTCCTTCTACCCTCCTCCTTTCTCTTCCTAAACCACAACCCTCAAAAAAACAAAACAAAAAAACCGAACAAAGAAAACCCACAAAAACAAACAAACAAAAAACCACCACCACCACCACCAAAACAAACAAAAAAAACAACACAAAAAAAAACAAAAAAAAAAACCCCAAGGAAAGGTTTTCCAAACTGGGTATTGCATGTAAATCTTTGTTTTGAAATGCTGCACTACTGAGCTTCACAACTTAATAATTCAATTGGGTGTTCATCTCTCAGAAACATGTGATGCTGCTTATTATGCCAAAGTGTATTTTTAAAGTTGAAATTATATTTGGGTATGCAGTGAGTTCCTTTCAATTAATTCAGCTGCAGTGTGTGCCTTGCTTTCTGTCATCTGCATTACAATAGTAGTGACTTCCTTGCCTCTGTGGGCAGTCAGCCAGAACGACAGAGTAACCCCAGTGTCTCCCTGTGCTTTCACTGCCACTTCAATGGACTATTGCTGTCAGCAGTAAAAATACAATAAATTGAGGCTCTTTCTTCAGTAGAAACCCTAAGACAGAATCAAGGCATACCTCAACTTTTTACAAGAGACTGAGACCATCTGTTGAGATCCAGCTGGATGGCTCTTGGTCTAATAGAGTGGAAATGGATCTTGTGACTACCTCTTTAGATGGTTTCTTCAGCTGTCTTTCCCATTGTTAATCTTTCAGTAATCACATTCTGTGTCACTGAGCGGTCAGAGCAATTTCTTCCCTCTGGTCAAACCTCAGCTGTTATGCTTTTAATTTATTTAACTAATTACCAACTTGCTGAGTTCAAGCCCTGTTAAGCTTTACACAGGGGGAAAGAAAAGAGGGGAGAAAAAGGGGAAGGAAAAGAGGAGGAATATATGAATGGAGAAAGCATTTCTATTTTAATGGACAAATTTAGGAGTCAGATGCCATACCAGCTAAGTAAGAGCAACAGAAAGATACTGAAAGCTAATCTTTCCAGGATATTTTGTGATGTCAAAAGGTGGACTGCCTATTCACTATGCTGCAAATTGGTATTTTACAGTATCCATAAATCTTGAACACAGGCTTCAAAAAGGCTCACCCCACTTTTCTTTTTTTTTTATTTTATACATCAGAAGCATTGTCAAAGGTAGTAGGAAATACCTGCCCACCTTCAGGTCAGTGGAGTTGATATCCTGGTGGGAATTTATCTTCTCATAAATTAACTCAGGGAATTAAAGACTGAATCATATTCTGATTTGTAGTAAGAGACTTCATATGTATGATCACTATGGTCTCTTCCAGCTTCCAACTGAACATACTCTGACTTTTAACCTAGATTTTGCTTTAAAATATCTCAGCAACTGTAGTTGCAGAACCACATCCTGAACTGTATAGAAAGGTGCATATGAAGACAGGCTGAGAGACCTAGGTTTGTTCAGCCTAGAGAAGAAGACTCTGGAGAAACCTGATTGTGGCCATCCAGTGCATAGAGAAAGCACATGAAAGAGGTGCAGAGAGACTTTTTACCAAGGTCTGTAGTGACAGAGCACAGTGCTTTTAAACTGAAAGAGGATAGATTTAGACTGGACATAAAGAATACATTTTTTAGGGTGGTGAGACACTAGAACAGGTTGTCCAGAGAGGTGGAAGGTGCACCATTCCTGGAAGTGTTCAAGAACAAGTTGGATGGGGCCCTGAACAACCTGGTCTAGTGGAAGACGTCCCTGTCCATGAACTAGATCGTTTTTAAGGTCCCTTCCAAAGCAAACTACTCTGCAATTCTACCATGCTGAATGCATTTGGAGAAGAGTTAGAGGCAGAAGCAGAGAAGTAGAAAGAATCTTAATTTTTTTTTTCTTAAAAAACCCCGAAAGCATAAAAGCCCTATACTTTAGATAACTTTTCTTGCTGATACTCTCTTATCGAAACTTTAAAAAGGTATCTTAATAGAATGCATTAGTAACTAATTTTTCACATTTGGAAGAAAGAAGAAAATTGCGTACCAATCTTTCTTTAAAGAAAAGATATGAAAATTGACAGAATGGAAGTAATATATAGCATTATATCTGTATCGTACTCATTATATCATTAACTCGTATTTCAGGTGACACACAAGTGTAGTATATTCATTAGAGCTTTCATACTTTGAATGTGCAAGCTTTTCATTTTGAGAAAATTTGCAGTTTAAAATGACAAATTGTTTGCAACTTCATCACATTTTCAAGTTTTAATATTTTTTTTTTCACTTTTGGGAAATCTTCTACTCAGAAAAAAAAAGACAAATTGCTTGCAACTTTTATTTCCCCTTTAGCTGGAATAGAGCAAAATAGCTTTTGAAAAATCTACAGATTAATATACAGTCTCAGACAAGACATTTTGTGTAAGTCAAACTAGATATAAAAGACAATGTTAAAAGCTAGGTCATCTCAATGAGCACTTAGGATGATGGGTAATGCCTCACTCAATCATTCTGTGTCCTTCTAAAAAAGGTTATAATGTCACAGACACCAGGGGATTTTGTGTTCTCACACTCACATCATGTAGACTCTATATACTATTTCAGTATTTGGGGGTTTGTTTTGGCTTGAGGGTTTTATTATTAGTATTCTAATTTCAAAGATTTTGTTTTGGTGTTATTTGTTTTGGTTTGGGCTTTTTTTTTTAACAAGAAAAAAATCACTTTCTGAACTATACTAGAAAGTCTCATGTGAACTNATGCCTTGTTAATTTAATAGACACAAACTTTCTGTAGTCAGGTTAATTAAGTTAAATCTAATTTAATTAATCTAATTAAAATCCAATTGAAGACCAGGTGTACTTATTGTAGTTAAATGAACAGGATGTATTCTATAGGCATTAAAAGTAGAATTAAGCTCCTACGTATTCAGAATTTCAAAATCACAACAAAAAATCCAGCAAATCTGTGACAGTTCAAATCTGGATTTGAAATTTACTGGTAGAAAATAATTTAACACAACTATCAGACTCTCCTATTTTCAAAATCCATGTTTTATCAGTGTTATTCAGGTACCCAACAATTAGTTGTATATATAAGGAAGACATCTTAAAGGATTCTGGTAAGTCTCTGGATGATGCCGTCAGGCCAAAAATCATATACAGTGAGGGAAAGTTCCTGTCCAAGAAAGTTTAATAAATCAAAAGAATTTATGCAGTTAGTGGGAACAATTACAGAACCCAAGCAATTTGCAGACAGTCAGGTCACAGATGAAAAATTGATTTGAGTGACTTGACTTTAGGGCCAGCGTTCTAACCTGGTCTCTTTTGCCTTAGAGGTATTTTAAAATCACTTATCTTGTGTCCATTACATCCCAGGGATAGTTTGAAAAGTTAATGTCAAAGACTACTTCATAAAAGGAAGTTTGATTAAATGTAATACCTTTTTCAAATAATTGTTGTGAAATTGAACTCCCCATTATCTCTTCTAATGACTTTTAATATTTCATATGGATTAACTGGATAATGAAATCACTAAAGGATAAGTTTATGTTTCTTAAATCATATGTCAAAGGTTATAGGAAAAAAATTACATTGGCTCTGAACTGTGTTGGAGGACAAAATAGTTTTCTAATAATATGTGTTCTAAATGGAGAGTAAAAGGAATAATAGTCCTGTCAGTATATTTCTTCCAGTTACAACTAATGCTGTTGTTCTCTTCAAGGCATTATTTGGGAATAAGAATATGGTTGTTTTAATATTCTTATTTTTGGAGGATCCTTCTGTGAACATCCCTTCATTTTTTTTTTCATGTTACACGAATTGCTTTCTCATCAAAGTACTCAAAGTTAAACTGCATTGAAAGTTGAGTAAATTTCTAACAAAATATTAATTCAGCAAGGAATGAATAATAATAATAATAATAATAATAGTAATAAATAAAACTAAGAAATTAATGTTCAAATTTTAATTTGGAAGTCATTGAGTTTATTTACATTCTGGATAGAAAATAACAAACACCAAGCTAGGCAGAGGCATAGTTTGCTCTGTTTAACTGGTCAGAATAAAACATGCTTATCTTTGACTTTTTCCATATCAGTTAAAGTCCTTGCTGATCTTTTAACTGTGTTCAGAGATTCTTTATTTTGTCCCACAGTATAATACAAACTTCAGAATGCCATGAACTTAGTCCTGCAACAAATCCAGTTGTCACTCTTTTGAGTTTAAAATTTGTCTGCAAACACATGATAAATACATAATCTGATTTCAAAAATAATTTCAATTCTGCTAAGATTCTATATTTATGACGCATGATTACTTGTGAGAGCCAAGGATTTCCTTTGGATTCCTGAGCTGCTATATTCTTAGGGTTGAATGCTCAGCATACATAATACAACACAGATTCATTAACACCAGTGAAAGTAGTTATATTTACATGGACTGAGGATCTGCCCTTTAATCTTTAATCTATTTTCCATACTATTTTTTCTAATTGCTTTCTATATTCAGCATTAGGGGTATCTGGCAGTTACAGTGGAATGGCTATCAAATATTTAAACTGTGAAGTCACAGCCATATTTTATTTTAAAATATTCCCTAATATTTTAAACCAATTTGTTCAATATTGAAAATTTAAATGCTAGTGGGCCCAGCTTCTTGACATATATCAGTTAGTATCATTCCATGAAAGTAAGTGAATTATACTGCTTCCAAGTCCACTCCTGGTTTGAATAAAGAGAACAAATAATTTCTAGCATTTCTTCCTACAGTCATTGATTTTTTGTCAATATTTTTATTGTTTCTAGATTACTTCAGAGCCAAAATCCATCTTTCGTGAGAATTTTCAAAATTGCTTTTTTGTAATCGGTGGTTCTTTGTTCATTTTGCCGTCATCAAGGAAAAAAGTTAGAAACATTTATGATTGTTTAAATTGGACTTGAGACCAGGATTGAAGAGTCTATATAATAAAAGCAAAACTCTGGAGGCAGAGATGTTCTAATACTAAAAGAAAAGCAAACTACTAAAAATTCCGGTTAAAGCACTTCATAATCAGAAATTTCTGTGGTTTTGGATACAGAATTGGTGAAATGATTCAACACGGTGTTTCAATGTTGCCACAGGCTTTCATTGTGTGTGATGAATGCTTTTGTCTATGTAGTAGGCTCTTATTTATCAATAATGACAAGAAAGTAAACAAGAAAGTGAATTTGACCTGAAGAAGGATATCTTAATTTGTTTTTTAAATATTTTTTACTGGAAGAAAAGCTCAGATAAAAATCAGGTCTTTGAGAGCAGTTAGCCTCTAAGAAACTAATTAATAGCAAAGAAGCATAAATGATAATTATTAGTTAAACACTCAATGCACAGTCTGGCATTCTTGGATCAAGTTTAAATAGATTGTCTAGACTTGGTGATGATGAAGTTCAATAAAATGACAGATTAAAGTCAATGGAAATAAAATGAAGTGACACACTGCTGTGGATTAATTGAGAGATGAGCTAAGCCCCACACAGCCACTTAACTTGTTGCCACATGGGAGAAGATAAAAACAATTTAATAAGTAAAAGAAAAAAAAATTAAAGAGAAAAAAATTAAAAATTTTAAAAAATTTGTAAAAGGAAGAAAAATAAATAGCTAATGCAAACGCAGTAGTTCACCACTAGCAAACTCATGCCTAGTCACTTCCTGAGCAATGGTAACCATTGGAAAACTCTCCCCCAGCTCTTACTTCTGAGCGCATGGTATGGGGTATCCCTCTGTTCAGCTGGGGTCAGCTGTCCTGACTGTGTCCTCTGCCACCCTCTTCTGCACTCCCAGTCTACTCTTCTTTGGTGGGAGGGACAGCAGCGTGAAAAACAGAAAAGGCCTTAATGCTGTATAAATATTGCTCAGAAAGTCCTAAAACACTGGTGTCTTATCAAAACTGTTTTGATCAAGGGCAAAACAGACTCAACTTGGGATTTTTTTTTTTTTTTTCTTTTCTAAAATGCACTTTTAAATGATATTTATTCAGGTTTTTTTTTCCCAAGGGTTCTTCTAGTCTGCACCCAGAGTCAGGCTATCAAACAGTTTGAGATCTATTAGTTTCTGGGTGGGTATATTAATCTCTGGTTGATGATTTCTTTTCGGTTGAACAAATACTTGATGGTTTATACAAATTAAAACACCATTACCAGGATGTTAGTGAGGACTTCTTTCAGTGTGAAGCGTTCCAGTTGATGAATTCACCTGAGTTGGGAACATACTGCTTTAAAGCCTTAATTTAATTTGAGGATTAACACTGAGTTCTATCAGACATGCATTTTCACTGATACCTGAGGCAAACTTTTTTCTTCCTAATGAGTGCATTTCATCAATATTGTGCTATAGGATTCAACAGCCATTTGAATTAAGGATAATTATTTTTTTCTAAATGAAAAAGAACTGAGAAAAGAAGTTGTGAGAGAGCACTTCAGGAACAGAAATCCTGAAATTTTGAAAACACTCTCCTGAATGTCTATTAGGTCAACTTTTTTATTAGTTTTGTTTTAGTTGCTAATTGTTTGAAAATTAATTTTTCAATTTCTTGTAACTGACCTGCGTTGAATAAAGCAAAATACCAAAGCATGGATGTTCTAATGAGATGGGTCAGAACAAGAAGGCTTCATTCCATGGAATCTTTACCAAGAGAAAAACTGCAAGGAAAAAAAAAAAAAGGTTTCAAAGTGTCTTTATTCTCCAGGGCTAAATCTTCAAAACTTTCCAGCAGCCACATTTACTAGGTAACTCTGAAAGAACCTCAGGAAATAATATATGCTGTCACTATATACACTATCACTAATTAAGAGGGATCAGAGAAGAAAATTATTCCTGAAATATACAGGTAAGGTTGTCAGATGGGGGAGACAGGATTCTTTCATTCAAGTCTTTTTTCCAGTTTTTATTTTGGACTTTAGCCCTGTGATAGGCTTTTTTGGGTTTTGGAGGGTTTTTTACCTTCTATATCTCCCCATAGTTAATCTCCTAAATCATTAATCAGTCTGTAATAGCTGCAGCATATGTATCAGCTGTGTCTGGGTCTGAACAAAATTACTGATTCTTAGTAGCTAACAATCTGTTTTCAGGTTCTTTTGTTTCTTTTATGTTCTATAGTATTTTACCAGGGTATTTGCTTAGATATTTGTGAAGCTTCTTCTGCCATATCTGCATCCTCAGCACGGTAGAGAGCCTGAAATCTGCTATTCATAAATTCTTTCTAGACATTGCTTAGAGAGTTTTCAGTATCCCCAGCAAGAAATAACTCTTTCTCACATAAGATATTTATCTAGTGATTTGATTGAACTTTTAGGAGGGACATTACAAACAACAAAATACTTTCAACCTACTGAATAAAGCATGTTGACAAATAGGAAATGAAATAAGCATATTATTCATTTTCTGTTTGATAATAAGAAACACTTTTTCAGGCTACAGGATAAAAACTAATTATTATTTTTTTTCTAATCTGTGGAATGTTACAAAAAAAAAGAATGAATCTTCTAAATCTGAATATTTTTCACCCACAGAATGTACTGAAAAGAATCTGTTACTATGATTTCTTGTCACTGACAGTCACATAAAGGAAAAAAATATCAATTTAATTTTCTTTTTTTTTGGGAGAGGAGGTACAACAATGTATTTCTCCTATTTGATTATCCTATATCTGACCTTTCTAACTTAACAAAGTGACATAATAAACTCAATAAAAATATTAAAAATTCATTCAGTCATATAGTTTACAAGAGGGATAGTTTTCAGACAAGGTCATACACAAATGAACTGGGTGAGTGGGAAATTGCATGCAGCTGTTAGAGTTAATTTCTTTCCTTCACAGGGAATCAACTGCTCAAGCCCTGTTTGGCAGCCAACAGTGAATTTGCAGTTCTTTTGAAAAACTTTTTATGGCACAAATGTGGTAAAGCCTGTGCAGCTGCTTTGCATCCAAACAACTACAGTTCCTTTCCTTCAAGACAACCCAAGGAAAATATCCTGAAACAGACTTTCACCATTAACATTTACGTGTTGATAAAAACTTAGGTTTGAAGAGCTGAAAGCAGTGGCATATCCTAGATCCCACAGACAGAAATTAGATTCGTGATTTCCCTCCTCCCCTTTTTACCCAGATGAAAGGTATGTCTGAAAAAGCACAAAGATCCCTGACAGAATATGCTTTCTTCCTGTTTGCTAATATATTTGCAAACCTCTAATCCCACAATCATGCTAATCCTTAAGAACAGGTAACAGCTATGGAAGCTGCACATTTTAAACTTAGACTCTGTATTTTTCACATCACTGTCACTACAGTAAGTGAAAGTAGGTACTAAGGACTTACTGCTCTGTTTTCTTGAGAAAGCTGATGATTTTCAGAACTGTATCCTTTAAAATGTTGTGTTTATGAACCTGTCTAGTCAGATATTGTATTTTTTCAAAAAGTATCTTTAGTTATCTTTGGTATATCCTGTAAATGATAAAAATGACTCTTCTCACAAAAATAATTTGCAAGCAAACAAAAAAAAAAAAAGCCAGGAAAGAAGAAATGAGAAAGAATTGTATGATTTGGGTGTGTTTTGATAAATTTCTGTCTTATTGCCATTATTTTAGTATCTTTCAGCAAGGATATACTTCATTTAGAGATAATATCAATCATGTACAAAAAGGTGAAAAGGAGTGAAATGTCCAGAAGAATGTTGATGAATACATCCATTTTTTACCCCAGATGAAAGCATGAACTCAGTCTGCACCACTCACCTCTTTCAATATTTTGAAATAAGATGCAGCAGTGAGTCTTACTGTTTTAAAGAATGAAAATGAAAACAGGGAATTCAGTTGCTACGGATTTTGGTTTTTTGTGGCTATCTCTTTAAGTTTTAATTTAAACATGAAGAGATAGTCACCAATTATCCAGGACAAAAGAAATAGAGATTATATAATGGTGTTTTTATTATTTAAGGGAAAGCTAGCAGAACAACAATAGCAACTCACTACATGACTTTATTAGGTTCCACTTTTCTTCAATTTCATAACCAGTTTCAAAATCTCTGTGCGTGTGCAGGATATAATTTTAAAGACATATACTTTCATTCTATATTGTTACTTTCCTTAAAAAGCTGCTGTATATTTTAAATAAATTTCTGACTCTTTTGAGTAATTTAAGATATTATTGTTAATATAATGGATTACTTACACATACTTATTCGTATTCACACTACAGTTTAAAACAAAGCATTATGAAATTCAGTGGCTAGGATACCTATTTTAAATAAAGCACATCTCCTGTAACTTACGGAGTTTATAGCATTCTAATATAAAATCAAAAAATTACTATGTTTGGAAGGGGAGCTTAAAGATCATCTAGCTCCAACCCCCCTGTCATGGGCAGGGAACCTTCTACTAGACCATGTTGCTCAGAGCCCCAGCCAAACTATTGAACTTTTTGTCCACAAACACTCCCAAGTCTTTCTTCCTAGGGCTGGCATCCATTCTCTACCCAGCCTCTACTTGTTCTTGGGATTGCCCCAGTCCAGATGCAGAACACTGCCTCACACAGTTCAATATTAACTCAGGCATCCTTGTGGTTGAATGTATTCACAGGCCACAACATTACATATCCATTACATTCCTTCAGTTTTGTGCTGCAAAATCACCACTGCAACAGTTCTGATTTTATTTCATATTCCCTATGTTTAAAACAGCCCCAAATTATGAGATAATTTAAATAATGCCTATTTTTTTCGTTGCATCTCTGTTAATTTCTGCCAGCCAGGCTGTTCCCAGCCTGGCCCGCAGGTTAACGGGNGTGACATGCAAGGGGTATATTGCTATGCTATAGGACAGCAACACATCTCAATGTTTACAAAAAGTACATACTGCAGAAACATGAACAAGATAAACTGATTTCGTGCCTCAATAAGCACAGATCTTAGTCTGCAGGAACTTCATGCATATGGAAAAAGAGTGAAATAGCTATAAATGTGTGCATGAAATCCATAAGAAGACATAGATAGTGTTGATTATCTGTTTTTTCCAATCTTTCTTTTTTTCTTTTATTTTGTTGTCCACTGTCTCCCTTTTTTTTTTTTTTTTTTTTTTTAAGAAAGGAAAGAATGTAGTAGCTTGAAGTGTCTCCATCACCACTGAGAAAACATGGGCAAGCAGTAAGAAACAACATGAATTTGAATTTCAGGTGTAAATATGTGAATGCTGAAAACATGGGTGCAGAGAGCTTTCTCAGCTTTCTGCCAGTGTCTGTGAGAAAGCTTTGCTTTCTCACGGATGCTACGGGAAAACAGTTGAGAGATTTTGTAAACTGTGGCACTGTTATTGATACCAAAGAGAAAATATCTGAAGTAAGTGTTATTGGGTTCAGCCAATCCCTCTGAGGGGGGGCTGGTCAGTGAACCAATGACCTTATGCCAGTCCAGCGTGCTAAGGTATATAAGCGAATTTGTAAATTTATAGAGCGTCGGTTTTCACATCATTATAAACCGTCCATGTCGCCTTTTTCTCGGTCTCTGCCCACTAGCGACATAAATATGGGGTATGCAACCCCATAAAGAAAGTTACTTTATTCTCTGAAGTAACTTGCCTCTAGAAATAAAGAGATCCCACGTATCTGCCTTCTCACACTCTTCCGTACTTGCCAGAGAAAGTAAAGGAGCAGAGAACAATGAGGAGAAAGAGAGCAGAGGCAGCAGAGAAATGCGTCAGCACAAATGCATAACCTTGCAAAGCACAAGGAGGAAGAAGACAAAATTGCAATGTCAATACCATCCGTGACGACCCATGGCTTTGCGAGCAGCCTTGCGGACACTGCCGGCACGTGCCTGCAAGCGCATTAAGGTGAATGTGTTTGTGAACGTGGTGAAAACTCCAAAGCATATAGAACCCCACATATTTTAGGAATGACCTTCATCTCCACCTGCAGGCTGCTGAGTGGACAAACAGCAAATCTGCTCTCAAGGGCAGTCAAACACCATGCAGTCAGATAAAATGTCTCTCGCAGTATTTCTACAGCTGAGTGAGTTTACAAAGCATGTCCTTGCTCAGGGCCATATCTACTGGAATAGTAGATCTATAGTAGATCTACTAGAATCTACTAGTAATAATTTACACTATCTAACAGTATAGTTTAAGTGATTAGACAGGCTGGTCTCTAATGAAAGGATTAGCACGCTTCATTTCAGACTATTTTATACTGGAGCATTTTATCATAACTTCCTACTACATCTTTAAACACTAAAATAGATTGAAATTCTGGTTGAAAATTTTCCAAGGAAAAAAAAGGCTTGAAACTTTGATTGGGAATTGAAAAAATACAGTCAGGTGTGAATTTTACATGGCTTCTGAAATCTGAATAACATACTATTTTTCTATATTTAAGAAACTTTAAAAGATTTTCTACATTCCCATCTGATGTACTTATGGGAGCTGTTCTAGCCCTTAACAAATTCTGTAAAGCCTTGAGCAAATCTAGTGGTTTCAAACGGAATCAGTATGAGCAGTGGAATCATTGGTGCTAGATCACAGATTGGCAGAAACATACTAAAAGACACCGAAGTTAAAAATTGCAAGAAAAAAATTACTAAAAAGCAATACAGATTTTGAGTTTGGGTAATGAAAAAAGAACCAGAAAGGGACATAGACTCCAAAGAAACAAAGTTAACTCCAAGGTTATTTTCGCTATTTTCCAATACCATCAATTATTTAAACATTTTGGGTTTTGCTTAAAAGTAAATGCTTTTTTTTTTTTCTTTTTTTTTTTTTTTAGCAGTGTCTAATTTTTAATGGTGAAAATTTGCACCTTTTTTATCAATCCTTTTTTATCCTAGGTTAATTTGAAGTATATTCACATCATTCCAAATTAGCAACAAATAAATTCTATTGATTTATATTTGGGAAGTCATGACAGTAATATTCTGTAGAAGAAGTAACAGTAATGAAGAAGTAATGGAACCATTAAGGTGCTGCACCTGTGGAGGATAATCATTTGGGAATCCCTTTAAAATTCAGTATCATTAGAAGGATGCAAGTATGTGAGTGTGTCATACAGAACTCTTGTCTATTCTTTTATAGTCCCTGGAGAACTATTTCATGAGTGTTGATGGAAACACACAACAGCATAATTTTCACTCAGTCATAGAATTGAACCACTTCAGTATTTATATGAACTATTAGAACTTAGGCTGATAATTTTCTTCTGTATTCACTGAGAGAATGCATGATTTCACAACAAATTAAAGTCAAAGACATAAGGGAGTATTACTTGATGTGATGATGCATGGCACTGTCTGGGATGTGGTATTATAATACAATCTGATGTTTGCAGCATCTCCTGGCTATAAATTGGTTCAGTAGGTCCTTTAAAAGTTCCCTCACTTCCTTGAAATGTTTGAAGTGCCATCTCCTCTCTTTACATCTACCTGGGATCTGTAACAGTTTCATAATCACCAGTCTCAGCCATTGCCTTATTCAAGGTAAAGACAGTAGAAAAGTAGATGGCCTTGTGCCATTTAAATTTTCTCTGTTGGTGATGACATCAGTTAATTTAAACTGTCTTTAGCTATTATATATATGAGGGCATATGAGTCCATGCATAACTAAAAAGTTAACCAAGAGATTTTGAAAGAAAAATCTGATTGTGATCTACACATCAAAAAGTGATTAGAAATAATATCCAAATGGAGGACAGAGAGAAAGTGGAGATCTGCCAACTACAGCTATTTGTGGAAACATGATGAAAGAGAATTTTAATAAAAAACATTGCTTCACAAAGACTATAGTATCTTGCTTGAAGTATTTTCCCAGAAGTCATTAGGAGATTGAAAACAGAGTTCAGAAAATCTCTGACTGGGTTCAGTGTGCTGCTGTGCATCACAATTTTTCTTCAATACACAGATTCGAGGCAGCAAACAATGCCACAGGTCCGGGACTGCCTAACACAGGCTGCACAGTTTGTGCGTCTCAGGCTTCTTCTGTGGCATCTTCATGCTGAGACCCCAGAAACAAGCTTCTTAAAATAATTTTAGGTTACGTGCTACAGAATCAGTCTGGCAGTCTGGGAGCATAAGGGTCTAGGAAAATAATGAAGTAATAGTCCAAGAGAAAACATAATTAAGTAAAGGTTATTGACATAATCATCAAAACATTTTACAAGATATAGTCTTTCTAGAATAAGGTGTAGTCTGAGGTAAAACTTTGATTAAGAAGACTGCCTCCTTTTATTCTGTCTCTGTAAGGCACATCAGCTATTCAGTATCAGTTTGCAAAGCTGTGAACTAAAGAAGGCAATTGCATTTGGATGTTCAGGGATTGTCTCCACATCAGAGTGAGTGGAAGTAGAAGTTTAGCTATTTAGTTGTGAGTTCTATAAGCTCAATTTAGATAGAAGTTGTACTTTTAAAATGAATGTTAAAATGTAATTTCTGTGTTAAATTGGTATTAAAATCTCAGACTTTTCTCAGGCTGACATTCAGGCTATAGAAAGGAAGGCTTCTTAGTTATGTTTCTTCTTAGATGATTTCCAATGCAAAATTTTGTTGTTATTGAATTTTTTTAACAGATCTGTTATGATGAATATCAAGCACTTGAATTTACTTAGGAGCAATATGTTACAATATGCATAAAAACTGCAATAAATCATTCAAATATATGAAGCCACTGAAATCAGTGAAGTTAAATTACGAACAGCTTTGTTCCTGTTTGCTATAAGCATAGTATGTTCAGAATACAAAAATAATTGCACAAAGTATTCTAAGTGTTTATATCTGCCAAGTACACAGTTTTCTGTAAGAAGAAAAAAAAAGAACATACAAAGAATCCAAAAAAGAACATACAAAGCATCCAAAAAAGAAGAGCAACTCAAATGTAATGTATTGTATTACATATATTAAGTCAGTAATTCAGTTCCAAATATGATTTTAAATAACCACAAGACTATATTATAAAGACATCAACCAACTAATTGACACATAAAAATATTTCTATAAATGTCAATCATTAGTATTTGGCCTAGTTTATTTAAGCATTAAATGGTCCTCTAAAATAGGTCATTCAACTTTCAAATATAAGTAGAAGTCTATCTAATCAGGGCAATTAAATGTGTATTATTAAGGGTTTATTCAGTTCTTTTAATCATTATACAGTTTATAAGTCAGTTTCTTTTATCTGTAGCTTGGATCCTTGAACACAGAGCACTTGAGGGATCACACATCATTTTCATTAACTGTATTTTCTTTGAAGTAAAATCTTCAGTCTTTTGCAGTATAATTCCATGTTAATTTAAATCACTGTTCTGCTTTCCTGCAATGAGCTTTATTTTTACAGCACTTGACTGTAACTGTGAGTTAGAGACAAAACAGGTCCTGAAGACATGAATTGGCACAGGTGGAATTGGCACAGCATGCAGCTGACTGTTTTTTCTTTTTCTTTTTTTTTTTACTTTAGCTTGTTTTGTGAAAAAATGCTGCTGGTATCTTCACTTCTTATAAAATTATTTTCTTTTCCTAGGTTAGAGCGCCACTTGGTGGTCAATAGGACAACATGTAAGACTGTCATTCAGTACACTTAATGTTATTTTTACAGTGTAAAGCAATAATTAAGAAAAAAAACAACCCAACCCTAAGTAATGTGTACTTTGATTGTACTATAAGCTAATAAGAGTACTTTTAAAGATGGGAATGCACTGTTCCTTAAAGCAAATTATGACAAAACTTAATTAATTCTCACTTTGATTTATCAAAATGTATAGCAAAATAGTCTTGTTTGTGCTTGGCAAATACAGAGCAGATGACACAGGCACTGAAAAACATTTCCCTCAGTGATAAAAAGAATTTATTCTGACTTCTTTCTGGGATTCCAAGAGTGGATTGAGAAGGGAAGGAAAGAAAAAGATAATTATTTGGTTTTTAAATCTCATGTGCAGTTAATTTGTTAAAATTTGGGGTTTCTGTGTCCCATAACAAAAGAGTATATCAAAATTTTCTCACCTTTTGAAACCTGCATTAGTGAAATTTTCAGATTCTGATATTTATAAATATAAACCAATAAAGTAATATTTACTTCTCTGCTATACAAAAAATTTTTGCTCGCTGGAAAATTATCTATGGGAAAATATTCTTTCTCATTTAATTCAGTGATTTTGGTATCAATTAACTCCTTCTACCTCATCATAAACTTTCATTACAACAACTTGGAACACCATAATCACACCCTTAATAACATGTCTCCTGACACTCTCCAGTAACACCCATATCTGGTTATCTCCTAAACGAAGAAGAGGCATAGACAAATAATGTCCATAGTGTTTATTTAGTGTTTAAAACAGTCAATGGGCACAAATTGAAACACAGCAGAAAAACCTTTTTCATTCTGTGGATGACCAAGCACTGACACACATTGCCCAGAGAGGGTGTGGAGTCTCTATCTTTGAAGATTTTCAAAAGCCTTCTTGACATGGTCCTGAACAACCAAGATTTAAGCAACCCTACCTGTGCAGGGGCGTTGGGCCATATCAGATGTTCTCCAGAGGTCTCTCCCAACATCAACAATTCTGTGATTACGTGATTCTGTGATTTTGCTTAAATGAAAATCTCTAAAAACTTGCATTTATGAGAATAAAAGATATCCTAAATTGTGAAAATCTCTATGAATCCTTGTTACTTCTCCTGCTGTTTTTAATTTTTCTTCATAATATTTCTCATGGTCAGGCAAAATTTGACTGTTACCATAACTCTCTTTTGGAAATTTACTGGGTTTTTTAATGAGCTTTTCAGTGCAGTTTTTAGAAAACTAGAGTTTGGAAAAGTCAGATAAAAATATTTTTCTATAAATTCTCTCAAGCATGTTTATTCTGTATAAGATTGTTTAAAAATTCCTGACCAATGGGTATAAAGAGTTTTTGTATGAGTTTATAGAGAATTTTAAAACGGATAACTCAGAAAGAAAACAAACAAACAAAAAAACAATCAAACAAACATGTTTAATGGCCAAACATATGGTAACTGGCATTTTTCAATTATTTACTGAAATTCCTACAGCCTCTAAATTTACTGTTTCTTAGTCTGTTAAAAGGTCTTTGATTAGAGGCATTGCTATTTTGAGGGAGAAAACATATAATTTATTCAAAGCATGCATAAACACCAACATTTTTATAAGTCTTTGAATCATGTAAGATTTCTTACACCTAGCTTTAGTCACCTAAAAATCATATATGTCTGACCTATCCTATAATTCCCTTATTGTCAAAGGGGGAAAACAGGCTGGTTTTGAAGTAGATTGGATAAACCAGTCCTGTGCATCTACCTAAGGAGAAGGTGAACTGTCTTGGTGAGGCATTTATCTCCATATTTAATCTCCATTATCTCCATTATCTCCATTATATTTAATCTCCAGCTAGATGGGTGAGCCTATGAACGTCCTCTGGCTTGAGGCCAACTGGCAAAGAGAGTCACCTCCAAAAAGACCTTAGGGAACAATGTTTTGCACATACTCACTCCTGAACAGTTCTCAGATAGTCTTTGGAAAAGGCTAAGTTGCCTTTGAATGAAGCCATGCCAGGGACTGTGAAATAAACAGTAGAAATAGTTGTTTGTGCCCAGGAAAGTATTGTGGCACTAATAATTTACTGAAATGGGTGTAGTAATGAGATTTTACTTTCAACTCAGATACTTCTCATGCAGCTCCACCAACTTATACACAGAACTGCTACTTCTGATGTGATAACACAGCATTTCTGAGTGCCAAATTTCCTTCTTTTATAAATGCATGAACCTCCTGATAAACTCAACTTGTACGATAAATCCAAGAAAGTCAATTAAATTGAAAGGCACTGGGTTTTACAAGAAATCCTTTATGGAACTTTATGGCATAGAATTACAGGGGAACCTAAATGTCTCAAAATGGCCTTCATCTAAAATATCACTTTCACAATTCTTGCATGAGCACCATATAATTCTGAACACTCTTGAAGTGAGACGTCAGCAAAGATTTGCTCTCTTCTCCGCACGTAGTTATCACACTAGAGAATTAAAAGGTAAAACAATAAAAGGTTACATCTCAAGTGTCAACTGAGGTATAAAAGAGCATCAGGGAATTAGAAAAATCATTGAAATTACAAACTAGTAAACTGGCAGGATTATCTTTATATATTCACCAACTGTATTTCAAAAGGAGATTGTAGTTTGCTAATATTTTAGAATTTTTTTAACGTATCTTTTATATTCAGTTCAGAATAAAGCAGTAGACAAAAGAGAAAGGAATGGCATAAGGCTTTCATAAGACTATTGATAAAGTAACTCAGGAAAAAGATCCCTTAAAGCTAAATCATATGGTGAAAGGCTAATAATAGAGATTACAATCTAGCTGAAATATGGGAAAGAGGAAAAAAGATTAATTTTCTGCACATCAAAATGCTAATCCAGAATGTCACTGTTTGCACAGAATGTTGTGATTATTTTTACATTACTTAGCAATTAAAAACGTTTTCTCACCATAGTCATTTCCATAACTATTTCTGCCAGCTGTGTGGTTTAAATAGAAAATCAAGCATACAGATGTTTGAAAAATAGCCATTTCACTTTTTCATTAGTGTTTTCATGTCAGTTTTTCATCATCATCTCTGAGTTTCTGGTTAATACCAGTTTTTCCATGTGAGAATAGGGAAAAGAAAACCAGATTCAGAGAGAGTTAATCTAGAATGCTAAAAACTAGACTATAAATAGATTTCACCCGAAATTTAACTTATATTTTACTTTGCGTGAAAATAAATGAGAAGAAAGATATGTACAAAATTATAAATCATATAAGAAATACAGATATCGGTTTTATCATAGCATACAAAAAATCTAAAGCAATACTTACTATATTACAAATGAAATTAATTCAGTACTGGAAAAAGAGATATTATTCATCTGCACAGGCATTGGAACACAGAAATCAGAAACATAAATTATTAACTATAGAAGATAATATGGAATAGCTGATATTTCATAAATGTTTATTTACTGTTTTTCTTTCTCCAAGTCATGTGATACTTGGCTTATAACTTTTATTTCTAGACCAGACCAAATAAATATCTCATATTCCAGAGGCAAAAAAAACCCCTACGGACACGCACTTTACCTTAGTTGTCCCATGAGAGATTTTGTACAAATTTTTTTTTGTCACAAGGAGATAATGCTTTTCAGGGTACATCTTGAGTTTCTTCTACTTCCCTATAAAACTTTAGACTTCTTTATTTTATTTTTCCCCCTGGATATTGGATTAGTGCATGTTTCACATGTTGCTAGACACATGTTCTAAATCCATTTGGTGTTTTATTTGAAAAGAATGTAGCAACTGTCATACTGCAAAATGGTTCATTTTTTCTCTCTGAACAGGGCCAAATTGAACATTATAAACCAAATCCACCCGCAGGATTTTGCTCTTTGCTTTACAGTCTTTCCTGCTGTGCCATTGCCTGAGGTCAGATCTGAAGCAGAATGGACATAACCAGCAATCTGGAGAGTCCAGCAGCCACCGTGTAGTTCAGTCTGTGAATGTGTGCATGTACGTGCCTCAGAAAGAACCACCAGACACAGAGAGCTGTGAAGCACCAGATAAGTATGTTTTTATTAAAATTTAACAATGAGTTCGTGTTTTTGTTTGTTTTGGTTTTTTTTCGTTTTGCATTTAGGGAAAGCTTAATGGGATTGCTTACCATTAAGTTAAGGAACTAACCATCAACTCTCCCCCTCTCCTCTATGACCTCTTTTATTTCTCAGTTTCTGTCAACAGGGTGTCTCAGGTTTTGTGTGGTTTTGGTTTTGTTTCTTTTGTGATTGCAGAAATCTGAGCTTTTTTGCCTTCAGCATCTGGGATGTTCCTCCTTACAATCCTCATGGCCAGGCAATTTCGTCTCTCCCCTTTGACCCCAGTGCTTGCACAACCTTGTCTTGAGATACAGACTGTCCCCTCACAGTAACACCTCTAGTTTTCTCTTTTTATGACCTGAAGTCTTATCATGATCTCCTCTGGAGCATCCTCCGTTGCATGGCAAGGTGAGGCATAATCCTCCAGATCACAGAATTGCTAAATCATAAAACACCCCAGGCTGGGTGGAACCTTGAAAAATCATCTGGTCCAAACATTTTACAATAAAGGGAAATTAAATAAGATTATCTAGCACCATGTCCAGTCTTGTCTCAAAAACCTCCAGGGATAGACACCCCATCATGTCCTTGGGGATATTAAGAAACAGATTTTTGTCACAGTGTGGGGTTTTTTTACATCAGTATGAAACCTCTCCTGGCATGACTTCCACCCATTGCTTCATAGCCTTGTTGTGTGGCTCCTTAAAGGAGAGAAATTGTCCTCTCTGTAACCACTCTTTAAGTACTGGAAAACAGTGATGAGATATCCCTGAACTTTCTCTTCTACAGTGTCAAAAGACCTTGCTCATTGGGTGTTTCCTCATAGAGCAGGTTCTTAAGCCCTTTGATCACCCTTGTGGTCTTCTTTTGAACACTCTCCAGTCTGTCTGCATCTTGGTTGAATTTTGGAGACCAGAAACAGACACTGTACTCCAGGTATGGCCTTGCAAGTGCTTAGTGGGATGATCGTGTCTTTCTCTCTGCTACTAATGGCACCATGGATGCAGCCCAGGATCTAAATTTGTTCTTTTGTTTTTTGCTGCAGATGTGCACTGACTCGTGGTCAGCTTGTTGTCCACCAGTGTCGGAACCCACAACATGCCTCTGTCTAATTTAGGGGACCTGCCGCCCCGAAATCAGGGTGCCCGGGAGGGCACTGCCTTTGATCTTTGTCCTTGGAGAACTTTGCCAACTCTGAGAGATGAATTGCAAGCCACAAGAGTCTAATATAAGCATTAATAGTCACTTTTCACCAGGTGAAATATAGTATATAAAAGATCAGATAACATGTACAGGGGGGTTAAGATGGAGTCTAAAGGGTGTGGTCACCTTCTTCTTCTTCTTCTTCTTCACTATCCACCATATTCTTGGTGACGGGGGCACAGATTCATTGGTAGAATAGGGATAAGACAGGAAATTACATGTCTAGAACAGGTTAGAATTAATTGGTATAAAGTTATAAATAAAGAAACGTACCGTCTTCTGGTTGGATTTGTAACGGGGTGTATAAATCTCTGTACGCCCAGTCGGTGGGCAGAACCAGGGTACTTTGGCTGCTGGGTGGACCTGTGGCTTTTCAGGACACCGCAGCTATAGATAACATTAGAATAAACAACCTCTGCATAGCAGCTTTGCGGCCTCTGACTTTCTGGGCAAAAGCGCTGAACTTATCTCACTTGTGTGCCGAGGCCGACTAGGCCAGATCCACACACCAGGACTCCCAAGTCCCTTTCCATCAGGATGCTGTAGGGCCACACAGATCCTATCCTGCACTTGTCTCTTTGATTATCATCCAGGTGCAGGAGATGGTACTTTGCTGAGCTTCACACTGTTCTTGCTAACCCTCCTTTTCATGTCTCTCTGTAAGATGACTCTCCCTCCTGACATGTCCACCTCACTACTCAATTTGTTTTCATCATGATGAGGGTACTTTCAGTCCCATCCTCCAGATAATGTTGAACAGTGTCAGGCCCAGTATCTGTCCTTGGGGGATCTCACCTGTAAAAACCCTGGATTGACAGCCTCCCTCTGCAGTCCATTAACCAATACTCTGCCTATCTCACAGACCAGCTATCCACTCTTGCCAGCTTTTTTAGGAGAAGGCGATGGGCACCAGTGTCCAGCTCTTAAGTCCAGCTAACCAGAATAGTCTCCTTGCTCCATACCCACAGAAAACCCTACTGTGTTATAGAAGGTGATCAGGTTGGTCAGACTGCTGGATGTTTCCATATGACACGTTGCTTCTTAGGAGGGAGTCACTGGGCACGTGTCCAGAGGTGTTTGCTGAAACTCTAGAACTTCTCATTGACAGAGTGTACACTGGCAACCTCCTAGACATCACTAAGATATGAAAAGTCCAGTCAAGGATCTATCTCCATTTAATAGACTAGAAGAATGGGAAAAGTAGAGCAGAAACAAGCTCTACAGAATGGGGTCCAGGCTGCACTGTGAGTGAGCCGAAGAACAGAAGCTAGATCACATGCTTTGCTTTAAAAGAGTGGACAGTAATGAATTTACCTTCACAATATGGTTGTGCAAATTGAGGTCATTAGCTGCATGAATAGGCACTGAGTTTATAAGCAAGAAGTAGGCTGACATCATACAGTCATGCGAAAAGGCTTTTGGAAGAATAACAAATATTATTATGAACCAATAGTACTTAAAAGTATGTAGAATTGATTCTGAGGAAAAGAAAAAGTGAGAAAGAAGGTTATATGATTGAAATTTTTTGGTTTGTTTGTTTTGATCTGTGTTTCAGTTTTGGTTTTGCTAGTTTGGGTTTTGGGGTTTTTGGGTTTTTTGCTTTTTTTCCCCCAGATATTCCTAACAAAGATTTTTATCAAAATATAAATAAACGTATTTTGGCTACTTTGAACAGAGGCTTTGAGGGCTGAAAAGAGAGGCAGTTATGTCAGAGACATTTAGACAAAATGAGAAGAGGCAGCAAGGTGAGCATTCCTGAAGGTTTTTAAATTTTTTCTGAGAAACAATAAAGGATGGAATTTTAAGTATCAGTTTTTATTCTTTAAAAAAACCAAACCAGCCAAACAAACAAAAAAATAACAACAAAAAGCCCACATGAAATATAATCTTTCTCCAAAAAAATTAATCCTTTTACAGTTTAAAAAAACATTATGTCAGGCAAGCATCATTTCAACACCATTTACCCAGGTAATGTTTTCTCTCTGAATTTTATTACACTTGTCTTTCCCAACAGGCACAGCAGTATTTTTAGAAAGCTCCTAAATCCTTCAAAGGAGCTGTCACTCAGTCATTACTTTGTCTCTTCTGGTGAGAGCAACGTGCTTCCCGCTGCCAGGCTTTGCCTAGGATTAAAGAGAAGCGCACCGCGGCCGGTGCGGCGCTGCCTCCTTTCCCCTGGGCGGCACTGCTGTACAGGCTCTGCTTTCCCGGCAGGGACACAGGGCAGAGCTGTGCAGTGACATTGCTGAGCAGAGAGAAGGACACCGGTGACAGCACCTAGAGAGAAGAGCATCCCGTCGGACTGAGGGTGGGAAACAGCTCTGCATGCCTAGACAGGTGATCGTGCAGGACCAATAGGAATATGCTGGTAGGAATGTGGCTTAAATAAACTACAAAGACTGTAGGATTTGATTCAGCTGCAGCAGTGATGGTGCAAGCACAACAGGCTTAAGTGCTGTGCTGGTTTTACAGTTTTTATGATACCCTTTATGGTCTTGCCTGTAGAACTTAGTCTGTGACTGGATCTCAATAAAAGGGTTTTACTGCACAGAGTTGCAGTATTTAAAATAGAGGGACTGAGTTTCAAGAGTAGCATTCATAATACAGTTTCTAATGTCTAATGACAATGATATTTTATGGAAGAGGAACAGACATTTATGGCATTCACAAAATAAAGCCCATTCAAAGATTATATAGGCAACAGAAAATATCACAGAGAAACTGCAAGTGCCACTCTTTCAGAACTGCAGATTTTCCCTTTTCAGAAGCAGAATGAGCTCTGAGGCCAGCAAAGCATTTAGTCATGAAGGCTTCAGTGTTGACTTCCAAGAACACTGAGCATTGGCTGCTTCTAATGACTTTAATGAAACCTGCTGTTCCTCTATAAGTTCCATGAAATGTTTTCACGCACTGTTGGCCCAAAAGGCTCAAGAGATACAGCACATTAGCAGGTAATCCAGATTAAAAAACAACCAAGCAAGCAGCAACACCCCCTCTTACACACAGTGTAAGGTACACTTAAGATAAACATGAATAATCTATTTGCTTTGTTTAGGAACAATCAACATAGCATTTTTGATGTGATATGAGAATAGATGTCACCATTAACTGTATTTTTCTTCAGAGTAATCCTAACATGTTTTGCAGCAGTTGATCTTCTTTGGTACATTATTCTCTTGAAATGAAATTGCACGTCACAGTGAAACTGTGAAAGAGGAGCGATCACTGATCTAAAATACGTTTTAAAAAAAGCATGTCACTGTGGCCAGAAGACCAGGTGCTGAAGTACATGCCAGTAGCAGCTCCTTAGGAAATATTCCAGGCTGGCAGCTGTGCCCTGCCCTTCTGTTTCAAACTCCCATGTCTTCTGGAAACGTATTGCATATCCATTAGTTGTTTTGCGAAAGATATTTTAAAAATTATATCTTCAGTAACTCACAACCTGAGTTCATCATACCTGACAATTGACGCAAGGAAGTCTAGATTTAAAAAAAAAAAAAAAAAGTGTTATGTTCTTAGTACTTAAATTTATGATCCTACCAGCTATTTCATATGTGACATCTAGCCTACTGAATATTTTTAGAGGATGAGGAGTACTTGGACTAAAATCATTGTAATTCAGGCCAAAAAATGAATAATCATACTGCAGCTGACAAGATTTACATCATTTGCAATGATTTCTCTTGCTGCTCCTAAACAAGTTGTGATCTAAAATAAAACCCCTAATTAAAGACATAAATTAAAAAAAAAAAAAAAAAATCTGTCGTTTATTTGTAAGAACAGTACTTTTAACTTACCCACAGTCTGTCTCACCCACTACTACCTGGGGGGGGGAAATTATGTTGCTTTTTTTACTTTTGGTTTATATTGACTCGTGTCATGCATGTTCCTTATACTCTCTCCAGCTTCACAACTATAAAATATCTGCATCTGCTTCCATAAGAAACATTTTCTTGGCAACAATAGGATTCTGTAAGGAGGGACTGACAATATATTCTTAAAAAAAACCCAGATACTAGGGAAAAAAGAAAGAGTAGTCTTATTTTTATAACTGCCTTATTTCCTTAGGAAGAAACAAAGGATGGATGGCACATTAAGAATTTAAAAGAAAGGCTGTAAAGAGAGTAAAGGAAAATGCTTTTAACAGGAGCTTAGAATCTCATAATAAGTGACAGCTGATGCCACAAACAAACTAATTAATGATGGTGTGATGAGAGAAAATGTCCCCTGGAGAAGAAACAGAACAGAGCAGTGGCAGAATTAGAGAGAAAAAGCTAAGGGTAAGAGGAAGAAAATGTTATGGTATTAAAGTAAAAACAAAACACTAGTTCATTAAACAGCAATGCTGATGCATCTTGCAATAACTTGTCTGGTTTCCAAGGTAGCTGTCACATTTTGGGGAGACAAACTGTACCTTTGGGGAACATGAAGTTACTTGCTTCTGTGTAGCAATAATCAGTGAATTTTGGCTTTGTTTGTAAAAAAAAGGAGGAAAAATATCTTTAGGTTTTTTGTCCAAGTTGTGTTACTCTTCATAGGAAATCAAAACTCAAATACAGCAGATAAAATTATTAACACGGTTGTTGTTTACTTGAACTGAGCAGATTTTACAGAATCACCAAATCTGTTTTGTTGGAAAAGACCTCTGGGATCATCAAGTCAAATTTTTGACCAAACACCACCCTTGCCAACTAGACCACAGCACTGAGTGCCACATCGTCTTTCCTTAAACATCTCCAGGGATGGTGACTCCACCAACTTGCTGGGCAGCCCATTCCAATGTCCAATCACCCTTTTTGTGATGAAATTCCTTCTAATGTCCAACCTCAATATTGCTCAGCTCGAGACTATGTCCTCTCACCCTGTTGCTGGCTGCCTGCGAGAAGAGGGCAACCCCCACCTGGCTACAACTATCGTCCCTGTTTATGGAGCATTACTGGAATGGTCCAGTAGGCTGCTTTTTCTGAGATGCTGCAGAGAAATGCCTAGTGTTTTCCACCTCTCCCTCCATATCCCTGGACATGACCCTTAGCAGCACATTCCTATTTTTCCTGCTTCCTGCTCACCCAATACTCACTATAGGCGTTCTGCAATCCCGCTCCACCATTTTATAAAGCTTTGAAATATGTCATGCCTCACTGGCATGCCCTATCGACATCGACGGCATGGGGAAAGTTCTTAAATGTGATGTTATTGACAGCACTCAGGTTCAGACCCTTCACATGTCAGTCTTATCCTGCTCTTTACATAAGCTTTAACTCTGACTTTAGAGCACACAGAAGCAGAGTTGCAGATTTTTTTTTCTTTGGTGAAGTCATCTGCTACCAACTGAAGTGTTGCTACATAGAGCAGGAACGTGCCCCATCCTCCTCAGACTACAGAAGTGAGACATGATGGCATGTCCTACAGCTATAATCCTTCATGGCCCAGGCACTAAATGCCCTTTTTCAAGGTCCATAAAGACCAAAGGGATTATTGTGAAAGGGAAGGGTGGTTTGCCTTTTTTCAGGAAACAAAGCACATGGTCAAATCTTACAAATTTTACTCATGATTTGAATGCCAAATCTTCATTTTAGAGTTTAATTATTATTTTTCCAGGAAAGCAAAAGCTAACAGTGATCTTTCAAGGAGCAGGAAAAGAAAAACAGGTTCTTTCCTATGTGGTCCTTTGGATGCTGCTGAAGAAATTTAATGGAGACGTCATGTCTCTTGGTATAACTTTCAGCTTACAGAAAATGGTCACTTGGCAGGGGTCTGGGCTTCTCTTGCATGGGCTGCAACTGGAAGAGTTTGATAGTAGATGAATACAGGAAACCTTTCCACTTTTTCTGACTTTCCAGAAAAGAGATTAATGTTGCCTGTGATGACAGCAACCAGCCTTAAGTTACCATCAGACTGAAAAAATCACAGGCATTACCTCTTGGTGGTGCAGGCAAGGGTCTGCCTGCCTCTGCCTTCAGGCCTGAACAAGGCAGACCAAGAAGTCAAAATTTAAAGGAAAATTAGTCCAGGTAACAGCACTATGTTTATGCCCTCCATCACCCCTATAAAACTGAAGCCTCACAAGAAAGTTTTTTAAAGCCCTAATTCCCAGAGCATATTAAGACTGACTTTTTTTGGACTGTTAGTTGTCAAAATCAGCAGCTCTGCCTCAAGAATCTAATTTGTGGTGGAAAGGAAAATTAAAGTCTCTAATGAATTAATGAAGCAAATGGTTATCCACTCTAACCTCCTGACCTGGTAGGTTTGCCACCAAAACCAGTGATGTTAGACAAAGCAACAAGAACCTCTAAGTAAGCAAACTTCACTGTTCTGCAGAAATTGAGCTCAAATGTCTCTGCAGCACTTTGCAGTACCAACATAAACACCCCAACATACGTCAAAACTAATGATTTTTCACAGAAGTCTTACTAAATTTATGTTGTTTTTTTCTATAAGGATCCCAGATTTTTGAGTCCACTTCAAGAAATTTCCTCTTAAACAACAGTATATTGCTATCCCTTATAATATTAGAAAGAATTTGAAAATATTTCATTTCTAAATGTTGAGAATTCATCCTAGACAACGCAGCCAAAGTATTTACTATTTTTTAGGTCATGACATTTGTAAGTATTTCTTTTATTTAACTTTTAGGGTTTTTTTTCCTTTTCTCCATGCCCCTCAACCCACTCAGTGGCTAAGATACTCTTTGTAAGGATGAGCAGTAAAACTGATCAACTATTAATTATACAGTGTGTATATCTGTATTGTGATGGGTACACACTGTTGTGTGTATGCAATTTGGACATTGAATATTTTGTTAGAATGAAAAACATGGTTAATGAAAAAACCTGACTGGTTGTCTTGTTTTTGATGACCTATTACTGAGGTGGGGTTGGGAGAAATTACACTCCACTATGATTAAAACAACACACTCAAGTGGGAGAATTTTTGTATTAAATGGTAGAATGGGGAATTTGTTAGAGACTTGCAGGTTTCTGGGAGGAAAACATAATATTTTAATACCAGGGAAGGGGTCCTGAGTCACCTTCAGAAGTAATAGAGAAGATTTTTCCCAGGGAGAAAAAGGATCCCATCTGGAATTTATTACAATACATGAAGCCAATAAAATTGCTTAAAAAAAGATGAGCAGGGAAAAGGAAGTAACAGTCAGACACCTTTCAATATCGAGTCTGTGTCATTCTGCAGGCAGGAGTTTCTGGTTTTTAAAATTTAATATGTTATAATCTCTTAATTTACAAAAATTTACAAATGGGGATTGAGGCTCTGACTAATTCATCAGCCTATTTCTGACAAATGTGGTCTTTAGTGAAGTGTTCTCTCATGTTGATGGCACTGATGAATGTAGAAACCAGGGAAAAACTATTACGATGATCCACCTTTTTTTTTAGTATCTAAACGAGCAGATAAATGTGGTTTAGCATAATTCAGTTAAAAATTAAAAACATTCCGAAGCACATACCTGATACTAATTAATCTATTTCACCTGCAGTTTATGTAACATGTTAAGCCTTCCAATCAGAAATTGTAGTTTTCCTGACACACCTTCATCCTAACTTTCACATATGTCATGGCGTAGGAATGGCACTCCCCAATTTAATGCTCCTGCCAGACTCTCCAAATCATGGGCTGCTTGATTGCTCCCCGCTTCCCCTGCAGGTGGCTGAAGAGAAGAATTGGAGGCACAAAAGGTAAAAATCATGGGTTGAGATAAGAACAATTTGCTGGAAATGGTGATGAGATAAGAAAGCAATCAGTAACATAAACAATATTAACAACAAAATGTACAAGATAGGCAAACAATTCACGTGTGATTGCTCTGAACCAGCATTACCCTACCAGAAGAAGCTCCTTCCCCCTGTTCCCAGCAAAGCTGTGAGGTCGTAAAGAGCAGCCTCTATGTCCTGGGCACAGCTCCTCCTGGCTACTACAAAATAACCCAGTCCTGCCTGGAACCAAGACGACATCTTAACATTCAAATGTTTACCATTCCTGCTTTCTCAGAGCTGCAGTGAGAAAACATTTACCGCCCAAGAAACAACCAGCAATCTTCGCTATTTCCGGCCATTTTATTTGGATTTTTCCTTTGTTTAAAGGCACAGGAAGGCTGAGTGTGGTGCTGTTCCTAAATATTTTGTTAGTTCAAAGTTGACAACACATCCAAGCAGATTACTACATACTTATTCAATCCCTTATATAATAACATTTCACATTTTCATTTTTTCAGTATTTATCTCTTTTGCTATTCAACAGCAAAATAAATAAATCTCTGTAGAATGATAATCCACAAGGAGTTTGGTATGTGAAAATGTGACAAAGTGTCACTGCAGTTTAAGAAAATGCATCTGCAAATGTCAGTGATGTGTAAAGATTTAGATTAAGTCTGTAAATATTCATGTCCTTTCTCTGAACTTAATAACAAATGCTAGTTTCTGGACTTTAACATAAACACATTTAAGATAATCTTCAAAATGACTACATTCAGTAATTTTGCCTTCTTTAAATTTACCTTAAAAAATTATTTGTAATGAACTTTAATCTGATTTTCGTTTGTTTGTTTTAATTTCTTTTTCATTTAAGTAGAAATCCATGATTGATTGCTGAAGTTTCTATATAATTGGAGTTAGGAAAGCTATCACATACTCTTGTAACCACTTACACCAAGCTTGTTTCCCCATGATACCTCAGTATAATACCTCATTGTGAAATAGGAAGATTAAATGTAGAGCAGGAAGGGGGAGGGATTTTTTTTTTAATTGTCTATGAAATATCCAGGACTATCAGTGCTGAGAATGGCTGTTATTTGAAGGAAATATGAATTTAATTATGAATATAATTATTTGACTTGCTCCATAAGAATAAAAATAAAAAACCAAAATTGCATTTAACCAAGACAGGCAGTCTTTTATCAGTGATGATCCAGAAATATTTTTAATCACTTCTCCAATTTTGAGAACCATATGAGTCATGCATAACAACTGAATATTTTCTTCTTTTTTTTCTTACCTCACAAAAAGATGGAGATTTAGAAGACTACTTAAAACATTGTGCTTTTTTCCATCTGTGATCAGATCAGTTATTTCTCTAAACTGTTTTTCTGGCATATTGAAGTGATACAGATTTTGGTTGTGAGGGAAGGAGAAAAGTGAAAGCCACTTTATCACTCTATTTCCCTATCCTAAGTAACATTTAACTTAAATTTTTAAAGGCTTCCTCCTGTTTATTTTTCTGGCAGTTTGTCTATTGATTTCAAAGAAGTGAAATTTAAGTTACTAAGATAGGTGTTTTCAGTGTGTTTCAGTAATACATTTTGTCAGTTTTATTATCTCCTGAATCTTGTATTGTCACTTTAAATCTGAGTAATCTGTATCACGAATGACAGAAAAGTTTGCTATATGAAGTCTGCCATTTTGAATTTATCTTGTAAGCCAGAACTGCTGCAGGGAGGTAAAGCACATTTTGTGACGTTTGCTTCTCACCTTGGCCACTGCCCCGCGTGCCAGCCACACATCCCAGTAAACATGTCCAGCTAAAGCAGTTTCTCTTCTGTTGGGAGAAACTACAACGCCAGAAAGAGCTTTCCTCTGGGCATACGCAGGGCTGCTACTGGATCTCTGTTTTGTTCGGGAGAAGATGGAATGGCCATAACCGTCCTGTTTTGCCTCTGTAAGGATATTTTTACATTTTTTCCTAACAGAAATCTACCCCATCAGAAAATAACCTTCAAGTAGTGTCACAAAGACACTGCAGCTAGGTAGACTAACTGAATTTTAATTTTTAATCTGAATACATTATAGTACTTTACAAACTTTGGTGGGTACTTAGGTAAAAGATACCTGAAAAGAAATATCTCTGTTTGTATAGACGAGAAGGTCCTATCTCTGCTTATTCCTATGCATTCTACAAAAAGTAAAAAGATAAATGTATTGTAATTGTAGACTGGCAGGATTCAAGGATACAATAGGATAATCTAGGACCACTTTACAAGCCAGTACTACAAAATTCAAAAGAATATCTGAACATACATATATTTTTATAGCTCTAAATTTTGGTACCTTATATTTTTCAAACTTATGTCTATACATTAAAGATCCCCTCAACATAAAATAAAAGTTTATAAATATAATTTTTAGAAAAAAGTATCTTAATTCCCTTGGAAAAGTATATCTTTCTTGTGGTTTGGGTATTACTGTCTTGCTGAGAGAGTAAGCAAGGGTTAATCCAAAGTCAATTCACTTTGGCTTTGTCCTGAAGGTTTTAGAGGCAGGGAAATAAACTGTACTCAAAATGACAATGAGCATTTTAATTTCTTTGAATTATTTCTGCAGTGATCAGGTGTCAGGAAACATATCCTATTCTGAACTATGAAGGAAAAGACTGAAATAGAGAGATACAGTCTTTCAGCTAGGAAGCAAAGGACAAGGAAGTAGATGAAGGCAAAGTCTCTGGAAGATGCTAAAGCTCAATTTCACTCCATCCTGTTTCCACCTCAAATTTATGCACTTAGCTATGCATTGAAGTGAAGAGTCATTTCCACAAGGGACTGAGAGATGTTCCCATCTGCACTGGTTCTTAATCTGAATGTAGCATTTTTAGTTTGTTATTTGAAAGGAATGGACACTATTTCATTAATCTTCATTTACAGATTAAATACAAAATTGAAACATTCCCACTGGTTAACAGTATTCAGTCTGTGTTTAAGATGATGTTTCACACTAGATGAATTTAGTCTTGCTGAGAAATAAATTAAAATGTTCCATTAAACGACTGATATATATACTGCAGAAATAGAACTGGAACAGTGAAGTAAAATAATATATTATAAACCAGCAGAAATATGTCCTTAGAATAATCAGCAGGTCTTGCATCTTAGGTCCATACTGTGTTCTCTTTTCTTTCAGTACCATTTTATTTGTATTTAGTTATTATTCATTATGTTGCCCAAAGCTAACAGAAACCATATTTCATTGGTAGTACACAGTGAGGAAGAGAGTCCCTGCTATAATCTCTAGCAAGAGAAAATACAAAGGGGAATCAAAAAAGTGTACTCCAAGATAAAAAAAAAAATATATATACTTCCTCATTATTCTGTTTCCTTATCTCCTCCTGTCCCCTTCCCCTTAATCTTTTTATTCTGTTTGGACTTTTTTTTGGTGAATACAGAGAAAGTCTGAAGCGAAAAAAACCCACGCCGTTTCAAAGTATTTGTTAACTTAAGCACTTAGAAGTCACCAAGACTTCTGTGGCACAAATAAATACTCATTGCTGAGGCACTGCTTAGGGAAAGATGTATTTTATTCAGAAGGCTCAGTCAGAGCCTGCTCGTCTGAGAATGTATATATTAGGGTCAAATGCATGTACAAGAGAAAATTATGTACTCCAAACCAATGCACTGCTACAATTTTAACAGAATTGACAAGAATTATCTGCTACTTTACAGTTGGGTTTCTCTTGCTTTTCTCTTTCTTTAAGAAGAAGCAGAGAAAAAAAACCTTAGTACATTTTGAAAATATATTCAAGAATAAAGCTTGGAAAAATACATTAGCTATTACAGCTATCTAATAGCCTGAAATCTGCTCCACAATCTACAAACACATTACACTACCATTTTGAGGTCTTTACTGTTTTTCACTGAGACCTATGGGAATTTTAAAAAATGCTTTTAACAGTTCAACACTGCAATAGTGATTTAAAAATGCTTATAAAATTTATTCTTTTATTGCATAAATATTTTTCATTGAGGACAGCATGAAGGTGCAGGTATTTTGTGGTAACCTGGCAGACTTTTCGTTCCCCATAGAAAGGGCTGGTATGATCCAACGGCCCTTTACTGTCACTACAATGAATGACAACAGATATTACATTTCTAAGAGATTAATTATTAGACTTGTGAAAGTTTATTACATTTTGTGTGGTACTGGACTTTTTGTTTACTTGTATTTGTGTTTAATATGATGACAATGTCAGAAATACTGTGACAGAGGTCAAGTTCAGGTGGGAATGCCCAGGTACCTCCCCTGGGGCAAGGAGTTTCACCTTGAATGATATAATGATGTGGATCACAGAATGCTTCAGGAATCTTTGGTGGTTTAAGACCTTACAGCTTCCTCTCAGTCAGGGCCCTTGTGTCAATTATGGCCCATGAGAAGGGGTGAATAACTTCAGGTTATGGTGAATGTCACAGTGTTTTCCCAGAGGGGAGTTTTCACAGCTGAGCCACTTGTGCAAGGACTTAGCCATGATAAAAAACATTACCCCACCTCCCGGGATCTACCTCTTCTCAGCCTCTTTCCTTATCTTGTTCAGCACCCAGCTGTAGCCTGAGGTGGTTGGTGTGCATGACCTCTGCATCTGGGAGCAGAGCATACCATCAGCTTGCACCCTGATTGAGCCATCAGCATCACAGTCTCTCACAGGTCTTTCATCAGTCCTCCCTACACTTTTATAGCTTCCCCTGGGATCAAAATTGGCATCACTACAATAGTAATGAAAGAAGGTGAAGAGTTTAATATTGTTTATCACTGTAACAGAAAGGCTTAGTTTTATATTAATCTCTTGCTCCTAGAACAAGGAGCATGACGGTAAGAACTGGTGATTTGTGTGGCTCTGAATTGCTCTGTTTACCTCGCTGACCTTTTTGAATTGAAGTTTTGTGGAACTCAGCTGTTTGCCCTGTAAAGACTAGCAGAGATTTATCAGCTTTACGTATTTTTCTCCTTTTTTGGATAATTATAATTGTGTGACCCAGTCACAGCAAGTACCATTGCAAAAACAAAGGCTTTAATAATCTTAATGTTAAGGAGGTTTTGAAATATAGTAACAAAGATTCCAAACTTAAAGTTTTGAATATTTTGCTTTCGCTTCATTTTAATATCTACATTGCCATGATGCTATGGATTGGCTTGAAAACAAAAACTCCATTTCCAAAAACAAAATTATTGCATTAAAAATTTTGGGGTTGTGCTACATGCAAAAAGCACTTTGCTAAACAATATCACGGACTGTTAATAGCACAAAAGTTGCAGCACTTAACTAGCATATGGAAGACGGTAAACTCTGTCTCTCTTTTGCATGATTTGGAAGAGGCATTTTAGACCAAATGAGGGCTTAGCAGGAGTTACAATAGCCTTTTGACTTCTTTAACCTTAAACCCAACATTTACTGACTGAATGTGTGCAGCTTCTTTAATCCCAGTTTTGCATCTTCTCTACTTTCTCCAGGTGCTTCTATCCCGGGTACTTCTGGCCAGCCTGCTAAGAAAGTAAATCTGGTAGATGGGCTCCTAAAGCAAGAGAGACACCGAGACAGAATCTGTGGTGCCTGTACTGAGCTGCAGGTGCAAACTGCTGCCTTTGCACTGGCCTTGTTCTTGCCGTGTGCTATAACTCAAAGCGTAACCAAACAGATGGCAGCTGCCCCTGATTCAGCATCACTCCCTTGAAGCCTGTGTGACAGCCCATGAAGAATTTACCCAGCTGGTGTGAAACACACCTTGCCTCTCAATCAGAAAGGCTTTCCTTGGCTTTTGGGTTGCTTCCCATCCTAGGTGCGGATGTTAATGGATAAACCCCTCTCCAGTTCAAGTACTGGTTCTCTCTGGGAAACTTCTATGAAAATGCAAAAGGGAAATGACATTTCATGATGAAATCATGCAAATATTTGGCTTCTGTTACTGAACACTGAGCTAAATAACAAAAACAAACAAACAAAAAAAGATTTGAGGCTTTTCTTTTGATGCTATATTTTTAAATTTACGTAAAGCATGGAAAATAAGACTGTACCTGTGCATTACTTTTGACAAATATTTTTTGAAAAGAAGCTTTTATATGTAACAGTTGCAAAATTTGTTCCTTTTTCTTGATTTGTAATTCTTTGGTTTGGGGTCAAAAAGAAATAATTTCTATACAAATAAAATACAAAACTTAAAAATTATACTTTCACTAGGGGGCAGAAATTGCCTGAGTTTTTCATCTACAGAATCCTATTTGAGTTTATTTGACATAAAGTTTCTAAAACAGCTGTACTCTGAGCTGTCTAACCTCTGAATCATCATACACCGAGAAAATCAATAATATTCTATGGTAGTCACTCTTCAAGGAGAGAACACTGTGATGGAAATGCCTTCACTTAGACAGTCATTTACTGAAGCTGTACACCAGTGAGTAATACTGTTTTCTAAGGAAGTCACCATGAAAAAAGAAATAATTTCTCTTCTATTCTACCAGGAGTAAGACAAAAAAGGGGGAGAGAGAAGGAGAAAGATGAAAAATCAAACCTTCACCTTCAAAAATGACTTTAAAATGTTATTGTTTGCATTTTAATACATGTGATCAAATTTTCAAAATTATTTGCATTTATAGTTTTGATACAGTTCTACACTTCATGAACATTATTGGCAAAATTGACATACACTTTTATTATTTCTGAAATAGCTGTTTCCATTAAAACCTGTCACAAATTTTATATTAGTTAACATTTTTATAACCCTCTGTATCAATCACGAAAAGTATCTGTATTTACATAATAATTTCATGACAAATGCATAACAAAATTAAATATTCTGTAGATGAAGATATATACTACAATCTAATTAAATACACAAAAAAAAGATGCTGCATACTGAAATTGTTTTCTAGTTTATGGCATGCTTTATAGTTTCACTGAAGCCCTTCTTTGTGCAGCTTTAGTTTTTAAGACTGGAAAAGACAGAAAAATAAATCACAAGGTGTTTTAATTTATGTTTACATAACTTGATTTCCAACTGGAATGGTAAGTCAGCTAAGAACTTGTGAAACCAGCAACTCTTAGTAAGTTCACCTAAGTCTTGTGGAATCAGAATAGCCCAGTGCAGGATGATCTTTACTTTAGAATCATTGTGGGTTTTCTGTGACATTTTGTTGAAATACATTGATCTGCTTGAAAAATTCATGAGGCACACATACTAACTTCTTGGTCTGGAACTTCAAAAAGTATTTGAAAAGGCCCTAAATTCTTTTAAATGTATCGGTACAAAGAGTGCATACAGTCCCAGGCTATTGAGCTGAAGGAAAAACTACTCTTTTGACAAGAAAATTTTAAGTTGTTCCCTGTAACTCTTCTTGAGGAAATAAGCAAATCCCATCTACTAGCACTGTTCCCCACACAAACCTTAAAATAGGCACTTGTTTAGCCTTGCAGAGATCTTCTTAGTGGGGAAGTAAATTATAATTTTGCTCAGCTTGGCATGTCTGTCAGTTTTCAATGGCAAATTAACTGCTACATGAATAAATTTAAAAATCCATGGAATATGCAACAAGTGAGAATACAATTGAATTCAATTTTTTTGCAGTTATTTTTTTATGTGAGTCACAGATTCCTGAAAATAAGGCCTGTAGTACATGCAATAGCTGTTCAGTGAAGCCCCCAGACTGAAAAAAAGCCACATTAATCTTTCTGACTTTAAAAGCATTAGACGTAAATCATTTCACACAACTTGTATGTTCAAGATTTAGATGTCTGTATTTAACTTAGGCTACATAGCTCCCTTTTCAGGCAACAAAGCTATTCTGATTTGCAAGTGGCAAGTATATTATCTTCGATAAATTTTTGTATTCAAGTTAACTATAGGACTTCCATATGAATTTCTATATGAATTAGGATGAGTTATAACTTGTGTAAACACCAAACACCAAACAGATTTCCAAGTTGTAGTCTAAGTCACTCTACCTGGAGAAGAGCAAAGAACAATTACTACCTGTGCCTTCAGGGAGAGGTTCATTTGATATGTCCTCTAGTATGCAACTAAGATTAGATGAATTGCCCTCAGGAAGTGTCTATTTCTCTCTGTAAAAGGAAATTTGGTTTGGTTTTGATTGCCTGACTTTAAAGTTATGTTAAATCAATATCACCTACTGATTCTGTAGTTACTTGTGTGAAAAAGCAGTGGTGCAATGACAGGAACGTCTTGAAGGTCCTTCTAAATGTAGCTTTGTCAACAATCCATGTGACATCCAGATGCATATTTATTTAAGAAAGCAAACAGATGGCTTGAAAAATGTAATTAAGTAAAAAATTCTCATCTGGTCCTGTCTAAACCAAACGGTACAGAAAATCATCAACAGCACTTGCTTCTTGGAACACACAAATTAAGCACTGTTGCTATTTTTTTTTCTGTTTTTCCTTCTGGGCTTTGTCTGATGAGACTAACAGACATTGGTATGTTTGCCATGCTCTGAATAAATGTTTTACCTCGCTTTTTATAAATATCTGTAACACACCTTCTATTAACTACCTGTTATCAGCCATTCTCACCAGTGTTCCTCCATTTCATTTCACTTTTACTTGACGTCATTGAGTTATTTAGCATGAGCTTTTGTACTGCTTTGAGACAATAAATTTTATTCATAAGCAGCCATATGAGTCTGTGGTTTAGATTTGTGTCTACATCAGTGTTGATAAGAGAACAGTGTTTTTAGTTATTGCTGAACACCACAAAACATCGAGGACTTCTTTGTTCCTCACTCTACCCACCAGCAAGGAGGCTGGGGGGGGGCAAGTTGCTGGGAAGGGACACAGCCAGCAGAGCTAACCCCAGCTGACCAAAGGGATATTCTATACTGTGTGGTGTCATGCTCAGCAATAAAAACATGGAGGGGCTGGCCAGGAGCATTTCCCAGTCAGGCTTTACTCAGAGACTGGCCTAGCAATGATCTGCTCACAGACTGATTTTGTTTTACCTGTTTGGTTTTCCCTTTCCCTCCACTTACTAAACTGAATTTATCTTGATCTACAAGAGTTTTCTTGCTTTCCTTGTTCCCATTCTCTCCAGCATCCTCTTTAGAAGGATGCGACTAAGTGAGCAGCTGGTGGGCACTTAATTGGTAGCTAGGGTCAACCCATCACAGCATTTCTAGATAATCAAAAAAAACCCAAGGATGTATAAATGTTGCCTGAAAAAAATTGCATCTCCCTCTCTTTCTCTCTTTTTCTCTCTCTGCCTCTCTCTTCTCCTGACCCCTCAAAATGTTTTCCTGCCCCCCACAAAATGTTTTCCACTGTTAGTAATTTTCCTGAAGAAAATTATTCAAGAGTTTATCAACTTTGATCAATGGCAAATAAACAAAATAACAAAGCTTCACATAAAGTTTATGGATAGGAACAGTTGCCTTGTTAATTTTAGTGTTCTAGTTTCAACACCGCATAAAAGTCTACTTCAAAACATTCTGATTCAGAGCTTGTATCTTTCACTCTATTCAGCAGCAATTTAAACAATTTAGAGATAGTAACAATAAGAAAATAATATTCTGCCTCTTTTCTGGTTGCTATCAAGTCCTCAAAAGTTGTACTAGAAAAAAGTTTAACTAGCTTATCAAAGTGAATCTGTTTACTTCACTGTTTTAACTCAGTATCTTCTTCTTTAAGTAATTATGATAAATATACCTTACAAAAAGTTCTGTTACATGATTTTAAACCAAAATATGATAGTGTGTGATAATAAAAGTGATCTCTATTGTGCATTTTTTCTGTGCACATTTCTATAAAAGTATAACTCAGTCTTATATAATAATATGCATGTATATTTTGGCAGGAACCTATTCTTGAAGTGAATCTGCCTCTAATGTACAACCTCACAAATTCTGAAAGGCTTTAAACTCAGTACGTTATGAAGGCGTTGAATAAAAACTATGACATTTCTTTCTCTTTAGAAAGAGAAAATTGGATGTGACAGGGGAGCATAGAACAGAAATAAAAATAACAATAGCAATTATAATAAATAATAGTAATTGTAATAAAAATATCATCATCATCTAGAAGAATTTAACTGCTCAAAAGTTTAGTTTACAATGTCAATTTAATACCATAATTACAATTGAGCGATTTAACATTTTTTAGTATAATTAAACAGTAAAAATTTTTTTTGGTTTAATTTTAGCTTTTGACAGGTCATATTTCAACCTATCATTACAGCTCTAAGGAGATAGGTTTTGTTCATTTATAACAAATCAGAGTGAGATTTTTACTGTAACAATGTATTCAAGCATGATGTAACATAAGTCTCAAATATCTCTTGTTTTCAGGTGGCATGAGCTGAGGTGTATTGAAGACGAGCACCCTGGCTTGGCTTTAATAATTTTCCTTTTTTTGAAATTACGACTATTTCAGTGAAGTGAGATTCTTTGTGCTACTCTTTAGCTTGTTACTATTCTTATCTCTTATCAGAGATCTCTGCCATGTGGTCTCAGCAAGTATATAAGATCTGGTTTATCCAGTTGCTAAGGCCTCTTCTCCTTCAGTCTATGCATTAATCCAGACAAAATTTAGAACAATGCAAATCCATATGCCTTTGGGTAAAACTTTTAGAGATGGCAACTAACATACTCTTTTATCAGCTCCTGTTTCATTCTAAATCTGACGTAAAAAGGTGTACTTTCACAGAAGGTTGAGAATATTGTGCAGTTAAAGAAGAGATGGCCTAAATTCATTTATGTTTTTCTTCTCTCTAGAATAGTCACAGCATCTCCTGAAAATAAAGAGGAAAAGGGTCAGAAATTTAGGCTTTTGACTGGGATAATCAGTGCCTAAATATCGACTTATAAAGCAGGCTAAAACAAGACTAGTTCAGCAATTAAGACTGAAAATTCAACACAGATAATCTAATTATCAACTGAAATTATCTTCCTGCTGAATAGACAGAAAGCCCGAAGAAAATTCAGTATTTGTGCTAGTAAAACTCTAACGCCTTCAATTTTAGTGAAAGCAAGTCTAAACTCAGATAATGAGCTAAATAAATCTCAAATTTTTAACAGCTGGAGCAGAGAAATAATAGGATTAACATTAAAGCCTTTATAGCCAACATACTGAGCAATTTTGTACTTCATTTCACTTATTGCTCTACCTCCTACTATTTTCTTTACTCTTTTGCCCAAAAAAGGGCCATGGCTGAGACACAGAATAGGCCAGGTATTTACATGAGAAAATGTCACTGTCTCACAGAGGACTCCCATATTTATCCTCTACTGTCACCAGTTCACTGAGAAGATTTGACAGGCATCTGACCTTGCTTTGGTTGTATATGTGTTCATTTGGTTGCATGTGTATTCATTTCCGGCAGTATGAGTAAAACCAACTGACTGCATTTGAGAATGAAGTCATCAGGTCTTTGTAAACCCTTGCAAAACACTTCTCAGCAGTGGATGGTATTACAAATACATCAAATAAATATAATGCTCTGTGTTCAATTAACTGATCAAACACTACTCAAAATAGCAACCTAAGTGTCTCAAGAGATAATCAGAGCAGTCAGCATTGCTCCTTGAGTCAACAGATTTTTTTTTTTTTTTATCCAGAAGGGTAATTCTTATCTATGCAGATGATGATGGAAAGAACTCTGCAGAGAGTCAAAAAGCTGCCAGAAACCTCAGCAAATATGAAGAACCTTTTTTTCATAAAGTTAACCCTTTTACACAGATAGAAAACTGTACATATTGAAAAAACCAGAACAGAACCAGAACAAAGAACCCTTTGTTATTTTTTATTATATATTCTATTTAACACACAACTTGAAAAATATTCAGACAATGCAATGGTAAGATGTATTTTAAGAACTTTCTGTTTCTAGGAAAAAAAATATCTTGAATATTTTCTCAAATATTTCTAAATTTTTAGACAATGTCTTTTTCTCTGTGCTTATACAATAAACTTTTGATCATCTATTTTGCACCAGGAGATGCTGGGGCTTTATGATAACACAAAGAAAGACACTTAGACTTTGTAAAGTCTCACTTAAAATGGTATTTATTAGAGCCAGCATTATAAAGAAGGAGAGAATAATATAGACAATCACATATCTCTTTCAGTGGTGGGAACCTTGAGAAATGAATCATTGAACATCTCCAATCCACAGGCAGTACACCATGAAGACCCCATTTGTGGGATGGGTTGCTTAATTTTGGTTCTTCAAGCTGTTGCAGAATTTTCTTCCAAGAAAACAACATTACTCATCATTTCTACTATCAAACAGAAAGGATGTTTGCATGAGAACTTCTTGCTACACTTCTAGGTAAAGGCAAGGCCACAGAGGTAACATAATAGTCAAGTATCAAGTGGGAGCTCCCTGCAGCTCCTCTGTTACTGGGCAATTTTATTCTGCAGGCAAGGGATTTGCTCAGCAGAACAAGGCCCTGAAGGCCGGGCTGTACATCCAGCTTGGCACAGCAAAGGACAGCACAGGCCTGTTGTGTGGGTCACAAAACCATTGATGTAAAACAGTCTTCCAGTAAGGATCACTGCAACATATCCCTCGGACAAAAATTTTACCTCCATCTAATGGAAGAAAGTCTGGATGACCTTTGTTTTATTTTGCCTTGGATAAAATTACACTTTTTGAGAAGAATGGTTTTTTACTCAGCCGAAAGTATGTCCAAATCTCATTATTTGATAGTGTGTGTTAAAATAAAAGGCATCTCGTCTAGTCCTATTAATCAAAAAGCTGAAAGTTCTGTCCTTGCCTTACCTCTAGGGACAGTAAAAAGGGATAGTCACCCCCACAGTATTCTCAGATGGCTTATGTACAGTAAGTAATCTTTGGAATATTCTTAATGCTCACTAATTTTAAAGGGACATTAAAATAATTAAGATCATGCATTGAACTTTTAATTAGTTGCAGTTAGATGAGATGAATACCAATTCAATTCTGTAGGCTAGTTACTACATACAGATCTTTGTGTTTCATTTATTCAAAAATGTAGAGTCTTTCTCTATCCTGACTGTATGAAGACTTAAAGAATTGAAAGATCTTCAGATTATATTAGCTAAATTGAAGAATTTAATGTGGCTGGTGAAGAGTTTTTGTATGCCATCACCTTTGCATAATTTTGAGTGTTAAAGTTAGCTGGGACAAGGAATTATTTATATTGAGGTTTTAATATCCTTTGAACGAAAAAATTGACTTTTTCCAGGGGAGGACTGGAATAATGTCAAATCCACAGAACAATGGGAAAAGAACTAGGAGCAGAATAGCTGCCTTACTATGTGTACTCAATAAAGATATGCACTTATATGGCAAAAGAACTGGTGCATTACTTGACAGTATAAGCAAGCTACTATTACTCTTAAAAACACAGAATTAAAATTACTGAAACTATGGAAATTAATTTGTTCTTATTTAAACTTTGTGAAATTACAACTAAAACAAACAGCCTTTCAAGCCTTTATTTGGAAAATACTAAATAAATACAATCTTTACTTTGTTTTGGTTTACACAATTATAGAAAGGAGTGATTAACAACTGTTTGATGAATTGGACTGTCTGTTTAACTTATGTTTAGACCAAATAATCCTGTAAACACAATTTGGAAAAGTTTCTGGTTTTTACATATATATAGCTTTACAAAATTACCTAAGATATAGATTAGAGACTGGTGGTATAGCTCATTGATTCTGGAACTAATGCAATTTACAGCAGTTGAGAATGTGACCAAGTAGAAATGTTCTCACTCTGAGATATTAGTATTAAGGTTTATTTCTTTTTTTAATCAGTCAGTATAGAAGGACATGTTAATCTCTTCCTTTCTGTGAAGAAAGAGCCACTACTGGACTGTACTCATGCCAGATAAAAAGCAGGATATGCTTTATTAAACCTATTTTATGGTGAGGTATGTCTTGATTATCACTAGAGTGCATTTCCTAAAGAAAAAAACAAAACAGCATTACTCTTATTGAATCACTCAACTAAAAGTGTTTAATTAGCTTTTAATTTGGGTTCCACTTAATTTGTAAATGGACTTCTTTTCACTGAATTAAAGCTGTCTTCTGTACAAAGTAGTAATAACTTTCTTATGCCTTCTTGGATACTGCCTGCCTTAGTACAGTATTTTAAGTTCAGAAGTTACATAACAATTTAAATCAACAAGATTAAGATTACCAAGCTTCAGCAGTATACAAAAATTGAAGTCTGGGAGCTGTGAGAATCACCACAGCCCTAGGAATAAGACTTTCATGGAATAGAGGTGAGAAACACTCATGAAAATCTTCAGGACAAAAGGTCATACATGTTATATATGGGGTTAAGAATTTATGTCCTGTTAATGTACCAGAAATCTAAAAAAAATGCAAGAAATAGTTACCGTTAAAATTTCAATAACAGTAAAGCTTACTCAGTAAAAGCTAAAATGAAGAGAGAGAACACTGACTCAATATAAACAGTTAACAAATATTAGCTTCCTACTATGTATTCCTTTCTTCTGATGTTATGTTACCCTTCCTTCCCATTGGGTACTGACATCAGGAGCATCAGTCATCTCAGTAAGAAGTGGGGGGCTACAACAACCCATCAGTGTCCTGAGTTTTTGCCAGAAGAAATATATTGTTTATGGTGGGGAGTTCTTCTGCCCTGGGCTCCAATTTTTCTGCTCTCTACTTTTTCTCTGAAGTTAGTTTTAGCTGGCTGACACAGGTGCACTCCTGCATTGATCAGCTTTTGACCACTGTGTTTTGTTTTCATAAACTGGAACCTCTGATATTGTCCTCTATCCACACTCTTCAGCACCATATTTAATGCTGGTGCCACCAGCAATTCTCCTCACACGGAATGGCTGTTTGTTACTGCTATATAATTTGAAGCAGATTTTGGCAGTAGTTACCAGACTGTGAGACAATTACTATAGCAGGGAAAGCAAAGTAACATCAGCTCAGGACAAGGCAAGCGCAAGCGAGTCCTGAGAGACGGCACTGCCAGGTCAATTCAAACCCTGAGGCTTTTTACAAGTAATGACAAAACATCATATTTCCCGGGCTACAGAAAGGCTACCCTTCGGCAATCCTGCTGTGCTATGTTCTATCTAAGTATGAAATTGGATTCTAGGGCAACCAGAAAATTTGGCCTCGTTGACCTTTGTTGCCCTTACCTCCTTCTACAGCTAAACGAGTTACCAGCTTTTGTGATAGCATAGCCCAATTACATGATCTATTTCTTCACAGAAACTTATCAGCAACTGCAAAAATTTGTAATATTTTAAAATAGATAGGATATATTGCATATAAATAATAGTTATTCAAATACTACTTTTGCAGACATGCTAAAGTAACAGGGTAACATTTGTCACTTAAAATCTTTATAACTATGAACCCAGAGCATGTCAAAATGAGTAATTTCTTTCCAGTTACTTATCATTTAGACAAAATGAAAAAAATATTGTCAGTATTTGTTTATCAACTGCCAAAGAACACCTTTCAGACTGTCTAAAGTAGTATAAGATTCACTGGACAAACACTGAACGTAAAGCTATTTGGGAGCCTTTTCTGCTTTGTGAGAATACAACTTACTGTAAGAGGGAGTTGTACATTTTGAATATATATGCAGATTTAATGAAATTTTAATGGAAATATTAGATTAATTTTTGTTTTGAGTAATTTTGATACCCAAAATATTTCATTTTGATACCATATAAAGTATTTATTTTAGCGAAATTTGTTTATCATTGAATCATTAAATGGTTTATGTCTTTACTATGATTACCAGTTTTCTGAACCCAAAATTTACAAACACTTAAGTACAGGCTATACAAATTTCTGTCTGGGCCTACATATAAATACTTTTTATACCTCTGGCCACAGCTTTACAAACCAATCTTTCACACATGAAAAACACCAAACATTTCAGTGACCATGGACATTCCCTTTATTGTTTTTGTTTGGTTGGTTTGGTTTGGTTTGGTTTAGTTTGGTTTAAACCAACTTTCCCTATTAAAAGCTTAATTGTTTTTCAGCCACTTTGGAAGAACTGAACTTTCTGTGGCCAGATATCCCAGGCAGCTCCTGGTAATACACATATGAGTATTTCTCAAATGTCCTTGAATCATTTGGAACTACTGTTTCTGAGAGTAATTGTGAAGAGTCAGCAATTAGCAGCTGCTTTGTACTTTATTTCAGTCATGGTGCCACACAGGCTAAGAGCTTTACTGCTTCAGAAATACAATATTTTTTTTTTCTCAGTTTTCTCTGAATCGTATTACTGTAATACTGAAAAATTTGATCAAGAATTAATAGCTAATGTTCAGTGTATATGGGCAAATATATAATGCATTACAAATATATTTGAGATTGTTGTCCTTAAGAATTCACTACTAATCTACCATCTTCTGATCTGCTCTATTTCAGAAATATCTCTAGCGATTTAATGACTAACATTTGCAAAGGGATTTCAGTGGCAATAACCTATATTGTCCTACAGTTAATTATTCAGGAAAAAGTACTCACATCTCCCAAGGACAGGAATAACTATGCTTTAAAGATTGGGAGGAAAAATAACAAAAGAAAATGTTTGAAAGAGAAGGTTTTGAAAATTTGGTTCAGAAATTGTATTGTTCCAGTAAGATACAGTAAGATACTTCTAGGTATTTTATTTTTAAAAAATTTATTTCAAAAAGTCAGAATATTTTTTTTTAAATCTCTGTAAAATATGTTATTTTGAGTTTTTACTATTTCAAGTGGTACCATAATATCAAATACTTACCTCCTGAGTTAACAAGGAAAGTATAAGAATCAATCAGTTGATAATTCATATATTAGTCAAACCAGCAAAAATAGTTATAAGTGAGAAATAGGCACATAAAATCTATATTCTTCAAATATCATGTGAATATTTTTCATTTAAATCTTTCGTTCTTTCCATGCCTTCTTCTAGCAGCTATAGTAACAGTTTTCTCTCACACACTTGAAAAAGTTTGATATAGAGATAATGTTGTATTGTATTTAAACTACTGTAATGGTGAAGTGATATTAAAACTGTAGCAATCCTGTAGTACAACTGGTGCCAATTATCTTTTCATCTACCCTCCATAGTTTTTTAAATTTAGTTATTTTTTTGTTTGAACATTTTACCTGTAATATCTTCAATATCCAGCTGAACTAATTAATAACTGTGGAAATATTCTTCAGCATCTACATAACTATCATTATTTGCTATGCAAGAGATTGTTAAAAAAAACCAATTCATTCTAATATTAAAAGGTATATGCAGAATTCATTTAGAAATAAAGATATGAATAATGTTTTGTAAGTGATATAAAAAATAGCTGCAATGTAGCCTTCATTCCATCTGAGAAAACACCTGTGTCTGTGTGTTTGCACATGCATGCATGTGTATCATCTTCTGTGATATAAACAACTAATGTTCTGCAAAATGAATACGGTAGTGGCTCTAAACCAGATGTGAGGACTGACAATATATGTGCCTTCTGATGTAAATTTCCTTTCAGAACTAGAGATGGAATGCATTATTCAAAATAGTCTTATCAGTTTTGCAAGGATGTTTTGAGAAAGATGTTTCTAAGAAGCATCCATTTAAGCAGATTAGCTATTTGGAATCCTTTTCTAATAGAAAGAATTATATTTGTGTTCAGCATTTAAGTTACATTTTTACTTAGAGGATTATTGATGTGTATTAAGTGTTTATGTATTTAAATTAGTAACTGTATGGAGTGGTTTAGAAATCCCCAAAGACTTCACTATGCGTTTTTCAGTATTTAAAAATATATTTAATAAATAAGAATGACCTCAGAATGCAGCTGATGTACTTTGTGATCATACTTGTTTTTAGAAATATCTTAACACAATTTGAATATAAAATAACTTTGACATATTTCTTTGCCAATATATGATGCATTTTATTTCTTAAACCACTTCAGTGACATCTACCAAAAGACTCTTGAAGGATACAGGATAAGTTCTATATCTTTAAACCAGCCTGAGACTGCTGTGAAGGAGGTTGCTACCTGTATTCTTTCCCTCTCCTTCAAGTGCAATTTTGTCTGTCATATTGCCGCTATCTCCCTTTGTACCTTTGCATAGGGCTGGGAAGATAATTCCTGCCACATGAATCAGAAGTGAAATCTCTGTGTGTTTATAGTGCAATATAGGCCCTTATATGAAAGATTTCCAAATCCCATTTATTTTTTTTTAATTTAGTTCTCACATTGCCATAAATATTAGGTTAGTCAATGAATAAAATGAATCGATGTCACAAAGCAACAAAGTCCAGAACAAAGGAAAATAAATGACATCAGTGTTGCAAACACTGTCATCTCTGTACAACATTCAAATAGGAATAAAAACCTGAGTCAGAACATGAAAATAAGTAAAGTCGTTTCACAGATTTTTTTATTATTGGATGGTGTATGTTAAGGACCTTATTGTTTGTTTACTTTTCTCAAAGAAATATCTATCTCAAAGTAGCAGTGCAGAATATAGTGTCATGTTATGGCAAGTCTTCACACAGTTCCTCATTATTTTTCTCTTGGAATTATCTTCCTAATTTCTATGTTCTTTAAAGAATATTTTTTAATTTACTTCTTTGAATTGTCTGTGTTTTCATTTGCACTTAGAACAAAACCTCAGATTCTTTTAGGTAAGTAATAATTGTCAATTAGACTGTATCAAATTTTTAAAAACCAATTCTCCAATGCCTATATCATCTCATTAGTCTACAATTTTTAGCAACTTTTACTATTTGGTCTGACATATCATCTCTAGAAGAAGGTAGTATTTACCAAACATTTAATTGTGCATTTTTGCTGACATGAAATAAACGTCCAGATTTCATATTTAACAGTGGGATAGCATCTGTTTAGAAAGCCTTGTATAAACAGCAAAGGAAATCTCACAGCTGCAGGCACTTGTATTCATGGGGAAAAATAACCAGTTCAGTACATCCTGCAAAGGCAATGAGTCTGGATGCAGGCAACCCAGTTGATTTCTGAAGAATGTAAAAGACAATTTATTGACTTAAATGCTCAACAAACCAATGGGATAATGTGTGCCACTAGATTTACTGATCCCAAAGCTGGCCAGAGTTGTGAAGATTAATGACAGACTTGGCTGTTGTGAATGCTGGAGAATTGGAGAGGGTGCACCTTGAGCAGAGTGAGAAGTAGAAGGGTAGCAGAATTAGAGTGACATTCTTCAAGACAGCATATTTTGGCTTGTCAAAGAATCTGCTTGGAAAGATTCGATGGGAAAATGCCCTGAACGACAAAGAAGCCCAGGACAGATAATTGATTTTCAGGAAACAAGATTCTCAGAGTGCAAAAGCAACCTGTTCTTTGCAGAAGGTCAGGCGGATACGGCAGAAAGCCAGCAAGGTCTGTACAGTGATTGCCTGACTGAACTCAAATGCAAAAAATGCAGCATACAGAAGGTGGAAGCAGGGATGGTGGAAATAATGGGACATTGCCCAAGTGTGCAGTGTGGAGTTAGGAAAGTCAACACTCAGATGCAGATGAAATTAACAAAGATAAAGAAAGAGCAAACCCCAGGGTTTCTCTAAGTACATTGCCAAGGAAAAAAGGTTCAGGAAAAACCGAAACCTGTTTTTCAGTGAGGTAGGGCACCCAGTAACAAAGGAGGTAGAGATGGATGGCATACTTTAAGTTTTTGTGCCCTGTTTTCAGGTGCCAGAGGGGATTTGTATGAAATTGCTGAGTGTTAGGAACCTGCAGGCACCACAGTCCTGATTGTCCTTGTCCACCCCCTAAGTCTCCCCGCACACTGACCAATGCCCAGGAAAACATTTCAGCCACTGCTTGGGCCACCAGCCTCTGCTGCAGCAACACTGCAGTAGGATAAGTCTTCAGATCACCCAAAACACTGTCAATCACACCCCAGATGTCCCTATCCCCAGATGCATGATGCCCGGACCTATATTCTACTTAACCCCCATCTCATTAAAGATATCTCTTACTTGTTAGTGGTAGTTTAAATATTACATTATTTTATTCTGTATGCCTATTTCCCACATGTATTCAAAGTCATGTGATGACATGTAATGTTGAATCATTACAGTGATAAAACTAAAACACTGGCTCTTCAAAGATTTATACACATACTTAACTGTGATCTGTTCCATTGACTTCACTGCCTGACTTCAAACTGGTGCTATTTATTTTTGGTAAAGTTAATTGTGGGTATCCCCATGATGCTTTGAGCCCTACAGTCCTCTACTTTATTTTTTTCAACACTTGAACTGTATTTGGATCTGCTAAAATTAATATAGGTTTAGGCTATTTATATATTTGAAATACATATATATTTGGAAACAATTGCAAAATATTAACTTTATTGCTTTTTATTGACTTCAATAAAACCAACAAAGTTCTGTATTACTAAATGCTATACCTGTTCTTCAAATGCAAAAGAAGAAAAAATGTGAGTTTTCATGTATTAGATTGAGTTTTCTGGCCCAAGATTTTTATGTGTAAACAAATTGTGAGAGGCACAGAAGTGACTAAGGAGATCCACCACAAAATCTTACAGAGTAAGGTCAAACAACATCATTAAATCATCAATCCTGACCCTTTCCAATTACAAAACTCTAAACTTTACCCAGTTTTATCGAGCTCTTCTGAGCTCAATAACTTTTCTTTGAGTAGACAATAACTTGTGTTTGGCTGAAGTATATCTCCTAGAAAGGCAACCATTCTTTATTTAAAGGTTTCCACAGACAGAGAAATCTACTTCACACCTTGGTAGCTTGTTTTAGTGATTAATTGCCCTTGCAGCTAAAAAGATGTGTCTAAATTCTAATTGGAATTTATCTGGCTTCAGCTTCCAGGCATAGGTCCTTGATAGACCTTTTTCTGCCAGATTGAAGCCTGTTAGCAATGGGCACTTTGCCCCCATATAAGTACTTATGAGTACAATCAAATCACTTAATCTTTTTGATCAACCAAACAGACTGTGCTCTAAATCTTCCACCATGAGCCATTTTTTAGAGGTCTTGGAAATATCTCTTTTCTGTAGCTTTCACAATTTTAAGTCTTTTAAATATATGGATGCGAACTTTGTACCTTGGTCTCACTGAGCTGAGCAGAGATAATATCCCTACTTTTACTCTTATGATCCTTCTTTTTGTGTCTTTCAGTATTCTTTTCCACCAACATTGCAATAGATACTCTCAGCAAATTGCAATAATCTTTATATTTTTTTCAGAATCATTGCTTTCCAAATTTGTCTATTTATTCCTATTGAACATATTTCTTTGAATTTCAGCACTTTTATTAGTGTGATCCTTTACTTTGAAATTACCAAGTGATCCAGACTAATTTTTCTGACTCTTCTGTTTATGTCTATTTTTTCTTATTACTATAATTAGCGCTATTTATGATCCAAAAGTCTTTGTTTTATCCATTGTTAGATTTGGTTGATTCTCTCAATTACTATATAATATCCAATGCTGGTTATTTCTGAATTATTAAAAAGAAAACAAAAACAAAAAAAACCAAACATAATCAAACAATGATTTCCCACCACTGGCAACTGTTCCAGGTTTGTCACTTGGTCATTTTTTAACCCACTGATCTTGTATAATTCCAGAATTTTACTAAAATATTTAGCATTCTTCATTTAAGAACAGCTAATAAAAATTTAAATTAGAGGATGTAGGCATCTGAAGTGGAGAATTTTTACATGCTTTTCATATATACCTCAGGAAACAGCAGTTTTCTCTCTTCTATGAGTTGTTCTTGTTGCTGCTGTTGTTGGTTTTATTCTACTCAGAATAAATAAACAAAAAGAAAAAAAGAAGGAAAAAAAAAGAAAGGTGAATAAGAATCAAACTGAGAAACATATTTTGTGTTGCAAAATGCAGAACAGCATGGTCTATTATTTACAGCTAGTACACAGAGTGAGCACTTTCTTCATTATTGAGTAACGAATTTGGTCCCTGATGGACAAAGTGACTTAACTCTTTTTTACAACCAATTTCTTCACTTTCAAATACAAAGCATTATACAATTTCCTGATTGTTCTTTATTGATGCAATCAGTAAGTATTCCACGTGAACATATTTCCATGACAAAGATTACTCATATTTAAAATTGTCATTTGATGCTGTCAGAATAGAAATGAGGTTTATTTTATTTACAATATGATGAATTTCTTGAGCTTTTTTTCTGAAGATTTGTTTCAAATCTCTCTCAGAAAATCATAATTCTTCTATCTATGAAAACTTTTTGCTACTTTTTAATCACAAAAGTGTCAGTACCTTGGCAATATGTGCCATGACATCATATTCCACTTTCACAAGGGTAGAAATTAGAAATATGTGTAGACAGTTCCAAAACTGATTCTGGAACACATGAGCGCTTGCAAATTTAATGGAAGTCAAGAGCTGTAGACAAACATTATGTGGGGCTGTTAGGACTAGCATTAGTGAACAAATGTATTCACAATGACAACTTCTTAGAATTGACAGATTGGGTTTAGCTCTCATGTACACCAAAAAAATCCTTAGGTGCATCCAAAGTTTGAAATTTGACCATGGAAGTTTCTCCTCAGCTACAGGGAGAAAAGCAGTTTAAAAATTTATGGATTTTAAAGAAGCTAAACAATTGGCATACAAGACAGCTTTCCATTGATCTGTGTGCTTAATAAAGCTAAATGTTAGGAAGACTAATGTACCATACCGATGTTTTAGGAATTTCATTAGCGTATTTGAACGACTATCATAACTCACTCACCTCTGCTGAGTTTATGAGCCATGGGTTTTCTCCAGCTCATAAAATCATCTTGCTTAGCACAATACAGTGACTGATAGCATCAGAGATGACACTTCATGAAGCAAGGTGACTCTTTTTTTTCCTTCTTTTTTTTACAAGTTTTGTAGGACAATGCAGAGATACAGAAAAGACTACTGGATAAGAATCTGATGAAATATTATTCTGACTTAGTGACAAAGTAAGCACAAATATCCTGGGTCTGCTGTTCTTCATAATGTTGAATGTAAACTGTGACAATGTTAACTTCTGAACTACTGAGAAATTAATTCTGGTTTTCCATTTTTTAAAGTGTAGTACACCTGGCATGAAAAATCACCACTGGAAATAGTAATGTGGCTTTCTGTCAGTGTGTCTTTATACTGAAATTTCACCTAAACATTCTGAAATGAAAAATATTTACCCTTACATGGAATAAAAGAGAGTATCTACACATTTTCTCATTACAAGCATCAAACCCATTAATATTTAAACACTATTCTTACCTATTTCCAGTCATCTTATAATGCAGATATCATCTTAAGTAATCATCCAAGTTTCCCTTTGTCCATGGATCAAAAAAGGCACCCAAAATATGGGATTTTTAAAGTATTATTTGTCTTCCAATTACTGCAAAACAGACCTAAAAGGAACAACCCAGAGGTGGATCTTTAATGTTATAATTAAATACATTAGATATATTTAGATCTAGTTGTTCTCATTCTTATCCCTGAAGCAGAACCTACATCTTTAGCCATAACCTACAAAGTATTGTAAAAGACATCTTGGACCTGGTTCAAAACAGTTATCTCCTTGAGTTTATGTGGGTACAGGGTAAAATGAGGTTTTTGAAATAAACTCTCGGATTTTATCAATGCCCACATTTAGTTCCAGTTCAGATGCTGAAGTTTAAATTTACCTTGTGAATATGTGCCAAATAAATGGCTTTGATGTCCAGACTGCATGTAATTTTTACATGAATGTTACATTATTTCTGCATCTTGACTCTCTCATCCATTTAAAGAACACCTCTGAAAATCTCTTCTCCGTTATTATTTTATAACATATTACCTGAATGAATTTATTTTCATTTTCAGTTATGCAGTTGCCTAATTTAGCTCTGTAAAAATGCTCACTTTCTTTGAAATACAATTTAAGTGTGGCATGTTATAAGCGTCCTTATATGCTATTCTATTCTTGAGTATAGTTGGTTCTATTCTTGAGTATAGTGTGTTCTTCACCGCGTGACAAGAAAAAAGTAACCTTAGTTCAATAGTCATTCCTGAGACTAAGAAGTTTATTTACATAGATAATTTTTATATTGTTTTATAATTGCATTTTTCTCAACTTATTCTCCAAGTTTTCTGCCTATTAAGCATGTTCCTCTGTTCTTACTGTTGCCTCTAATCAGGACATCTACATTTATACTTTTTTGGGTAAGGGTGCTTGTATAGTTACAATTTCAGTTATAAGATTAAATTTAACTTTTCCTTCTTTTTTCGAAGATTAAAAGTAGAGAAGAATTTACTAACATCTGCTAAAGATCTAGATCCAGCTTGCCAAATGAAATGCTATGCCTCCTCTGCATATGTCATAAAATTTCACATACTAACACCTTTATCAGACCGAAGCTTTCACAATTTACAAGAATATTTTAGTTTGTTAGGAGCTACATTTTCACTAAGAAAATGTGATTATCTTGTATCCATTGTTGACTGAGTTCATATTACATTCTTTTTTTTTTCGCTTGGATTCAGTTATCTCATACAAGTAGGACTGTAGTTTCTGTTTTATATTCCAAGTTATTAAATCTGAATTAGTCTAAACGTGATTAATAATACCTGAACCGATAATATACTTGTATATCAGAAAAAAGAATGCATATTACACTTAAGGAAATAGAGATCTATAACAGATAATACTAGGATACAGAACAGGTTAACAAGTTTTAAATTTTTATTATTTTGTAAATTTTTAGTTTAAAAAATCCTGTATATTAGACATCTTTCTTCTAGATATTTCTTACCCTCAATAAAGGTTATTTTGCTTTTCAAAAGTGTTCTCTATTAGTCTAAACTTAACTAGTCCTTTTTTACTTAAACTTGCAGAAGATATTTTTTATAGGAGGTGTAACTGCATCTTTATGAAATGATATCATTATAAACAAGTATTATGCCTTCATGAAAATATAGAGACTTAGAGTTTGTGTTATTTTTGACCCATTTTGACCCCTATGTAATAACACTACAATAGCTGAGTTTTCCTGCATTTTAGAATAGAATAATAGAATGGTTTGGGTTGGAAGGGACCATAAAGATCACTTAGTTCCAAACCCTCACCTGTGGGCAGGGACACCTTTCACTGGTTCATGTTGCTCAGAGCTCCATCCAACCTAGTCTGAAACATTTCCAGGGATGGGACATCAGTAACTTCTCTGGGTAAGCTCTTCCACTGCCTTGCCACCCTCACAATTAAGAATTCCTTCATAATATTGAATCTAAATCTACTCTCTTTTAGTTTAAACCCATTTCCTCATGTCCTATCACTACATGCTCTTGTAAATAGTCTTCTTCCACATGTTCTGCATCTGTCGTGGATGCAAAATAATCTGGTGGGTATTAAAAGAGCTGCAGACATAAAGAATGACTAGAATTGACAACACTGCAAGGAGGGCTTGGCAGCATCGTTGATATTATAGACTAGTGCTTCAAGTAACCCAATTGCCTAGCAAAAACTCAGACAAATTACCCAAGGAATGGGAAAGTCAAAGATCAGTAATTCTAAGCTATCACCTGAACCAAGGTTTTCATGTAATGCAGGAAAAATTTGGAAGCATTTTAAGCAGAGATTTTTTCAATATCTGTATTACTGAGGCTTAACTGATAGGAGAAGAGACAGCTAGGCACACGTTGTGCATCGCTATGGTAACAGACACCCTAAAAACAATGTAATGGCCGCAGATTTAGAGTCATTGAAGAATAAAAGAGAAAATAGAATGAACAGTATATGAGTAATACTATTGCAGACAGCCGCCACAGCAAATTCTCTATTCTGCCTGGTGACAGCATGTATGTAGCTTCACTTTGCAGTTTAAGGTGAGAGGTTGCTGAATTACTACATCTAAACCAAAGATTTTGGAAAGATTTGAAACTTTTGGGAAAATTCAGAAATTAAAGGATCATAGAACCATCAAGGTTGGAAGAAACCGTTAAGATCACCAAGTCCAACCATCAACCCCCATGTTAACCTTTAAACTACTAAACCATATCACCTCCCAGGGCAACCTATTCAAATGCCTGATCACCCTAACAGTGAAATTTTTTTTTCTACTATCTAATCTGAATTTCCCCTCTCTCAGTTTAAGGCCATTTCCTCTAGTCCTCTCACTGCAGACACAGCAGGAGAGACCTCACTACACCCTCCTGTCAGGTAGTTATAGAGACGGATGAGGTCTTCCCTGAGCCTCCTCTTCCTGAGACTAAACAAACCCAGCTCCTTCAGTCATAAGACGTGTTTTCTAGACTTTTCACAACCCTTGTTGCCCTTCTCTGGACATACTCCAGCACCTCAAGGCCCTTTTAAAGAGAGGGGCCCTGAAGTGAACATAACATTTAAGGCAGGCCTCACCAAATACAGGGGCGAGATCACTTCCATAGTCCTACTGGCCACACTATTCTTGATACAGGCCAAGACACCATTGGCCTTTTTGGCCACCTGGGCACACTACTGGCTCATATTCAGCTGTCTGTCAGCCAGCATTCCCAAGTCCATTTCTGCTGAACAGCTCTTAAACCACTCTGTCCCCAGCCTGTAGAGATGCAAGGGGTTGTTTTGACTCAAGTGCAGGACCTGGTACTTGGCCCTGTTGAATCTCATGAAGTTGTCCTTGGCCCACTAAACGAGTCTTTCCAGGTCCCCCCGGTAGAGCCTTCCTACCCTCGAGGAGATTGACATTCCCACCCAGGCTGGGTTATTCCTCCTATTATAAAGAAGACATCTAAAATATGTCAGAGGCCCATTCTTCCTACACTGCCCATTTCCCTGGGAGGACTATAAAGGAAGGCTTGACTATTCCTGGAATGTGTGTGTCTACAGTGTAACTGTGAATGAGACAAATCTCTTCTAATGTAACTGTTCATAATTATGTATGATGTTTTAAGCATGAAATGAAAGATGTTCTGTCTAATTTGCTGAATAAGTTTTTTGTTAGTTTGTTGGTTTTGATTTTTTTTTAAGTGTGGTTTTTTTGTTTCTTTTTTTGGTGTGTTTTTGGTTTTTTTCATTGTTTTTGATTGGTTGGTTGTCTTGTTGTTGTGTGGGGATTTTTTGTTGGGGTTTTTTTCGGTTGTGGTGGTTGTTGTTTTGTATTAACTAACGACCTATTCAAGGACAACTCTATTAATTACTGATTTTCCTCACCCATCTCTTTGTTAGCTTTCGACCTTTGACTTTTTTATATTTCAACATTTTTGAATAAATGAGATTGCAGACACTGTGTAGCCAATATAATTCTCCTGCTAATGAACTTGTTAGATACCCTTTTGAGGGTCTTTAAAGCTTCTTATGGGCTGGCAGGAGTGCTCTAACAGCAGATTGGAATTTTGGTCTTAGAGGAATAAGGGTTTTGGCCAAAGAGTATGTAATTTTATTAAGAGAAAAAACAAAATAAAAGAGAATCTTTGTTTTTCAGAATAGAAGAAACTTCAGAAATTCTATTTGTTTTGTGCATATTATAGTTATTGCTATAAACTTAGACACATAAAATAAGCCTGGGAAAATAAACTCTTGGAGCCTCTAAAAGCAGTCAGTAGAGGGAGCCATGTTCATACGCAGTTTATTACATGCCACTGCAAAGCTTTCTAAAATAACCCAGCTGATGAACAAATGAGATTTTTTTTTTTATTTGCTGCAGTATCCTTACATAGGAAGAGAATATAATATGGAGAACACCAGACGCTTTCCTGACTGACTATGTTAGTCAAGTGAAGGAACATAGTAATAACAACATTAAAGGTGCAGCTGCAACATTAGTTTTGCTCTATTCTATGATTTTTAGATTTACCAAGGGAATTAAACACTTAATATTAACCTCCTGGGTATTTTAGTGTGCAGATTCCAAAAATCACAAGGGGACGAAAAGCCTGCTGTACCGATGCTTATCCCTGTCAATTGCTTGGCAGTTGCTTTCATGTGCAGCTTCAAAGTTTCTGAGTACTTTTATATTAAGAACTGAGTGTTTTAGGGATTGCCTTCTCAGTAATCAGTGACTGGTGGTTTTTTTTCTGAAAACGTAACTGGAGAACCCTTAGGTATTCTCACTGCTGAAATATTTAAACCACAGGAAGATTGAATTCCCAGTGAAATGCAGTTGCAGCCATTTTCTTTGAAAACACAGCTGGAGCCCTTTCATGGGGATAATGAAGGTGAGTTCTTCACACTGAGAGGAGCATTGAAATAGGGGTTTGAGATCTCACACAATGGGTAGAGAAGGGGGAAGGGAACACAGCAGCTGTAGTACATGTAGTAATAAATAGCGTTCTTGCACAAACCCTTCTTCATTTTAAGGGAGAGAAGAAAGCCACTGCTCATTAGCTATTATGTGTGAAAGGAATCAGCCCACTACCAAGAACTCCTGCCATGCCACTACACTGTGAGGCATGCTGTAAGAATTATAGCTTTCAGGTTTTCTACACTGACTGAGGTGTGAATTATGATGTTGCGTTGTTCTTCAACACTAAGAATAAGGAAATTAAGTATAACAGGGTGGTGCAATTTTAAGATCTGTTGATGCTTGTCACTAATTCACATGTATGTGGAAAGTGCAGCGGTGTTTAGGAGTTAGAAGAAAAGTGACTTAGAAGCAAAATTTTTCAGAAAATGAACTTTATTTCTAGGGAATTACAGCAAAGTTGTGTTTTAACCACTTACATATATACACGTACAGGTACATTTATCTGTGGGAACTATTCCATGATTGGTTTTCTGCTCAGATCTGTGGCCTTATGTTAAAGCTGTATGGGAATAATTTAAAAAAAAAAACCCCTTAACAACAACAAGACTGCTCTCCCCCCTCTGCTGTAAAAGCTATGGAAATTACACCTATAGTAAAAAACATCATTCTCATGAAAACACCAAATATCATAGATTAAACAGAAGTTAAAACTATATATATGTAAATTCTACATCACAGTTTATTTCTAATTTTGTTCCAGTATTTTTCTTACAGTCATCACTATATGTCAAATCATATAGCTTCACCAAATAAAGCTCACATTTTATCTAAAGGATCTACTTACCCTATTTTTTAAGATTCCTCCTTTTTTTTTTTTGTGGTGTTTTTTAGCAGTTGTCTTGTTTTGACCCTCTTTTATTGAAACTGTTAGGCTAGTATTTCTACAGCATAAACATGGACCTATTTACAGTTTAACAATAAGGCACTTAAAGAACAAATTTAAAGGAGATTTCATATGTTCTTCCTCTTTTGTGGGGGAATTTATGGATCTAGACCTGTCAATTTCTGATTCAGCATGGATGTAAGCATTGCAGTTGCAAGGGAAACAGAAAATTTCCTGTGGCTCATGATGTCATTGTAGGAGTGGATATTGTATTCATATCTCAGAACACACATATAATCAGCAGTATGAGGTGATTTGTTCTAACACAGAATATCAAGTTCAAGTTAATGAATGTCTTGCATAAACTGGATTTTTTTAAAATATAAACTGTAATTGATGAAAGCTTTCTCAGATTACATGGTAACCTCTTGCAGGAAATAATTTGCCTGTGTATTTTTCATACTACATAACACTGGAATCTTGTATAGTATTTATTTGCCCACTCTCTAATAGGTTTCCATTACATTTTCATTTTAATAAAGCTACTGTTGATATTTGGAAGGTACAAAAATCTTCATATCTATGATGCAAATTTAAGGCCTATGATTAATAAGAACATAATTTTTTTTAGACTAGGCTGGACAGGAATGCTTTGACTATAGACACATTTTCACATTTTATCTTAGAATTGTATATCATAACTGCAGAATCTTCCCATTTTGAATTCTGGGACTCGAGCAGATGGCAGAGATGTATTTCAAATAATGGTACTTGACATATAATTTCTATAAATAGCTACACAGCTACAAGGTGTTATTTGTAATTTTTCTCTCTTAGGAAGAAACTAGAAATTCTCTGTCACTTCATGATAATTGTTTTTGAAATTCTTCACAAATGGATAATTTTTTGAAATTTTTACCTTAAGGTAAAAAGACAGATATCAAGGCAGATGTTCTTTTTCATGTTACTGGATTCCTAAATGTCTCCACAGCCTAGTCATAGAATCAATTCCTGTGACATATTATGCACACATATACAGAAATATAGTCATAGAAAAAAAATTAAAGACATATATTCTCCACTTTTATTAAGTTTAACATTTATTAAGTTTACTCATCATGACAAAGGGATCTGCTAGAAAAATAAGATGGTTTTCTACCCAGGAAAAACTATATAAATGATAAAATGTATTATGTATCTGACTAAGAGTGAGTTTATGTGTTAAAACATTTTCCCTTCAGCTCATTGAGGCAATGATTCAAAAAAAACCCAAACTGATACTGAAATGCTGGTGCAATGCCAACTGTGGAGGGCAGAGATTTGTACACCATACCAAAAATAATGCTTTGGTTTTATGCTACTGGTGGGTGATCTTTGGGAGAACAGTTAGTTCTTGTTTCAGGCAGAAGAAAAATGAAAAACAGTCTTAGACATCCTAGAGTTTATGGTAATATAAAATAAAAACTAATCCTTCAGAGTCTTAAGCCAATTTCCCTATGTTGTATTCTGTTCCAGCATTGGTATTGTCATGTTTTCAATCAAGGTTAATGCAAACAAAACAAAATCCTCAGAAAAGCAGGTACAACTTATATAAAAACTCCTGCTGAAAACAAGTTAGAATGAACAGATTGTGTGATTTAAATGTTCTTTTAAATTTTTGGCAGCTTGAGATTTACTTTATATACCATTTGCTCCTTATTCTTTTAGTTATAGTAAGCAGGTAATGCTTCCTTTGCTGTAAAAAATGCTGTTGTTGCCAACTTTGTCATCTAAGCTTCATTTTTACAGTTCTAGTAGCATCAGTTTGTCAACATAAAAGCTAAAATATTCTGAACTCAATCAAGCTTTCTCAGGCTTGTCTCCGGAGATGGCATTAAAGGGCTTGGATAACCTTACCTGTTCAAAACTGAGGATGTTTGTAGCTTCTGCTAAGTGCTCTCTAGTGATTCCTTTCAAAACTTTTAATGGACAGCAATATGTCTGTCTGATCATATACATATTCCTTACCACATAATCCTAGAGACTTTTTAAAACAGCCTGATAATATTGCTACCCTCTCAACCAGTTTTATATGGACCAATAACAGTAGCATAACAGTGAAAAATCCTCAAACATTTAACACTACACTTTATTTTGATATAGTTATTATTGGATTTTTTAGGAGATTTAGGCAAGTTGTGAAGTGGACTGCCTCCAGAAAAAAAAAAACAAAACAAAACAAAAACCCAAGAAGCATATCATGCAAGAAAACCCTTTCATGTTCAGAAAGTCAGAAAATTTTGCATTAATAAAAAATTATGGTGTAGAACAAGACTCAAATTTGAACAACATCACTTATCTTGCACAGTTTTAAAGAATACAATTTAGTATTTTATGAGATTGTGTAGATTTGCACTGGGAAGGTTACATGCATAAGGAAATACTATTTCTATTGTTGGGTGCATATTGAATTATTTCAGTGAAGTGGAACAGCTCTGATTGTGTTACCAAAAAATACCCCAAACAATTTTTAAATGCAAATTCCAGTTACAATGCACCATTTTTTTTAGTTCTGCAGATAGTGTGCTATCCTTTAGGATTTTAAATTAGTGCACAGACAGATTTGAGGTTAAACTTAATGCAATAACAAGTTCCATTCTATGTTTTTCAAAGCAAATGATAAGTTTTGCCACTGTTAGGATTGTATTTTCTGTGATTGCACTGGTGGGACTCTCATGGACATTTAAATTTGAATGGTTTATCATATATTTCTTCAGCAAAACCATACTCTAACATTTTGATATATCACTTTTGGAATCAAAAAGGAAGGAAAAACTAGCATTCTACCTTTAGCACTGTCTTTTCCTACTATTAATTTTATAATGATGCCCTCTGCATGGAACAAGGATTTTTATTTTCACTTGAAGTTATAATTCTTTACACAGATGACACAACAACAGAAGAGTTGCCCTGCTGGGATGGAACTATAGCTACTCTTAGCTGATACAATGCCTCTGGTAGTGGCCTACTCTCTATTAAGTAAATTGTGTATTTCTGACATTAGCTCTTTTGTGAGGTTAAAACCTTGAATGGAAACCTTTACACTCAAACTAATATAACTCCAGAACTTTCTTAGAGGGGTAAAAATAATGCTTGAAATACCTCATTTGAGCTTTAATATGATAATACTGAGTTCAATCTCTGTCAGAAATGAACACCAAGCATACAACAAATTGCAGCTTTTGATTAATAAGACACTGTTTGATAGTGCAGCACAGAAAGTGTGAGCAGTCTTTCCTTGGAAGAAAGATATGCAGAGGAAAAATTGACTTATTTACATAGGGGAAAAAAAGAATACAATCCTTCTGTGCACAGCTACAGAACTTGTTTTGATTTTGTTCCCAGGCATTGTCAAATGCAAAAATGCATAAACAATATAAGGAGTAGAGCCTTAGTTGAGTCCTTATCAAGTTATACACAGTAGACTTTATTTTCCCATTTATTTTTCTACTTAAACATTCAAGGACTGCAAGGAGATTGATGCAGATGTTAGCTTAGAGGCACTTTGCTGGGATAAAATGAACTGTGCAATGAAAACTATGAACACTGACTTAAGATGAACATGCTGATCCTACACACAGCTCCTCCAAGAAACCAAATGCACTGGCCCATCTAATATTTTATGACTCAAACTGCTATTCCAGCATTTCTGTGGAAATAGTTGGAAGATATTATCCTTACCTCAAGTGCCTCAACGTTCTCATTTTGAGCTGGGGAGAGAATATCTTAACGAAGTTGGCAAAAGGACTAAAAATATCTTAAAAAAAAATAACAACAAAACCAAAAGCAAAAAAAAAAAAAAAAACCCAAACCCAATTCTCCTGCCAAACCCATAAACCAAAAATTAAACCTAAGTGTATTTTTTGAACATGTTTTGAAAAAAAAACAAAAAAATACCCCTATAAGCATCCCTCCATTTGTGATAGAATTGTTGTTAAATAGAGTTGGAAGGGATCTTAAGGTATGAGTCATTCTGTCTCTTAATGAAAGCAGAATCAAGTAAATTTAAGTAAGTAATTTTTTTCTTGCAGATATTTTTTCTATCCATTCCTTAAAATATTTCTTTGCTACCTTTATAACATCCAAAACTATTAAAAAACTTATTTAGTGTTTTAATCATGTGTCACATTAAAAAATATTCTCAACTGCTGTCTATACTAACAGATCTGTGTCTCAGTTCAGTTGTTTACTTTTCTCTTCTGAGTGAAGGAGAAAGCTTACCTCTTCATGGGCATCTTTTTTTCTCATAATGTTTTTTCCTCCTGTCTATGCCTCAGTTTTCTTTTTTCTAGACAAACCCACATATTCTGAGCTCTTGTTTGAAATACAGACAAGTATAATAAAGCATGGGCCTCACAGTGTCACATTGAACTCCCTAGCCTTTAGCTGTAGTGAGAGCTGTTTCAGAGAGAGCAGTCACTGTCTTTCACTGAGTGCTGACCCATTGGCACATCTTACCTTCACACTCAGTGCATAAAAGGGATAAGGATAATTTCCTCTTCACTGTACAAAAGCTTTCTAGCAAAAGTTATTCCATAATACTAACCTTTTCTTCTTTATTAAGTAAAAATGTTATGTGATGTAGAGACTGACCCATGTTGCTCAGTTACATGAGAATTTATAAAAACGCACCATAAGAATTTTTTTTTCCATAAGGCTGATGTTACCACATGAAAAAAATTACTTCTTCCTGGAGTTAAGTATTAAAATCTAAGGAGAGTTCAATATAAACACAGATAAATTGTTCTTTTTGTTCATGTATGTGCAACTATAAAATCTGCCTCTTCATTCCTTTCTGTGGCTTTAATGGCTCCAAAACTTATATTAAAATAGTAGTGAAAATGGTTTTGTGAATCCCGACTAAGACAGATCAGTCAACACAAAACTTTTATTTACACTTTTAGACTTAAGGAAATTAATTGCAAGACAAGATTTCGGAAAAAAAACATGTTATGGACTGTATAAAAATATAAACTCCACAATAAAAACCTTAGAGATCCTTCTTCTTTAGAGCATCCTGGACGAGAGTGAGAAACACTTGTGTGGACAAGAAAATTGAGGACATGAAGGAGAAATTCTTTGTGGGGAAAATTTAGGAAAACAAATTGACAATTTATGTCTGAGCTCATATCTTAATTGGTTTCCATTAATTGAGTTACTCACCCATGAATAGATAACCCAGGACAGTTATGGCCCTATTTTATAATTCATGTTTCACGTAAAAGGAGAAATTTATCTGTGGAGAAAGAATAGAATTATCATGTAATCAAACTACTACAAATATAGAAAAAGCTACAAACATTGTTATAAATATAGAAAAAGATGAAGCTGATTACCCATCCTTATTGGCTGAACAAGCAGTATCTATGCTACTTCCACAGAGTTTCCTCTTAGATTGTAGGAGACCTATTGCAACTACATAGATTTTACTGTAAAAAGCAAGAAAATATGAGAATTTTAGTTGTCTTCACAAGTGTATAAGCATCAAATATTTTTCTCCTATAGCACCACTTGAGGGGATCCATAGAATTAAGACATCTCTCTATACTAACATATTGGACAATGTCAAAGAATCATGTTTTGCAGCATTACTCTCTCTGTTGTTCAGATGTTAATCTGCAATTTCCAATCAGTGGGTCATGGTCCTGAGCACACTCCCTCCTTACTGCAAGTGTTCACTGGACAGCCCAGCACTGGTGTAGGGCAGCTGGATCATCTGGGATCAGGCTACTGAGAAAGAGCAGGCTGAGAAGGGTCTTTCTTCTCTGCTTGGGAACCCAAACACTCCTATCTAGCTTGCCTGAGCTGCGTGTCAGCGTGCTAAGCAAGGTTACTTCACCTTGTTGAGATCAACCTTGATTTCCCAGCTTGAATTTGGCCTACCTGGACAGTGTGGACTTGTCTGACCATTTCTAGGCTCCTGACTGGCACCTGTCACCAGCCACTTGCTGGAGTTTGTTTCCTGATTGAATACTGTGGGGACTGTGCCCACAGGATCCACGGAACTACCCAGAATTGTTAGGGTTTAAAGGCCCTCTGGAGATCATCTGGTCCAATTCTCCTGCCAAGGCAGGGTCACCCTAGAGCAGGCTACACAGGTGGGTTTTGAATGTCTCCAGAAAGGGAGACTTCATGGACCCCCTGGGAAGCCTATTTGAGTGCTCTGCCATGCTCAATGTAAAGAAGTACTTCCTCATGTTGAGGTGGAACTGCTGTTTTAATTTGTGGCCATTGCTCCTCATCCTGTCACTGGGCACCACCGAAAAGAATCTGGCACTGTCCTCTTGACACCATTATTTGAGATCTCTATATGCTTTAATGAGATCCTCTCTCTGTCTTCTCTAGATTTAAGAGATTCATTGAATTTTTGCCCAGTCACCCTCCCTCAGCCTTGGGTTCTGCCTCTGTGCTCTGCCCAAACTCCCTGGTCCCTGACACAGAGTTTGGGAGCTAACAGGAGTCGGCTACCACAAACAACATGGCACGTAGGTTAGACAACCTTAATCTGGAGTCTTATGGATGTGATAATAAGGATGAGGCCAGCCACCATCAATGTTAAATTTATAAATGTACATATATGTATAGGGAGTCTTAGAGAGGTCAAATGATTTACATTCTACAGTTTTTGAAACTTAGACAGGTGAAAGCATGAGCATGTTGACAGGGCACACAGATTTGGGTCAGAAGGGAGATTTAATTGCTGTGGGTTGTCACACAGCTTCCCCAGGAGACATGGAGCAAGGGCAGGAAGAACAAACTGGGAATGTGATGTGATGGGGACGCTCAGTGCTGGAACTGAAAGTGATTGTGTCAGGTTGTTCATGACAAGTTCAGGAGACCGGGTGGACTCATTGGAGTTAGACAAGGAGTCAGCCCTGAGCTGGGGGAAGCACTTGGAGGCATAGGGAGTGCTAGTGGAACAGAAAGGGAAGACCCTGACAGGAGGACCACTCCTAGTTACACTCTCAGGTGCCAGACAGCCATGGGCAGTGGGGCAACCCCAGGCATCAGACATGTCCCTGAGGATAGTGACAGGCTGAGGCTGCAGCAGGACATGACCCAAGGGCGGGCCTGGCTCACCAGGGGCATGGCTGGACAGGGCAGGGCTGTGGGAGCTGGAGATCAGCTCTACTGCAGCATCACTGAGGCGGGGGATGATGGAACTGCAGGTGCCACAGGGTCCTGGGCTGTGGGCAGGGGTAGCCCTGAAGGGGCCAGATAGGGACAGCCAGTCCTCAGGACCCTGTCACATCTACAACATCTGTAGATGTATAGCACCTACATGGCTATTCATTTTTATAATATATTTTAGCTGATTCTTTAGCAGATAATTTAAAAATTTTTCTCAACTTTTTATTTTCATTAGAGAGACCAGATTTCAGATGAATATGTGACTTTCTAAATTCTGTATTTGTGGTGATACGCTGTTTATCTTTTATTGATTATCCTGAGCACCAAGTCTCAAAAATGTTTCTTAGCGCTAGTACAAATGCTGCGTCCTTGTTGGAAAAAGAATGAGCAGAAATTCATCAGGAAGCAAGTGGTTGCTGGGCTAAAAGGAATGTCATCATAGCAGAGAAAAATAGGAATAGACAACTGACACTGCAGATTAATTCATAACATCATAGATTCAATCATTGAGGTGTGAAAAGTACCTTAGATGGGACAGCCATCAATACCAGATTAAAAATCTCTTTGCTGCTCCTGATTTTCTTTCATAAAATAATATGGGTGCTAGTGGTAAAAAAACCCCTCACCTTATTCAGTATCCAAGCTCTTAAATATTCAGATTTCACTTCTGTTTTATAGGCAGTATGTATGCCTTTATTTAAATTATGTGTTCTATTTTTTCCATTCCCTTTCAAATTGATATGTGGTTTATTATAGATTTTTAGCTATTTTATACTTTATTTAGATTATTTTGGGGTTCATTTTTGGCATCTTATTGTTTCTGCTGGACAAATGAACAGTAACAGCGCAGCTTCACACTTCAGCAAATAATCTGCAATTAAATCATCTGGACAAATGAAGTGAGTTTATACCCTTCATGAAAAAGGTGGCTGAACTTCTCCCTAATTTGCAGGTCATTTATCATTTCCCTTTTTATTTTCAGGATTTGACAATTAAGAATTTTCCACTTTCTGCTTCACAAAAAATTGTATAATTGTGTTAGATATGCTCAAGATCACATATTCTTTGCGAATTAATGAGAGCTCCTACAAACTACAGCCAATTCTTTTCCTTTAAAAATTGGATTTTCCCCATTTTCCCTCCTTTTGTAAGCAGGGGGAAGTGGTGGGTATTTAAAAAAGAAAATCCTACATTTCTTTGAGGGTTTTTTTCAACAGTTCTTGTGCATTATTTGAAAACTCTCACCTGCTTGACATCTGTATCTGTAGTATTCATTTAGTGTATTTTTACAGTCCAGAAAAAATTCTCTTGCTGTTGTGCATACTTTGGGAAATGATACAATGGTTATTTAGGAGCAGTTTAGGAACACTATTCTAAGCTTTCTGAAGTGAACCCAAACCTTACATGTTGAATAGGAAATATACAGCACTTGAACATATATTTTTTCTTAATGTAAACAGTCTTGAGTGTCATGATTAGGATGGCAATAATTTTCAGTTAACTGGCTTTCATTAATCCAGTGCAAATACGAGACAGTTCCACAAATTACAGCAGTATCGTGTGAACATTTCAAACACTCCAAACTCTGTCTTCCCCTTCCCTACATTTTTACCCCTGTTTCTGCATTCAGTATACATATATTAGCTCCCGTTCTGTCACTTTAGAAGAGTATCAGTCTAAAAGACTGTTTCGGATTCTGAGTTTTCCTGTGACTTCATGGGATTAGTTTTTACGTGCTTCTATTCAGACTGTGGCTACATCTGAAATTTTAAGGGCTTTGATGTTTTTTGAAGATATGTGAGTACTGCTTTCTTTTAAATTCATACCTACACTTTCTGTCAAAGAACTAAAAACGGCACATATAAAGTATTTAATTGACAGGAGCAGGTCTGAGGTATCTTCTTGTCTGTTATAAAATAATAATGCACAAAAGCCATCCAGCCATCCATCAAGACAACATTTTTCTTTATCTGTTCAAGGGACCAGAGCTATTATTTCAGATGACCGTTGGTTATTTTAACCAAAGGCACTGTCCAAACTACTCTAAGACAGCTTTACATTACATAGGATAAATGATCTCCAAAGTCATGATACTGAAATCTGAAGTGATCTCTGGTTTTATTTCCACAAAGCTAATTTCTTGATTGGCACAATGAAGTATTTTGTGCTATTACATTAAAATATTGTAATTATATTCTAACGTTCAAGGTTAAAACTAAAAAAAACCCAGACTTTCATAGATATTTCATAGAAGCTAATGTGTTTTACTTGCAATTTCATGGCATAATACAATGGTAATAGGAGTGAAGATTAAAAATAATGGAAATTTCTTTTGATTGCTCATTACAAATTCTTTTCCTCTGAAGTCTTATATGTGAGTTCAAACAGGCCACCTGCAGAAGAAAGTGAAGATTTCTAGTTGTTTTAAATAAATTATAAGGTAACAATACCCTTTAGTTCGTCTCACTGAGTAACTGGAATTATCTAGGATTTCTAAATTGCTGTGTATAAATCTTCACTGCAGTGTCTGTTCATTAAATTAGGAAACTATGGGAGAAATTTTAGTTGTTAAAATTCTGAAAGAATGAAACTTTTCTTACTCAGGAATGAGAGGAATGTAAACAGTATTTACCTTGATTTAATTAAGCATTTTACTAAATTATAGAAAAATGTAGGCAATTCTTCAGATCTGCCATGTTCATGTCCACTGTCTCAATTTTTAACAGCTGCCTTTTAAGACTGGGCAGATTATTACATGTTTTGACATAGTCTCCAAGTCTACTGTTGTTTCAGCCAGACCCTCTTGAATTCTCACAATCACATTCCCAGAACTTTGTCCTGAAAAAGGAAAAATATCCAATAAAGCAGCTCAGTGAAGTACTATGTAGATTTTATGACAGTGAAGTTTTTTCCCGATCTACATGTTTAGCCTGGCTATCTAGTGCAGGGAAAAAAGCAAAGTAATTCAATTTTCTCCATTTTCTAGTATTCCATCCCATTCTACTGTAGAGACAGTTCCACCCAAAGGTGTGATCATTAGACAAAGAATGAATATATCTATTTGGCTTTGTTAGTGTTTGCTTCACACCTCAAGACCAAGCTCTTCAGAGCACATATAAAATTCTGTCTCCCTGCAAGTCAGTGAGAAAGTTCCCACTGACTTTATGGAAGTTACAATTTCATGGAAGGATTCAGGCTAGCATGTGCCAGACCTACAACAGGCTATAGCCCTAAACACCTCCCTTGCTAGTGTTAGTACCCCAGAAAATCCCACTGTCCCCTGTAGAGCAAGAAAGGTGTATAAAATCTTTTCAGTAGTAATATTAGATTATCCTATCCTTTACCCACAGCAGGACCAACACAGCTGTCTCACCCTTTCTACTTCTCACATATTTGTGTAGCAAAAAAATTGACCTATGACTTCCACTTTGCAGTGGAAAAAAAAAAAAACCACCCTATATTTGGCCTAGACAAACATTCAGTGGAACAGATCTTTCTGGAGACAAATCAAAACAAATCCATCTGACCAAAGAACAAAGAATACCTGTTTTCACTGCAGACTTTTGCTGGACTTCAGTCTAATGTTTTTTTTCTAAGATGGGTGAAAACAAGTTGCTCTGTCACTATCAGGCTTTTCAGGTACAGTTCATGGAGCATGATGTCTTGCTGGAGTGTATTTGCAATTTTTTCTTCAGCTCTCATTTCCTTGGATTTAAAAATATTTTAAAATAAAACAGTGTCATTTTATGTTTTTATCATGCCTATGCATCACGAATTGTAAATAGTCCAGCTTTCAGTAAAAAGGAAGTTTCTTTATGTTACAGATGTGTTTATTTTTTCAACACTGGCAATGACACAGAACAGAAACTGCACTCGGAAAAGCTTGTCTCAGTCACAGGATTGATTTGCTGCAGCCAGTGACTCCTTAACCTCTGAAAATGACTGATTTGAACCCTACACATAAGCACATTTAAATGTCATAACCTACTCATTACTGGGAGGAACAGAAAGATAAAAAAATCCAAAGAAACCCTAAGTGAAGATTGATTTTGTATGCACTTGCTCACACATATCTCAGAGTTACAATACCACAGTTAAGAATAATTACTGAGGAGGAAAGAAAAGGACAGAGAGCCGAGTTGAACTCTGTGAAGTTCAAATGTGGAAGCCCTCTCTGTTCCAGAAGTGAAGTGACATTCTCTGACTTGGGTGGGAATTTGCATAATGTAGGAAAGCTTGTTTCTTATCTTCACAAAGTTGTGCCTGCTCTGGAATGATCAATTTTCAAGGAGCATTTCAAAATGTATGCAAGAAAGGGCTGCTCTTGAACCTCTGTAATCTCATATCCATTTGGAACACACATCAGGGGTTTGCTAAACCTTTGACTCTCCCATAATGCTGCTTACATGACAGTGAGCGACTTCTTAAATAGCCACCACAGAAAAATAATTAAAGGCAAATTTAGAAGAAACAGAAATTCTTACAGAAATCATCTCAATGTTTGAAAACAAATCATGTTTTGATACAAGGTCATACTGTGCAATTATGTGTTTGCCAACGTCACATATCTTGGAAGAACTACTTCAGAAAGCACTGGTGTGCTGAAATCAGACAAACAAAGCTATTTTCAGTGTCTATGTTTGCTTTTCCAGTGCAACATATTTCTATATTGCTTTTATCTGTCCATGTGGATGCTGGAAGGAATCAGGAAGATTAAGCTGAAGATATCATCAGTAGCTGTAGGTACAGAGACTTTAAAGAGTCCTATGACTTGTATATTTTGTCTCATTTTCTATGATAACAAGAACATTGTGAGTCTGAAGAATGCTTGCTAATGATGAAATTATTTTTGTTAAAATCAAATATGAGTAGAATTTTACTGAATCCCAGAAAGATTTTTAGAAGTTAACACATCTGCAAAGTACCATTAAGAAAAGCTTGTTTTGGTTTTTGTTGCTTTTTTTGTTTTTTTTTTTTTCTTCTTTTCCTTTCTCCTTCCCCCACTTTTCAAATGAAAAACTGAATATTCAAATGGTCTAAATTTCCAAAAGGTGAGTAATCCAATTTCATTCATTCTCTGTAAGTACCACATTAAGAAAAACAGTCTTGGGCCAAGTAAGCTCTTAGGCATTAAGAGACTTTCCAATATTTTGTTCCTCGATGTCTAAATCATTGTAGACTTAGGGCTTTGATATTTCTCTAATGCAATTTCTTAGTTGTGTACTTGGGATAATATTTTACTTCTTCAGTAAAGCAGCATTATGAGAAGAAATATGTAAGAAAGCTATTCCCATGCTGAATTAGTGAGAAGAACATAGCATTGGCACCAGCGAGTCTGAGCTATGAATAATTTTACTGGAGGTAAGCTAAAGGATTCAAAGTTATGCAGGAAATATCACAAGATATCTTCATAATGATGCCTGAAAAAATATCCTCACACAAATTCATTTATTTATGCTACAGTTCAAAAGCTTATGTAATAGCATACAACGATTTAACATCCACTTGAATTACTGTACACTGTGACTAATGTTATTAAATAAAACCAAGAGCTTTTAATGGGATTTCTCACACTTTTCCAATTCTTACTATTTCTATAGTAAAAAAAAAAGACCAGTTACTGAGTTTCAGTGTGTTTCCTGAGCATTTTCATCTGCAGAATTTGGTGAAAAAAATGTTAACTTTCAAGGCACCTATGAAATGTCACAGACAAGTAAAAGCATAGACTGCTTTCCATCCCTACACCCTCCCCCCTCCCATCTTTGTACAATTGTCCTTGGCAAGCTGAAATAAGTGAAATGAATCATGTGCTGTCACCATTATTGAGCAAGTCCTGATGGCTTTAGCTCGAGGTTAAGGTTAGAAAATCTATCTGAATATTACAGTTTGCTTTTTCTCTCCATGTCTCAGGCTGAAATGTCCTTTTTTAAAATCTGTTTCTCCCTCCCTCCAAATTGATGCGATCAAACTTTGCTGAAAAATTGAAAAATTATGTTCTTCAGCTTCTGCGTGTTTCTCTGAAAGCAAACAAAAACTCTTGACATTTTCTTGAACTCCTCAGGTATGATTCCATATTATTTATCTAGAGGTCCTGTCTTCACATCTGAAAGCAGACTCTGCTTGTTGTTTTCCCTGAATTTCCTTTTAATACCATAATAATACTACTTTTTATTTCTACACACTTTGCAATTTTACACACATAGAAAAGCTATTCTGTTAATTCATTTTTTTCCAAAGTATGACTGCAGCATATTTAAGCATTTCACAAAAATGATGCTATAGAAATTAAAAGTGTTTGTGGTGTAACCGGAAACAGATATGGTTTCTATGTCAACCCATTCATTGTAAAATGAAGCTGGAAATAAATTCACACACTGTCAAGTGCTGTGATAAAATCTCAGGGCTGTCTCTAATGACCAAGGTCAAGAATCTATGTGTGCATGTCACACCTCTTATTCAGTTTCCTTTGACTGATTTGATTTATGTAGAAACCTAAACACAGAGTAGGAGGAGTGATATGTCTGTCATGTTCTCATGTTCGAGAACATGACAGACACATCTGGACCTGAGAACCTGTAAGCTGCTCTGTGACCAGTAATGCCATAATACACAGACAGCAGAGATTAAAAAGTAAATCAACTGAGAATAATTACATAAATTTTCTTTATGAAGTTAATTGAAAAGGGGCTGAAAATATGTATAATTTTACAGGCAGTAAATAAATAAATAAATAAATAGTGAGAAATATTACCTGTGGAAGTCATGTTCTCTAGAGAAGATAAGAATATAAAACATTCCTTCCTAATTTAAAATTAATTTTATATAGGGTTCCTGGTGCCATTCCTTTTGAGGAAGAGAATGATGTAAGCATACGTCAATGACATTTCTTTATGTGTCTGTGAATAATTTAGAAGCATATGTTAGATGGGATACAAGGTTAGGCCATTTAACTGCAAATACAATATAAATATAAATCTGTACTTGTGCATTCAGTTCTGTTGCCTAAACAAAGGTGTCCAGTGACATGTTTTTTATTATACTGTCCCACATATATACACCATCTGGCTTTCCAGAGAGGGCAGGGATCCTGCAATCTTGTGCTGTATCTGATGGAATTGTGCAGATCTCAGCTGTCACTAAACATATATATGTGGACAAGTTAATAAAGTCCCTAATCAGTATAGGTAATGGATCTTTAGAGCCTTTCAGCTGACTAAATGAAGGTGCCTGATTGAGGCTGACATGAGCAGCTTTCAAGCTAACGTTGATTGTAGTGACCAAAGGCTTGATGTAGGTTCACTTTTATACTATCTGGGATACAGAGAATCTGAGACATTTCAAACAGGATTGGTTTTCTAACTTTGGTCTAGTTTCCACTGAATACAGTGATCCTGATGGGTCCTTCCCAGCTTGAAATGTTCTATGATTCTATGACTTTATGAAGTGTAAGCAGTGTGAATACATATCTACACAGAGAACTGTCAGTTTGTGTCATTCTTTGACAAACGCAATTGAACTACTGCGATTAAAACAAAGAGTTAGTAGGCAAAAAGTTTACATCCTTCATTACACAAATTTTCAATCTAGGGTTTTTTTTTCCCATTTAATTCCCTTAATGCACAGTAGAGCCCATCTTGTTTCCTGCTAGTTTCAGTCAGGGCTTGATTCTGTTGCCACATCTAATTTTGTACATCATGAAGATGTTCATGTGTAAACTGCTGAGCCTCTAGATGCTCCTCCAAAAAGCAATGGTTCTTGTGTAACCTTGCCACACTGTGTGAACATTTCAGGTACTTTAATAAATCTCTGATTGCAACATACACTTTCCTTTAGGCAAAGGAAATTAAGCCCTAATATTTCACTATGAAAAAACACTGAAAGGTTTTGATAATGGCTCCAGCACACAAAAATAGTGGTAATTATATGTAAAACACCAATTCAAATAAACTTCATGACCTAAAAATGCAAGCAAGATTCTTACTTGGTATTTCTGGAGTAAGAAGACACAGTCGGTTAACAATCCAGTGTCCTATTTTCACTTACACTCATCTGATACAGAATGCCATTTTACTCATGTCAGATTCATTTAAAATGAAATGCATTTTTTTTTTTCAGTGCTACTTCACCTTGTGAAATGATGCAACTGAAAATTAAGCCTTGGATTTTCCCTACAGTATGTTTTGCTGAGTTCTGACTACAGTTACCCTCAAAGAAATTTAGAAGAAGTTATAAGATTGCACACAATAAGAATGCTACTCACTATTTCAAATCCTATTTTAAGGTTTCTGTTAATTTCATGCTGTGTAGGCTAAATCATAGAGAATGATGCAGATTGGATTTTCACTTAGCTAGTTAAATGTTTGAAGTTAAAAGTATGCTTAAGAATTTTTTTCTTTAATTTGTTTTCTTTAATTTTACTGCTTCAGACTGAAATGGTTTGATTTCTCCCTCCTGACAAGTAAGTCAAATGAGTATTTTTGGATATTTCAAAACAATATCCTTGTAAATGATGCTAATTGGGTATCTACAAATCCAACAAAGAAATTCATGATCTAGCACCACATAAGTGATGTAAGAAATCAGAGTGAGGTTTGAAAAGCATCACTCCATCTAGCCTTTTATAAAGTGGAAGAATTATTTTGGATTGTAAGTTTTATAATTTAGCATCTCAAAGATTTTTTTTTCCCTAGGGTTCTCTCAGTTTTTTTAAGAGATTACTTAAGAATGGAAGGCAAAAATATTCTTTTAAGTAGAAAAATTTTAAAAGAAAATTTTAGAATTCTTCGTTCATAGAGAATGCATAGAAATATTTAGTGTCTGTTCTGTACCAGGGAAAGGGAGCAGCAGGGTGGGTATTGAGAAAGAGGCAGAGATGTTGCAGGTTTCTTTCTGGTTTTTAATAAGAAGGATCCAACAACGAGATAAAATCTGTCTATTAAGACAGAATTAGAACAGGAATATAGATAAGAAGTAAATATTACACACCTTGAAAGGCTGTAGGAAGAACCCATTCTGGCAACATCCATGCAGCATCAGCTGGACATGGGATGGATTTCCCCACTTCATTCTGCACAGATCCTCAGATCCCTCAGTGGGACATTTCATACCTTTCTTACAAGAAAACAACTGTTTTCATGAGGGACGTTCACATAAGAATTTCTTGCTGCAATTTTAGATGAAGGCAAAGCATAAGTGACGTAATTGCCAGCAGCAAGTGGGAGCTGTCTGGAGGCTCCTTGTTCTAAGTTTATCCATATCCAAGAGTTTTGTGCAGCTCAACACAGCCTGAAGACCACCCTGGACATGCAACACGGTGCAGCAGAGGCTTGCACCTACTCAGGTTATCTGTATTGTGGATCACTAATCCCTTTACTTCCAGCAGCTTCCTGGCCAGGATCATTTCAGTGACTGAAAGTATTCTGAAAAGTAAGATCTTAAAATCTCCACAGTAATGAAATGTTTATCCTCTAGGTATATTTAGCCTTTAGAGAATAATATGAAAAAGCCATAAGCAGAAGCATGTTTTAGTCTGTGTAACTGAAACTGAGTATCCCCCAAGGACAACTTCAGCACAAGAAAATAAAATAGACTTGGGATCTTTCTGAAATGTCCCCTGCATAAATTCAGAGCTGTGAAAGGAGAACGCTTTGATAAGGAAATACATTATTATAGTATTACAGAGTTAAATATAAAAAAATCTATTCTCTCCACTGCCATTCACCATAATTGCATTTCTGTCTGAATAGCTTGACTGAATACTGCAAGATCAACAAAGATGGCAGAATCTCATCCTAAATTTCAGTAAAACTCCCATAAGACAAGAGACATACATGCAAGAGTCACTTTTACAATAAAAAATCCAATAACTTATGCTTTCATATACAGGATAAAAATTATATTAAAAAGGCTAGAGTTTTAGCCTAGATAAAAGTACCAGCATAACAATCTAAATAGGTGCATAACTGTCACCATGCTCCTTGTTATTCAGCTAGAAAACCTCAGTGATACATTAGCCATACAACAGAGGTTGCTAAGAAATGAAGAAAAAAATTCTTGACAATAATGGAAACTTACGTGTAACCGCAAGAAAAGAAAGCTTAGGGGATTAGTAAAGAATAAGGGAAGGTAAAGAAAACTTACAATATAATTTCTCCTTTTTCCTTAAAAAAATGACACCTATTTAGATCTCAGATCCTGTATTTTAAGTCAATTTGTGGTTGGTTTATTTCTTTTCATTGCTGAAATGACATTTTACTTTTTTTAAGTGCTGCCAAACAGAGTAGATGTATACTTTTCTCCATTGAAGGTATTTATTTAAAAGAAGGATTTCTATCCTGCATATACAGATGGTCACCCTCACATTTAAGTGAAGGCTCATTTTTTATTATAGGTCTCTGGATGATACCCTTAGTGTTAGGCTTTTTAGAGGAGGAGAAAATCACTGATCAGACTGGTATTTTATTGCTTTGTGATGTACCTGTATGTTTCACCAAAAACAACTTCCTAAACTAGCTTGTCCAAACAGAATGAGGAAAACTTATGTTTAAATTTTCAGTTTTCTGATATGAACTTGATTTTGGTTATAGAACTGATGTTCATTCCTAGAATTGTGCTAGTCTAATGCTGAATGTTAGGGTTCAGATATGACTTACTAAGCCAGAGTTAAGCTGGGATAAGAGGTCTCAGAAAATTTGTCCTAGTCTTACAGGAGTACAAGGTTTAAAAAGGTAGAAATATTATATATATATGAATTAATGTAATGCATTTTCCTTCACTGAAATTTTTTAATGGAACCTAATAGGCATAAAATCATTAGGGAACTCTTGAGTGTAGAGTTTTAATGAAAGTACTTTGAAACATATAGAGCTATGTTAAGAATTATGTCCATTCAACCTCTTCTGTACTTTATGATGTGAAAAATTCCTTTTTTATCTATTTGTTATAGTATTCATTTAGCTTTGGTTGTAAATATCTATGAAAATAAACAAAAATAGGTTTTTAATTGAGGTATCCGAGTAAATTCATGCACTTCTTTGCATCCAAGAAAAATAAAAGCCCCCTGCTTTTCTCACATTTTGGTTCCAAGTGGAACTAAAATATGACAATTATATGTGACTAATGCATTGTGGGTTTATTCCTCAAAGAATAAATCTGGAAATTTTTTTTTAAAGAAAAAATTGTTCAAGCTCATATATTTGCTTATAGGTAGCTATTTATTTTCATTGTCTGGAGAGTTAGATAATACTTTTTTGTAAAAACAGAAGGGACCTTAAAGATTATCTACTTGAACACCCCTGTCATGGCCAGGGATAACTTTCACTAGAAAATGTTGCTCAAAGTCCCATCCAACGTGGCCTTCAACACTTCCAGGGATGAGGCATCCACATCTTCCCTGGCAACCAGTTCTAGTGTCTCCCCACCCTCTCAGTGAAGATATTATTCCTAATTTTAAATCTAAACCTGCCCTCTTTCAGTTTAAAATTATTCCCCCTTGTTCTGTCACTACATACTTTTGTAAAGAGTCCCTCTCCAGTTTTCTTTCAGAATCCCTTTATAAGGCTGCTAGAAGGTCTCCCTGGAGCTTTCTCTTCTCCATGCTGAACAACTCTCTCAGACTGTCTTTGTAGGAGAGGTGCTCCAGCCCTCTGATCATCTTTGTGATCCTCCTCTGGACTGGTTCCAACAGGTCTATATCTTTCATATGTTGGGGCCCCAAGCAGGACACAGCTGGACAAGAGTAGAGAAGAGGGAGAGAATCACCTGCCTCAGACAGACAGTAGAAGCTGAAGAGCATTTTTACCCTGCCTAAATTTGATATTCAGATCTGGCCAGCAGAACAGGTCTCCATAGTCCACTGACTCTATTAATTCAAATAAATGAGGCAAGATGGTTTAGAGTGATCTCAAATTGCATGTCTTCTATCCTTAGAAAATTGAAATATAACTTCCTATTTTCCACTTAATACAAAATTAAAGACTATATGTTGATTACTTTTTCTAGTGATTAAAATATTTTGTATAACAGGTTAAGTAGAAAGAAGAGCCAAATTTCTGTACTTCCAATAAACAGTTTCCTGTTTCCAAACTGATAATGTTGCACAATTTGTAAGTTGGGGGGAAAGGCTGACTTTGGGTATAGTTTGTTTGGTTGGTTTTCTAAGCAATATAACAGTGTTACTACTTCCACTGGCCTCTCAATATTCAGTTTTTCCTAGTTGTGTAAGGAAATGAAAAACTTTGATTTCAGAAGAAGATATAAAACATTTATACCAGGGTCCTGCCATACTCTAAAAGCACTTTAATATTGACTTTGCTGTCATGATGAGAATATTATTATTATACCATCAGGGACAACTCACACACATAGTATTAAGCATTTTTAATTATATCATCTAACCAGAAACTCCGTCTATTCAAGCTGATGACAATGAAGATTATTACCTTTATAAAGGTCAATTTCAACTAATCTTAGAACATATGTTTTATTTTTGATAGTGGTAAAATCCCTGTTCAAAGTTTTCTCAGGTTTTTTTCCACTTCTACAGAACACAGCTTATTTCAGCTCACCGAAGTAATTTTCAGGACTTTTTGTGGCTGAAAATAGTGGAGGAACACCACTGATATCTACCAATGCAGTTCACATATATCTGCAGAAAACCAGGACGGCCCATTGTGAATGTGAGACTTTAAATAGAATTGAAAGGGGGTTAAGATGGTACAAACAGTGCTCCACAAAGAAAGAACATTGAATGTTGGAGATGCAATTGATTTTAAAAGGTGAAGATGGATAAACTGTAAAGTAGTATTTTACACTGAATTTGCATGTGATAATATTTCTGGAGGGCCAGCCACTTGATCTGTTTCAAAGTTCATACAAAAATAACTTCTACTGAAATTGTAAAAAATCTGTTATTTTGCTTGAGGTAAAATGGTTATCAGTGTAAAGCCTGTATCACAGTTCTAAATAGCTTGTGTAATATGGAGTTCTGATGCAGAAGTATTGCAATCCTATAGTTTGGCTTCACTTTAGATCTTTAGTGCCTGAACTATAAACTTAATCTCAAACCCAAGAAGTTATGTACAAGAATCAGTTTCTGTGTTGAAGCAAAGCATGTACTAACAAGTCTATCTGTCTTTCTGCAGACAGCTTGCATGATCTTGCACAGTATTGTGCTACTTTCTCACTATACTGAACTAAAGAGACTGAAGGTATCGTGTTCAGTAGTTAGCCTACGGTAGATTATCAGAATAAGAGAACTACAAAATTATCTAGGTTGGAAGGGATGTCAAGAGGTCTCTAATCCAATTTTGATTCAAAGGAAGCTCAACACTGATTTCATAACAAGTTTCTTAAGTCTTTATTCAGCTAATTCTTGGTTCAGGCCCAGCTGGCTCTGAAATCTATTTCAATGAAGTTCATACCCCTTCCTTGGCTGTTAGTGCAATGTACAAATTCTGTAAATTCAGATTTGTAAGCCAAGGAGCCTTTCTCTTGCTGATAGAGAGGACAAGTCCCCATCCATCTCTATCTTGGGAGTGTCCATCCACAGTTATGCATGCATAATCTTTCATTGTCCCTCCTTCTTTTCATTCTGTAGCTCAGCCTTGTGCCTCTGTAGTCTCTATGACGATCATATAAACCTCCTACTCATCCTCCCTGATGTTTCACTGTCTGTCTTCTCTCACAAGTGAGGCCACCAAAGTTCTCACTCCACCCTGCTCCAGATAAAGCAACAGATGTGAGCCCTGGGAGGCAGCATCCTCCCTCTGACAATGTATGGGACCCATGACCTCCAATTTGCCAGGGTTCTTACTCCAGCCAAGGCTGGACACTGACCCTGGTGAGGACACTACCATTGCTATGCAGTCCCACTGTCTGGAGGAGAGTTTCTGGATCCCCTTTGCACCCACTGTCAAGAAAAGCATCCTGCAAGCATTCAAAATTGTTGTAAGCTTGCTTATTTTGCTGGGAACTGTAGTCTGACTCACCAGCTAAACAGACATCCCCACTGCAGGGGGACAGTAGGTCACTCACTTATCAGAAGGCAGTTGTTTAGCAAACAACCAAAAAGAATATGAACTTGGATGGACCAGTGTTGTTTTGCCCTGGCTGGGCAGGCTCCGCCCAGCCCCAGCAAGGTCCCACCCAGACGTGCAGACCCCCCGCGGGCCGCCCCGGCGGGCCGGAGTTGTCCCCGGATGAAGGGACACAGAGGCAGGCACCACGGACAAAGCGTGGCAGAGCAACTCCAAACCCGGAGGGTCCTGGGGCGGTCCCGGGCTGGGAACTCCCTTTCTGATTGGTTGTTGGCTGCTGTGGCTCCGCCCCGCCCCCGCAGGCAGGGAAAACCCGGCTGCCACAGCCAACACGGGAGAGAGAGCACATGGGGCAGAGACAATAAACAACCACCAGACACCACGTGCTTGGCTCTCCCGTCTCGCCTTTTTTCTCCGCTCCGGGAGTCCAGAGGGTGTCCCGAGGGACCCCCTGGGACTGTGGCTGCATTTGCTTAAGAGCTGCCGGCGAGGGCAGACCGGGAACGAGCACAGCAGGCTAGAAGGGTATTCTCAAGCTCGTAGGGAGCTGCGTGGCCACGGGAGTATCTCCAAGCTCGTCGGCACCCCAACCGAGTATAAAAAAAACAATAGACCAGTGTCCTGGTATTTGCAAATTTTGTAATGAAACTAATTAGGGAACTTTCTTAATTGCCTTTTTCCCCCTATGCCTTATCGTAATAAGAAATAGTTGAGCATATATTTATTTATAACTAAAATACTATGATCATAAAAATCCTAATGATTACTAATTTGATAAAAAAAATCAGGAGCGAAATATTCACAAAATCAGAAGCCCTGAATATTCTAAAGGACATGGAAATGAGATTTGAGGACTTCAAGGGAGCTTTTTTCCTCCATCAGTTTAATATGATTATTTTTTATGAAGTTTCAACTGATGACTAGAGTAAATCTTCCAGCCAGCATACAATTTTCTGGAAAACTAATTATTGTTCTTGTTGATCATAGGTGACGTAGGTAGGGATGTCTATTTTTAATGTTCCTGGAATCTCAATCTTTATGACCCTGTTTTCCACTGCTTACAATTTTGCCATGTTTCAAACATTTCAAATTAAATAGCTATGCATGATGTCTCTTGCTTAAATACTCTTCACACACTTCTTCACAATCTGGTGGAGGAAGTGGGGCAACAATAGGTTGTCCCCTCTCCCCCCACAAAAAAAATCCTCTCTAGATGCTCCAACATTTTTTGCCATCCTTAGAGGCAAGAATATCTTCCTGTTTAACTTCCGAAGTTGGCCACCTTAATATCCTCAACTTGCTTTTTATTGTTCTGTTAATACCATCAAAGTAAAAGAACTAGACAAATCCTTATATATTTAGGCTTTTTTTTTTAGAATTCTATGATTTGCAATTCTGAAATTGTTAACTACATTGGACATCTGATTCTTTTCAACTGACCTGTGCATATACCTTTCTCTGAGAATGACTGAGCACTTGCTAACCGAGTAATTTAAGCAGTAAGGAACATTTTCCTTAAATCATTCATTCTGACTGGAGCCTTTAAGTCAGGAAGTTTGGGGGATTTTGTAGTGCTCTTTGTGTTTTCTTTATTAACAACCAGAGCCAAAAAAGTGAGGAGAATGGAAAACATTCTCAAATAAACCCAAAGAATTAGGAAGAAGAGAGACAGGTGTTACAGAATTCAGAAATTTGACTGGAAGACTGAATTTTTACATTCACTGAATTTTATTTTCTATAGCATTGCTGGATTCTTTTATATCTTAACGTCAATACAGCTGAATGTTGAAACATGTATCTCTGAAAAGGCTGCTGAAAATACTTTGCTGCTTTAAATAATACAAACCTAATAAAAAAGAAAAAAAAAGGCCAATAAAAAAGAAAAAAAAAAGGCCCTATTCAGTGTAGGTTTAGGGTGTATGTGTTTTCTGTTTGCCTGTGAGAACCTAATATGAAATGCAGAATTTATATATGTATGTATATATACTTGTATTTGCATTGTTTAAATTAAGAGGTTCTACATTTCTTATGATTGATTTGGCATAAACATAGGTTTATCCACTGTAAGCACACAAATATAGGTAACTTCTTCACAAAAGTAGGTGTAAAGCAGAAAAATATAAGTTGTCTTTTATTTAGCGTTCCCAGTAATGTTAAGATTCTTTTAAATAAGTCAAGTAAAGTGATGTGTAGCTTCTACAACCTTCAGCATAATCTTATCAATGTAATATATTAGGAACATTAATCAAGAAGATATCTGAAAAGAAAAAGAAAATTTCCTCTTCTATAGTAAGTAATGTATGGACTTCTCTCCAGATGGTATCAAGCAAAGCACTTTTGGCTATCTTCTAAATTACATAATTCAAAACCACTATTTTGTGCAGAGTAGGAATTCTGTCCTTGACAGACTATAACTCATGAACTCTTTGTTGTGAAGGATAAGAGGATGCTGCTAAGGAAACCATTATTCATTTTACCTAGGTTATCTCAAAGGGAACATATGATTTAATGAGATTTGAAATGATTGGGCCTTGATAATTGTTGTTTTGGGACTTCAAGATTTATAGGGTGAAACGATATTATCAGCATTACAGTTTTAAAGGGTTAAAACTGAATGAAAGTTCTTTTTGAGGTTATCTACTAAAAACGCTGCAGTTAGAGCACTATGACATGCTAGATAATACTGCAGTACCTCAAACTTCTTGCACCAGTCAAACCAGAATGATTTTTTTTCTGTTCTTTATCACACATATAAAAATACACTGTGTCAACTACATTTTCTTAAGTGTAGAAGTGTACAAAGGATCAAAAGCTGCTGAAAAGAATTCTGAATATAAGCATATCTAACTGCCTTTCTTTCTGAACCCTGAGAGTACTCTTCATTCATATTGTGAAATTTAACAAGGGACAATAAATATTAAATTTTTACTCAAGAGACTGAAATAAGGTTTGTGTTTAACCTGCTGTGTTCTGTTGTTTGAACAGTAAAAGCTCATATCTTCCAGGTCAGATGTGACAGCAAAGTTCACCATGTTCAATAAAGATCAAATTGGTATATTTTCAAGAGACAAAGTTCCAGACTGAGGGCGGTCAAAGTTTTCCATAAGTCAGTAATATAGATTATAGTTAATGTTCTTTTGATGTCTTTGAGACCCTGCTTGTCTTCTCCTGAAATCCATGGAAAACCCTGACTGACAAGTTGAAGCCTTGAGCTCTTAGATTTTTCTCCATTTTGTGAAGTAGGCAATAGCGTAATAAAAAAGGTCAGTCATACACATTTCACTCATGCAGCCGGTGACTTTACAAGAGAATGTAATTATTTGCATAGCAAGGATTTCTCAGATGAGTAATGCCTTCAAGATCAGATCCTACACTGTAAAATATTTAATGATTTCTAAGGATAAAATGATTAAAAAACCTAGCTTCATCAGAGCATTCTTTTTATAAACAAATGCATTTATAACTTCTAAATGTAAAAGATGCCTTTGCAACAGCAGCAACAGAGAGTTTGGTGTTAACAATTAATTACAAGTGCTGTTCCTTGTTTAAAATTTGTTGGGGAAAAAAATGACAAATTTGCCATCTTTGATTTTTAGTTCTCAAAGCCATTTTTTAAATTAATGAACCTTCATTTGTTGCAAGCTGACTAGTGAAAGAAATAAATACTGCAGTAATGTGTATTATACTGTAGATAAACTGCTAATATGGTAATGTATATCTGGTTTTTGCAATTTTTTTCCCCTTGTGCTAAGAAAATAGGGATTTGTTGTGGTTTAACCCTGGTCAGCAACCAAGCCCTACACAGTCACTCGCTCACTTCCCCACCAGCAGGATTGGGGAGAGGTAAAAGGGTAAAATTGGAAGGGTAAAAACATGATTTATTGTCTCTGGGAATGGTTGACCTTTTTAAAAAGAACATTTCAGGATAACCAAGTAAACCCATTCAAAGAGCCTAATGATTTAAATTTAAACATATCCTGAACATAATTTTCTACTTCATTCCAAAAATGAAAAACAATAAACTGTTGTAGTATACTGTTCCTTGCTATTTCACATAAATTTTTGTAACACAAGATTATGAGAACAAAACAGACACAATAAAAATAAAAAACTGCACGTTGATGCTCAGCATTTTCAGTTTCATCTTTCAAGTCCTTGAAATGTGATGGTGAATATTCTAGTAAGGCCATATATAAAAAAGACAAACTAAGCAGTAAACCTGTTTACCTAATGAAATAATAAATCATAAAACCAGTGTAAAAAAGATTTCTATCCACGGTTTATAGGAAGACCATTAAGAGTCACAAATGAATGTGTTACTAGGCAAAAACAAGGGTCTTTAGAAATAAAAGTACGAAATAAATTCATGATGGATTTCCAAGGTAATTTGTGTTGGATATGTGTAGTATCAGACCACCTATCAGTATAAAATTAACATTCATCACATTAAAACATAGAATCACATCTTTGCCAAAGAAAACAAAGAAAATACTGTGTGGGAACATGTTTCCTGATCTGGCATAAATTTATATTGGTATTTATTGATAGTAACTGATCTGGCATGTTCCAGCTTGTGATGATCTCTTTGAAAATGTGGTAAGAAATTTGAATGTATACTTGTTTTTTGTAAAATGTAGACTTTTGGTCATGTCCTAAGAATGGATTTATTATCTTATGGAAATTTGACTTAAAAGTTTACAAACATAATTAAATATAAGCTGTTTAGAATGTCTTCATGAGGTATAGCCTCTGAGACACACACATTAATGACATTATTGATGTTCCTTGCCACTCCAAATAAAAATACATTCTCCTCAGCATCTTCTTTTGATGAAAAACTAGACTGTTCGCTAATTTCAATGGAAGCTTGCTGTATTTTATTAAGTCATCATATCTCATTTTTATGACCTGGCAGCATAAACAGAAAAAAAAGAAGAAACAGGAAAAAAAAGATTGTATCAGGCTGTCAGAGACTGAAATAGTGCATGACTCAAACATTGATATAAAGTTTTGCTCATTATAACAAAAACTGTATAAAGAAGCTACAGCCAAAGAAACCTCCCTGAAGATACCTGACTGGGACTTTGGACTGAAAGTCAAACTGCTGAGATTAGATAAAGGGAAAACCCATTCTTCAATCACCTGAAACAAACAAGTAAACAAGGAAAAGAATGTGAGACAAAACCCAGCAGCCGTGCTAAGAATCATCTTCGGATTGCTTCAGGGTGGGGGAGGCCGTAGCCCACACACCCATTTGCTGGAAGAGCACAGCTCGAAGAAGCCAGGTTTACACAAACTCCCCCCTGGAAATGAGGCAGGGGGGAGGAGCTTTCAGGTGTAACCTCTGGTTAGAGGCAGTGAACACCCATTACATCTCCCTTACACAAACCGGCCCAGCTGTGGAACCTCCAACCCCACAGGCCACGTCCATGGGACATTCACATGAGAGGCAGCTGAGGGGGTGTCAAAGACCTCCTGAAGTGCCCCTCAAGCCATCCCTGAAGCCTTGCACCACAGGACTGCACGGGATGTAACAAACCCAGAGTCTGTTGCAAGAGACAATGGCGAACTCCTTCTCCCAGGGAGCTGCCTGGGTTTTCCTACCTAGCCTGAGTATATATTAACACATTGGATTCTGTGCTTTTCAGGAGGACCTTCACCACCAAGAAGACCAGCTGGAGAGGATCAACAGAACATCATTGGGATCCACAGAGTGGTGATATTCTGTCCCTGACACACTCTTTCTGTCCCCCCCAACTATTTTCTATTTTTTTTCCTTTCTTTCTTTCTTTCTTTCTTCCTTCCTTCCTTCCTTCCTTCTTCCTTCCTTCCTTCCTTCCTTCTTCCTTCCTTCCTTCCTTCCTTCTTCCTTCCTTCCTTCCTTCCTTCTTCCTTCCTTCCTTCCTTCCTTCTTCCTTCCTTCCTTCCTTCCTTCTTCCTTCCTTCCTTCCTTCCTTCTTCCTTCCTTCCTTCCTTCCTTCTTCCTTCCTTCCTTCCTTCCTTCTTCCTTCCTTCCTTCCTTCCCTCCTTCCTTCCTTCCTTCCTTTCTTCCTTTCTTCCTTTTTCTTTCTTTCTTTCTTTTTCTTTCTTTCTCTCTCCTTCTCACTCATATTTAAAATCAAATAAAACCCATACTATTGTCACTGGCATATGGTCTTGTTTCCACCTTAATTTGGGCAGAGGCATTTCTAAGAACTTTAGTAACCAGATCATGACACAGGCTCACACCCTCAGAAGAATCTTCTCCCACTTCTACTTCTTTTTATACTCAAAGTGCTTCAGACCTGAAGCATAATGTAAATGTTTAACTTAGTTCTTTTCAAAACTGAGGTAATATTAATCAGTATATTCTATATTTTGTAGGTAAAACAGATGCTTCCTTCACTCCTAGATTAGAAGCATATCAAGGAAAATCCAATAGAAGCTTCTTATGATCGTCAAGATAAGGCTTCCAATATAGTACAACTCAAGAAACACTGTTAGTGGCCGCATGAAAAATAGTATTGCCATTGCCAATGAAGGAACACAGCCCTTGTATTGGCTGTGCCTAGGTGTGCAAGGCCCTAGTCCTGGCCAAGCTGTTTTCAATTTACCCTGGGAACTGGCTCTGTGAGCTCGGTACAAGGTTTCTCTTGTGTTTCTCATGCAGTTTAAGAGTGGGATGATAGAAAAGGCTTTGAAAATATGACACAGATCAAAAGCAGAGGCTCCAGAAGCATAAAGAGCTCAGTGACAGTCAAGGGCTGGTCATTGAAGAAGCTCAATGTAAAGAGATGGGATAAGACAGCTTTTACTTTAAGGAAAAGAGTATTGGTTAAATAAGGGAAAAGGAAAATTAAATGAAAAAAAAAAAAGTGAAGGAACAGGATAGGGCAACTTTTGGGAATGGTAAAGCAACCTCCATCTCACCCCACCAAACATGGTGCCAAAGGCTGGGATTTGCCGAGGAAATCAGCTATCTAATAAAAGGACAAGATCCCAAATTGAGGCATGAGGTCAAAGAATTCACACATGCTTTTCTTCTGCATTCTCTCCTTGAAGGGTTTTTCAGCCTGGTCAATGATTAAGACCATCAGGGACCATTGTGATCAGGAATGTGAGACACCAGCTGTGAACACTGGATGTTCAAAGATAGTGTAAGATATGCCCCTAAAGGATATATGACTTAAAATACAAAAATATTAAAACTGTATTTTGGTAGCATGTGTTGTTAGCCAATGTTAGTCTTGTAAAGTTATGTTTTGAACTCAAACTGGTTTGATGTATCACTTTTTAATATTCCCTTCACAACAATCTCTGACATACATAGATACACACTCAGTTGAAACAGTTATACCTACAGTTGATCATGTTTGCAATTATCTTCTCTTTTATACATTTTGGGTTGACACCTAAGCGGTAGTTTTGGACAATATTTTACATTCAGGATCTTTTTTACTTATAATAAATGGATGGTGAGGTATGGTCTGATTTCTGTTATCATCCTGTTTCTGTATTCTTCTACACCACATTTCAATTGGAGATCACACACAGTTCATCTCAAACTTGGTATTACCATAAACTAGGACTAAATCAAGGCAAATTTACTATATATTCACTTCACTATCAGACGATTCCTATTACACCTTAGCCCAGATAAAATCGTCTCAGATCAAGACAAGACTAGACAAGTCCTAATGCTCTTTTCAACAGGTTGATGAGAAGTGTGTGGTCCTTCATTAGTAACAGCAAAACTCAAATTTACCAAGATTTTACAGTTCAGTTTCATTTTCAGTTCCTACATTGCATTTGACTATTTTGCAACAATTCTAGATTCAAGAATGTGCACAGAAATATATTTGTGACATTCAGAGGAAGAAGGTATCTACCTGATGCTTAAATGCCCATGGGTACCTAATTTCATTAAATCTTTGTAGAAGATGATTTTTCCACCATTTTTTGTATTTTTAAAATTATGAAAGGAAAGTTTATCTTTATACTTGGAAATCACTATGCATACAGGAATTTAAAATTAAATGTCAATCATTACTGTGGTAGAACATATGGCAGAATGAGATGAAAAGATGCTTGAAGTGAATACACCTCTAGGTTGATATTTTTGCATATTAACATTTTTCCAAGCCTTTTTCCTCTTCCTTATTCTCAAGTGTCTTTTCGTTAATTTTTTTCTCTGTATTTACATGTTGTGAATTTTTCTTTATGGAAAATTTCAGTGTTGGTTCCATAATTACTATTTATATATATAAATACATGTGTTGCAGTAATTTCCTCTAACATTTACATAAACCTTCTAAATATGTTGTCATTTACTTTTGTGTAATCCTCTCAATCATTAAATTTTTAAATTATGCAATGTGGGCGCTTTAATCTTAGCTCATCAATGGTTCCTTCTAATACCTTAACAATTTCTGTTGTTTGGAAGTCTCAATTTTACTCTTCTGTAACAAGGGGTGGGACTCCAGATTGCACAAGTCTATATTTAATGATGGGATACAACTCCAGATTGTAGACTACTAAATTTAGTTATTTACAATCTGGAGCTGAATTCTATTTCAGTTTCGGGTGAGTATGCTGAAGATCAAAATATGATAGTGCATAATTTCTGAGGCTGTGTTTAGCTTCTAAGTCTTGATTTGTTGGGAAATGGAGCAGGAAGAAACTATATTCTTTTCAGAGTAAAATCATCAGATCCTTAAGACATGATTACAATTCATTTATCAGCGTGCCAGGTTGATGCCTGTGGGTCAAAGAGCTAGAGCTAATAGAAACCAATTAGTTGAGGTCTGCATGGATAAATTTACTTGTTTTACTTTGATATTTTGAGGTAGGTGCAATGGCAGCACATATAAATTCACACAGTATTTCTGTCCTTCTCCTTTGTGATGCTTATGGTGTCTACATTAGGAGTACCTTCACAGATACAGAAAACACAGCCTGGTGAGGAATTTCCTGTGTAAAGTCTGTCCTGATCCATACACCTGTCTGTCTATCGTCCTTTCAGAGAATATAGCCAGTGGACCTAATGGAACTGATCTTCACCACACGTTCAGGTAGCCTTCTGTCAAGCATAAACCCAGTCATTTTCATTAAACAGCCCAGAACAGGAAAATGAATTATCCTGTTGGTTGGACATTTTACCTTGAAAGTAGGAGATCTGGTGATTTTTTTCAGCCAAAACAATTTTTCACTTCAATTACCTTATGAGGCATTAAAATATTCTGGGTGGAGTCCTTTTCCTCCAGTTTTGCCACTGAGTAACTAGATAACTAGCTGCAGCTGAGAATCCTGGAACAGCAGGAACAGAAGTGGAACAAGTGAAAACCAGCATGACTCTGCTATCTAGTAGCTCCATCAGCTAGGAGAAGGCAGACTAAGGCTCTTTTCCTCAGTTTATCCCATTTTTTTTTTTTTTCTTTTATTTAAAGTAGCATACATAAACACAGCTCTGAGCAGGACTCTGGGCAAATGGGGTCTTTTGCAAACCTTTGTAAGATTCCTTATGGATAAGTATATAATTATTATTTTTATTCATAAAATAACAATAAAGTTAATATTAATATTTGTTTATTATTAATATTTAAAATTATATTATTTATTTTTATCTTTAGTTGTATTTATAGAACATTCTTATTAAGTATAATAATAACTGTTATTACTATGATTATTTTGGCTCAAATTTGCCCCACACCTTTTGCACTACATAATTCACTAAATCTATTTTTTCCTCCTGTTATCTACTAAATCTATTAAATCGCCACCATTGTGAAAAAATAAAAAGGCCAGAGAAGGGGAAAAGTCCACTACCATAATGACCATTTTAAGAGTGTCTCTGAAAAGAAAACAAGTGAGCTCAGGCAAATGGAATAATTTTTATGTCATTGACTATATGCACATTTTGTAGAAGTGAGAAAAATACATGAGTTTTTGGAGACTCGGGGTCTCTGTGACTGAAAACTATTGGAATTCTAAATAGTATCTTATTCTTTACTGCAGATGAGGGACACAAAATATGACACATTCTAGTTCAGCCAGGTGTGTTGACAAGTATTGTGTTTAAACCAATCTGCTTATGAGCCCTAATGAAATAATAACACTAGACTGAAGTCCCACAAAATGGAAAATATTGACTCATTAATATGCACAAATTAAAAATGCAGTGAAACTCTTTCTCAGGAAGGTATAGATACAGTGATTTTAAAATTTATTTTAAAATGTCCTTCATTTAGAAAATGGTCTTCTCTTTTTAAATTATTAGTGGAAACATACCACTCTCAGCACTTTCATGACTCCTTTTATGATTAAAACAATGAATGTGATGCTGTTATTTGTATAAACACATTTAAAAACACATTTTTTACCATATACAATGACAATAGGAAATAATCTGTGGATATTTCGCTTTAAATAAATTATTAAGACTTAATTTCTTGTCAGACTGTAACACTGATCCAATATTTGGCATCTCAAAATTTGCCACAGGCACTCTGAATTACATATCTACTCTATTGTTATACCTCTTATTTTCTCTTCAGACAGTTAATGTATCCAGAAGTTTTTCATGACATTTCATGCTGACTGCATAAATTATCAAAGTAAATTTCCAATAGGAAATAACTTTTCTGTAAAGTGAACTTGTATCTTGTTCCTTCTCTTTAGATTTCTAATTGTCTCTAAATTCTATAAAAGTTTAACTTCCAGATTCTATGTTTCTAAGGTTCTGAGATTTTAAACAGAAGTATAATAAAAACACTAAACCTCAGATAAAGCTCTCCAAAGCTAAGTAGCAGCTGATATTAGACTTGTAGAATTGCTTATTTTTATTTAAGGATGTTCTAAATTAGCATCATCCTTCTCTTACAGGAAACTACCAAAAGCACATCCTGATTCCTCTTCTGCAGTCTGGTCCCAGATTCACCCAGAATGGTCACTAGAGGACAGAGTGATGGATTTGCACCTGTAATGCTTGGCCAGAAGTCAAGTGGCAGCTTACGCATTTCTAATAGCTGTAGAAAGCTTTAGAGTACTTACCGAAACTTATGGAGGTTTTAACACTTAACCTCTTGGAAGTCTCTCCTAAGAATATGCAAACTACAGCGTTTCTTAAGCTTATAACTAGGTCAAACAAGGACAAATTTTCACAAGAATGTCAAAAAAATGAATAGATTATGCAAAACGCAATTTGCTGCCAAATTTCAAGTCCCTATCCTACAGCTTGGTGCTATGACAGCATTCCAAAGAATAGATTGCCAGAATTCCTATTAGCATTAAAAAAACCCAAAACATGAAACCCACAGGGTTTTTCCCTAGGTTCATGAAATAGCTGAAGTATTTTTGTTAGAAGATAAAAAGTACCCCTAGCATCATAACAATTTCAGCTTAAGGTAATTTAATTTAATTGGTTAAAGTCTGAATAAATTACTTTATAAATAATCTGAAATCTTGTCCTAAATTTAAAGTTTCAGGGGCCTTGAAAATAATAGTTAATTGACCTCCTTGTAACAGAACAGGAAAGAAAAAGGCAAGCCTGGGCAGCATGTGCCCTTTAAGTCATGAACCTTTGAATTGGTAAACTCAGTGTATAAATTCCACAATAATCTCAACATGGAGTCAAAAACAGAGATATGTTTATTTCAATTAAGTCAGTGTGATAATTACTTGACTAAAATTACTAGGATTTTCCCCAAAAGCTAAAATAGCAGAAAAATCTTTAGGTGAAAAAAAATCAATCTATCAGCAAAATTTTCAACACTGAAAATAAATTTGCAGCTGTCCTATCAGTGAAATCTACTTATTTCATTCATTCCCACTGGTACATTTTTCCTTAATTTCCAGTTAAACTTTGGATGTATACACTACCTTTTGATACTACAGCAATAATTTTTTGATGAGAGAAATCAGAGAAGGCTTTTTATTGGCTTGAAGAACTAAAATTTAGTCATGGACCAGATCAAGACATGTTTCATCACTCAATCTGAGTGATGGTTCCTGAAACATATCTCTGTACTATTTTTACTAGTAAATATTTCCTATCTATGGTGATTCATATAAATAGGTCCCAAGCTCGCAGGTACTATTTAAATGCAGAACATTTTTCATCTCTTTGAGATGAACTGCAGCTTTATTTCTATTTCCATTAATATTTTTAAGGGTCCCCCTCCTCTTTCATACATAATGTTTTCACTGCAGGATGAATTTTAAAACGTGATGAGATTAAAAGATTATGACTTGTTCCAATTTAGATCTGAGCCTTAAAACTTTAGCAGAAATGATATGAATTTAGAGGTGACAGGTTGGAAGAAGAATGTGTTGAAAGGTTAAATGGTCTTGGTAAACTAGGATTATAAATCACTTCCATATCCACCTATAGTAACAGTAAATGGCTACTCTTTTTTCAAAGACATTGAAAAGAAGAGAAATTATTTCACATCATTGAAACAAAGATTTCAAAGTAGCTTTATTTATATTTTATTGGTCAGACTGCACAACTGTTCACCTGATATTCATTTTTCTGGACCACGTAGATAAGGATCGAAACCTATGTAATTCAGACTAGAGTTTCAAACCAACATTGGAGAAGTTTAGGTTATGAAGATTAATCAAGTATAACAGTGTTTGTTTAGAGGAAGAATGAGGGAAAAGCAATTAAGTATATAGCAATGGCCACTTTTTTTCTTGTACACAGGAATAAAGACATTCCCTCTTCATTGCATTTTATAGCATTTTTGTTTGCTAAAATTGTTCCCAGCTCTTTAACTTCTTAACAAAATAGTATTTTCTGTCTGAAGTGATCCTGGTTTTAGGTTTTAGTGTGGTTGTTTCACTTTTGGGAATCTGTGTGTGTGTGTACGTGTGTGTTGTCCCATTCTACCTATAGCTCTATTTTGTTTCTTTCCATAAATGTTTGTATTTGGCTATAGCTGAGCCATAATCAATCACTGCTGTGGCAGACTGATGTAAATATTCAGGATTACTGTGGAGTTAATCAATAATGTTTGGTTTAACATGAGTCACCTGCTTTGCACATTCTGTTCTTGCCAGTCTTCTGGCCATCATTCTTCGTAAGCAGGATCCTACATTTAACTAAGAGATAAAAAGGGTGTGTGCGATTATTTATTTATTTGTTTGTTGTGTTTGTTTACATATTTCAAGAAATCGCTAATGTTTATAGGAGAGAGAAAAGCAAAAAAGAACATCCAACTCTAGAGATGCTGTTGAAATAGGAAATTCTGCAAGAAATTCGACAGAGACCTCTAGTATTTACACAAAAAAAAAAAAAAGTTGAGGCAATAATTCACACCAAAACCATCAAAAAAATAAAGAGAAAACTATGTATTTCTTTATTCAGTCAGTCAGTGAGATTTAGCTACAGTTTTTCTAAACTTTAAAAAGTCCTGGCAAAGTGAAAGCCAGTTTGTCATTTTGAGGGGAAAAAAGAAACAAAACCAAAAAATTCTACTTCATTCCAAACTAACATCAAAATTATTTTGGCTGTTTTTTTGTTGTTGCTGTTTTGTTTTGTTTTTCCCTGCCATAAGGATTCTATCCTAGTTTCTGGAGAAGAAACTAGACCTGAGTCGAACAGATCAACATTTCTGAGTCCTCAGTATGCATCTGCACACAACAGCATTAAGGTGTGATAAACCTTAGCCATTTTTGTTCAATACTTCAATCCAAATAGATTGATGTCAGCGTCATCCAGTAAAGTTAATGGAATTTGCCAATCTGACTGAGAAAAGAAGCAGGTGCTGATAACGCTTATGGATTTCTTTTAATCACAGCATTGAAGATCAAGAGATTGAAAGCTAGTTTACAGGTTTCTCTTTCAATCAGACCGATGTGAAGGAGAGATCACTTGAAGGGCTCACTTAATCTCTAAGGGTTACATCAGTGTCAAGGACAAAACTGTCACAAGGATTGTTATGCTTATCAATTACCCAAGAGTTTAGATTGATCATATACATACCTACAATGGTAGGTAGAACTCCAAAATTTTGGCTTCTGAAGTCAAACATATGGTGATGAAAATGTGCAACTGTTACTAAAGTGCATATCCAAGCACAAGAACAGGATTTCTCTGAGTTTGCCCTATTTGGCAATAATAAGCACTATTTGTTATAAAACATTAATTGTCCAGCATAGACACTTGCTGCTGGACATATCTCCTCTACATCAGTCTGAAACAACTTGTCATGTCTTTAGTATTCTTCAGTTCTCAAGGAAAATACTCTGCAACTCTGCAGAAACTTTGGTTGTGGTTTCTTTATCATCAGCCTATAATTTTCAGCATTTGCAGTCTAGATTAAGAAAATTGTAATGAGGACTTCCAAAGTTTTAGTAACTATATTACAGAATCCAGAAGAATGTGGCAGTCATTTAATACAACATATTTGTGTTTCATGTTGCTTATTACTGGCTGAGAAACCTCATCATCGATCTTTAAAAAACAGGAAGATGTGGAGACATCTGGACATAAAACTTTTAATGAGAACTCTTTGTATCAATGAAGGGAAAAGAAAGTCTAAAAATGTTCATCAGGAGACAGATTTATAGAAGGCATAAATACAGGACCTTACAAGGGTAAGCAATTGTGATGGTTGGCAGGGAGCAACTACTGAGGGAGAAAAAGATGAGGAAAGCAGAAAAAATAATAAATCAATGTATATTGATTTATATGAGACCAGACTCCCAAGAGGAGTTCTCCTGATTACTTTGACTGTATATGAATTCCCAGGCAGACGAATTGAGAAAACTGAGAAGCTGAAATTCCTCACTTCTGCTTTGTGGAGCAAAAATAATATGCTGGATAGTAACTTTGTATCACGAATATAGTCCTGTGAGATTCCTGATGACTTCAGCTTGCAATAGTTTTCATCTATGTTTTAAGTTCTGCATTCTGGCAGTACAAAATACTTCTCACAATCTTTTGGGCTATCTTTTGGCTTAATAGTTAAAGTTATTAAATAAGGTCTGCAAAAATTAGGTTGCATATTAAATTAATGATATGTTAAAAATAAATCCTAATGATCTATACTTTGATACCAATGCAAAGTGCAGGTATTTAGTGCCTTTGGAATTCATCCCTGAGGTCTCCTTGTCAGTGAAAGATGAGAGAAAGAAAAGATTAGGAAAAAGCCTACATTAATACGGGCAGGTCAGAATGATCTAGATACTTTTAATGGAAGGTAAAAAATGTGGAAAGTTGCTGTGTTTCTAGGTAACCTGGTCTTTTTACAATATTGACAGAAGTATGCACAGTAGCAGATGATGGTGTTTTGTTACAATACAATTGTGTGTCTTTGTATTCTGTAAATATTTGATAGAGAAAACAACAATGCCTGCAAGGCACTGTGCCTGGACTTCAAAAAAAAGGAACAAATGGGAAAGAAGTAACAAAAATGTAGTGAGTTGGTTATTGACATATTTTGTTGGCATCTGGAGGCAAATCGTGTCTGTAACCTTCTGAACACAAGTGATATGTGATCTGTAAAGCAGAAAAATAAACTGAGACACATTAAGCCATTTCATAAGTGATTGCAACTGTCAGGTCAGAGAACATGTAGGACTGTAAAACAATGGCAGGACATACAAAACATTTGTATTGTGTAGGTGTATTTGTTTTTCAGGTAAAATTCACAATGAAAAAAATATTTAATTTTATTGGGTTTTTTTTCATTTTTTCTCAAAGTGGAGTTATCTGCTGAAAACGATAAATATAGATCAATGAGTCCTAATCTCAGATACATAATGTGTGGCCTGAAAAATATAAAGTCACAAAGACACTTTTGAGTAGCCAAACTCTACTGGTTTTAACACTTTTAATAAAATGAAAGAAGGCTGAATTGGATATTTTGGGCTGCATTTTGCAAAAATGGAAGATGCAGAAATTATAAGAAGTTAAAAACAAAAATATTTTTCAAGCACTTACAAATTATATATAAAAATGTAGTACTATGTGTAATTGGTACTGCACATTGAAGTGCATTAGAAGTGTATTTTCTAATGACAGACTCAATTTTTTGCTATGGCTATTTTGTTCTTAACAGGCAGCTAACTATTGTAATCTCTGAAGAGAAAACAAAGCATATAGTACTTACCATGAGATAGTTTTCAATCTACCTAGAAATATCTAGCTAAATAAAACCCACTTAAAAACTGGAATATGTTTGTCACAAATCAAGAAATCAGAATGGCAAAAGTATGACAAACTTAAATCCTAAGTAATAAACTACACTTAAGAAGAGCTAAAAAATCATGGAGATGAACATGGAATGTAGAAACTAGTTAGAAAAATACTGCTGAAGAAGAACTGAACTTATGCCAAGCATCACAGGGTATTAAAAACCAAAGTGGTCAAAAACATTATAGAAATTCAAGAAGGGTCAATTTATTTAATATTAACTCCATAGTTTAGTGCTGAGAATTTTCAGTCTACAAAGCCCATTAAACTGCATTTCAGGTAGGCAAAAATGGAGATTTAACCCCAGCCAGCAACAAAGTACTACACATTTGCACATGTGCTCACTCCTCACTCCCCTCACTCCGCCCTGCCCCTGTGGTGGGACAGGGAGGAAAGATAAAAAAAAAGTAAAGCACATGGGTTGAAATAAAATCAGTTTAATAATTAAAGTATGATATTCTGATCTGAAAAAATACTGTGCTGCACCTTGGAACATGTAGGCGGTGTAAGTAGCATGCATTTGCCACACTTACTAGAAATCACCAAATAATGAAAACTTACTAGAAAAAACATACATTTTCTATCTGAATAAAAATATTTATTGAAGAAAATGATACTACAGATTATTGTGTCAAGGAATTTAAAAGATATTGCTTGTTTTGTGGTATAAAAAGTCTTTGAGCATTATGCCTAAACTGGTTCATATTTTTTATGCTTAGAATATAGTGGCTTAATCAAAAAGTGGGATAAATTTTTTCCTGAACCACCACAGAGCTTCATGAATAGAAGGTCTAGCATACTATTTTCCTAGAAACAAAGATTACTTGAGTTTAGCCATTGTTTCATCATTTTAGTAACTGCACTCATTTGAGTAACATACACTCACATGTATAGAGTGAGATTTGAAAATATATGGCAAAGAAGGTCATGCTTATACATGGCTATGTCAAACAATACAGGGCAAAATGTTCTGTAAAATATCTTATTGAAGTTAGATAATCCGTTTCATATACTTATTGCATCATGTGGGCTTTTTTTCTTAATAGCAGACTGAAACTGATATTAAGCCAAAAAACTGTCAGATTGGGAAAAATATGACTATTTAAAAAATGTTTTGCAAAATTTTCATGATTTTTTATTGTGAGTAGTTGTGACTTATTTTTAAATTTATGGTAAGAACTGAATGAATAGCTATCAAGGCACAAAGAAGTTGTGCATTGAATTAGAAATCAAGAGGCCTATGTGGTATATCTGGTTCTTTCTCTTGTTCACAAGGAATTTCACATCTCTATACCTCATTTTCTGCAAGGTGGGTATATTGGTATTGCAGCCCTTCTGTAAGCTGCTGTGTTGTCTGCTCTGCACATGAAAAGTGCTATGTGAGCCGTGTTATTCTATTATTAATGTAACTACACTGCAGCTATTGTAGTTACGATATTTTTGCTTTTTTCTACTAACTAATTGAATGCTTTTCCTCTTCAGTTGTATTTTAATGGACAACTTTATTCTTTTGTCATTACTGTAATTATTTATACCATGCAGATCACCTTATTTCATCCCTCTTTTGTAGTATATATATACATACATATGCAGGCATATACTTTTATCTGTATGCAAGTAGACATATCTATACACAAATACATTACGAATACTTACATGAAACCAGAAAAGAATCTTTTGAGGATATTACGTCGGAGGATTATTTTCTCTGCACTTATTTTCCATTATAATGCACTATTACTATAGTCTTACTCATATTTAGTACTACCTCACCATTAGTCTTTTCAGACACCCACATAACATTTTGAAAATGTTCTACATTTTTATCAAGGATAGAGCCATCTAAGTGACACTTTCAGATATTAGCAAAATGCTGTGTTAACACATTATTTCCACTGTTTTCTAGAAATTCAACTTAAGGAAAAGAAAATGGGATCATCACTTAAAAATTGTTCAGCTCTCTTGTGGTTTTGGGTTTTTTTCCTATTTTGCTGTGACTGTTTTGTTCAACTAAAAGTAACCAAAGTGGTAAGCAAGAATCATGTGGTTGCTTCGTGTGCCTCCAGATTTTTCTTCAAAGCAGGAGCAAAGTCCTTCATTGCTTTTTACCAAACTGCATAAGAAACCATGTTCTAATGGTTCATCTCACTTCAGAAAAATGCCAGATCAGAAGTAAACCTCAGATTAGCTCCATTACAGCATGTTTAGGTAGACGGAGAACACCACAGCTATGTTTTATTTTGCTGTGTTGTTGAGGGTTTTTTTCTGTTATTTTTTGCATCTTTTTAGTTCTAGGTTTTGGCTAGCAAGAAGTGACATAACATTTGAGTAATCAGTTGATGCAGTCAAATGACTGGGTTGAATTTTAGTTTTTTCCCAGCAATTTTGAAAAATGGCTAAGTAAATAAAACAACCTTTTTTTTCCCTCTTAAATGGTGAAATACAGCCAAAGTTTCTGTTGAATTTTTTTACCAAAAGATAGGGGATCTAAGGTCACAATGACTCCAATTCTACAATGACCTCCTATTGCAAAATTGATTACGTAGCTAAGTCTCCTGCAACCATTCATTCTCACATTTGCACACAGATGTTTCAAAAGCCACATGGTCATCTGTTTACTTGCTGGGAAATTGATGTAGTGCTAATAAAATTCCTGTTGATTTCAGGCAAAGTCTAGAGATTTATGCAAGTACTCCCCGATAAATTTTGATGTTTTCCCTCTATACCCAGCCTAGGCTTCTCTATGGGCTTTGAAGAGATGCAGATTATTCTATTTTATAAATTTACAGCACCAGTACAGAAAAAAGTATAACAATGCTATCAAGTTTCATGATTTCAAAAATATGTTGCTCTTATTTTATTTTTCATCTACTCTCCATTATCTTTCCACTTTGTCTACTTTCTCTGAGGGGTTAAAACTGTGCCTCCTCAGTAAAGAGCTGCTTTCCACAGAGGTACAGAGGGCCCACCACTACAAAGTTCCTTCTTTGGACTCTTACAACCACTCCCCACACAGGAACGCTCAATTTTTTAAAATATTTTTGCAAAGAAGATTCTTATCCCTGAATGGGAGAGATGCGTGTTTAGATGGATAAGGAAGTGAGCTGAAAGTCTGCATCCAAACTGCTGTTACAATCAATGTCTCTAGGCCCAAAGGAAGATCAATATTGAGTGATGCCCCTCAAGTATCTCTACTGGAACCATAAAATTAGGTCCTGCACCTGAGATGGACAACTACCAGTATTAATGCAGGCTGTGGTATGAATGGATTGAGAGCAGCCCTGTAGAGAAGGATTAGGGTGTGCTCATGGATGAAGAATTGAACATGATTTGTGGCAATGTGCTTGCCACCCAGAAAGCCAGTCACATCCGGGTAGTCATAAAAAGCGATGTAGCCAGCAGGTTGAATTAGGTGATTCTTCCTCCTCTACTTTGCTCTCATGAGACATCACCTGTATCATCCAGTTTTGAGGCCCCCAGTTCAAGGCAGATGTGAACCTGTAAGAGGAAGCCCAGAACAGGACTTCCAGTCCGGAACATTTCCTGCGAGGAAGGGTTGAGACAATTGGAGCTGTTAAGCTGGGAGAAGAGAAGGCTTTGGGGACATCTTAATGTTGCCTTTCCATACTTAAAAGTGTTTATAAGAAAGATGGCAGAAGACTTTTTTTACCTGGGCGCGTAGCAACAGAACAAGGGCTAATAGCATTAAACTGAAAGAGGTTTAAATAGAAATTTGTTATGGCAAAAGTAATGAGACACTGGAGCAGATTGCCCAGAGAAGCTGTGGATATCCCATCACTGGAATTTTTCGAAATCAAGCTGAATAGGCTTTAAGCAACCCGACTCGGTGCAGGATGTCCTGGCCCATAGCTGGGGGTTTGGACTATTATTTTTAAAGGTCCCTTCCAGTGCAAACCATTCTGTTACCCTAAGCTGAAAAATTGCCTTTACCCATTTGTACTCTCGTCTCCAGACTCTCTCTTTGGTCAAACAATTTACATTTTTTGATTTCCCAGAAGTCAGCTACAGTGTGATGAGGTAAACTGAGTCAGAGTCTCAAGAAACTAAATGAAACAGCGGTGTGCCACATTTATAATAGGACAAAAAGGACAAACATTTTTATATGTGTTTGTATATAAATTTATAGATTGTGTGTATCTGTTTTATATACAGTATGTGTAGTTATATGCATTCTACAGAGAGATTATATCCTATAGCATGTATACTATGAATATGCTGTTAGGATATAAGATAGTACATAATGTTGATTTTTTCTGTATCTGTGTAGTAGTATGTGCTACAGTAGTAGACAGCCCTGAAAACAGCAGTTTGACAAATTCTCTCAATACCATTATATCTCATTATAAAAATCTTCAATCTTCTTATTACTAACCTGAACACAGGTCTTAGGAATGTGATTCTCAGATCTGAAGTATTCATCTTTTAAATTATCGAGTCCATAGTGAAATTTCTGAGCTAAAATCATGCGTATGGTCTTAAAAATAATAAATCTATATAATAGTATGTTTTACATCTATAACTTCAAAGGCATTGGTGGGTTGAAAAAAAGAATCCTGCAGTTTGCTCTTCCTTTGTTACAAAAATTTCCTTCCTCTAAATGAGGCACAAATTAATGTGACTGCAATTAATATTAATATTCTTATGTAGAGTTGCAACACATTATTCATGAAATGACACAAAATTCAGAAAATTAACTGGGTTGAGTTTCAGTTTTGGAGGCCAAAACTAAACTCAGCCTACCTAATATTATGCACGTAAGTGTTAGTTGCCCAAATACATATGTCAGAGCCATTTGTGACAGCTTGGTATCTGAGATCATCTGCATGAGGCTAAATTGTGATTTTTGTTCTTCCACATGCTGTTTCAAATAATAACAGAAGAGAAAATTCCTCACTTCAGATACTGGAATAGATTCATTCAACTCCTGTAATCACCATATAGATTGTCTCATCAAATGTAATCAAAGGACAAATTTAAGAATGAGACAGAACAGGACTTTTTTTTTTTTTTTCAGTGCAGTTAAACTTTAAATATTCAATTTAGCAGTATTTAAAATTACCAAAAACATTAAAGTACAGAAAAGGCTAATAATAAATCCAAACTGGATCACATTACTAATAATAGATTGCAGTATGTCATGACTGAATTAATTAAAAATATGAGGTCACCTATTTAATGAACTTTAGAAACCTGCGATCACCTTTCATCTCCTAGGCTAATTGAAACCAGCTGTATTTATGGTGCTATGTTGTAAGCTGTTGTAACTCAAAAATGTAAAGCAGAGTTGTAAATATCTTATTTAAATACTGTACTGCCACCAGTGTAGTCAGCAATAATTTCTTGTGGGAATTCGTTATGTCTACTAGGTCTTCCACTGCTTGAAAACAATTTAATCGACATATATTTTATGTGTATATATATATACACTCTAATCTATAGAGTCTTATATGCTAAGGAATTTAAATTGAGGACGTTTTTCAGTTAGAAATCAGGTTGGAGATTACCCAGGAACAAAAAATATCTAAGTGATGAATAATGAGTAACTTATGCCTGCGTTAATCTGATCCTTTCTATCCTTGCCTACATTATAGTATAGCACTGCGTAAGAAAATGTGGAAATAAACCCAGTGCAAAACATGATTCTTGGAAAGGTCAGTGATGTTTAAAAATGGATCAGCATTTTCTTAATAGCTTTATCCTCATTCTACCTAAGGGCAAAATTGAGTTTAATATTGTGCCAGTTAAGGTATTTCCTAACGTTAATTCATACAAATTCTCTATAGCAAGTTCTGTTCCACAATTTCTGTGTTTCTCTTAACTACCTTTCTAACACATCTATGTTTCTCATTATTCACCAAGGTCTTATTGGGGGAAAAAAGATTTAAATGATCTCCTACAGGAAGCATTGTTTACCTGCACTTTTTGTACAACCATTTCATCTTAAACAGATAAGGTATGTTAAATCGTAATTCCAAGGGCAGACTGAGGGAAATTTCATAGCAGAAGCAAAACACTCAATAGAAATTAATAGGTGCACTACTGGTTCAGAAAAAACTAGTAACTTAACACAGTAAAAAATAGGGTTAAATTGTCCAGAGCAGTGGAAATGCTAGCCCATGAAACCAAAATATTATTAGAAATGATCCTGAGTATCTAGAATAGCTGGATATTGAAGCAAAGATAATCTTAGGAGCTCAGAGTCAGAAGATCAAAATTGTTTGAAACTTTGGAAACTGAAACAAAATAGCTTAGAAGAGAAGATCAAACGGTAGGGTTGATGAAAGAGGATGATCAAAGAATCCTGTACTGCTGCAGGAGCAGTGGAAGATGACTGTGCTGGGGAGAGTTGTCATAGATATGTATATTCTTAGAATGTATTAATAAAATGTACTTTTAGATACATTTTTAGATATAGATTAATAACTTACAAACCAGCCACTGGGACTATTCCTATTTGCTTGGGCACAATGTTGCACAGGTTGTAACTCTGTCCTAAAGAGATTGATGGGAATTTTCCCAGCAACAGCTGGTAGAAAGATTACTGTCACCTTTTTCTTTCCTAACTCTGATGTTCTTGACTGGAAGGGCACTTTAATTTAATCAATCAGTATAATGCTTCATAGATATTGTTGCAGTCTAGTTTGATTAACAGCACCATTGTGCTAATTTAAATTATGGCATGGATCAAGGCAGCTTTCAGAAACCCAACACTCAGGAACTACAGTTACAACTTTACATTTATTGTTGTTAAAATTTCCAAATTTTTGGGATTTCTAGAAGTCAAGAAAGGAAGACTATGGTCACTGATGTCCATTGGGACTCTGAGAAATGGACCCTGCCCTCTGGATGTGTTTGTCCAACCAATTTCTTATCCACCCAACAGTCCACTCATCAAATCATCTCCCTCCAATCTAGAGAGAACGATATTGTGAAGGACTGTGTTAAAGGCTCTACAGAAATCCAGATAAATGACATCTATCCACTTTCCTTGTTCACTCATATAATCACTCCATCGTAGAAGGTCACTGACCCTTTTTTCATATTTTGGGGGGTACTCTTAGCTAACTAACTATATTCCTTATGTTACAATATCTTTGACATATTGAATGGAATTACAAAATTAAAGAAATTGATGCAGGCCACAAAAGTACTTGAAATATTTAATGAATCTTTAAACAGTTGTAAGCCAAGTTATTTAAATAAAGGAGCTTTAAAGAGAAGCGTTGATTAGGGACACCTTACATTATTAGGAATGGAATTACTTTCCAACACTTTTACACTGGTGTATATCATACGTGTCCCTAGGAAACTCCAATGTCTAAGTGGCAAGACTAGGAAAATCTGGGGAAATTTGTTGCCTAAACATCCGTACGCAGTGTTATCTGAGATGCTCTGGGTTTTACAAAGATATCTGTACAGGGCTGGCACATATGACATTGTATATCCAAGAGATACAACTCCTTCAGGGTACACTTCAGGGGGTCCAAGATGGTGCCAGATGCCTATGTCTAGGGAATTGAATCCTCTGCCTTGGCAAGAAAGTTGGCAAAGTGTCTAGGGAGCTTTTCAGCACAACAAATATAGGCGTTTGTACTACTTGAGAGTGATTCAAACAGATGTCTTGACCTCACAGAATATAATTTAATCCCCTAAATATGGGTAGTTAGTGCTATTTGAGTTGCTATAGGGAAACTTTGCTGACTGCTGAGCCAGAGGGATCTGGATTGCCATGTTTTATGCCCCAGCCCTGAGAGGATGCCTCAGATAACCAAGGATTTTCCATGCAATGATGTCAAGCTGTAAATGTCTGTAGTCAAGAAATAAGGCTTTGTTTGTTAAAACAGATCAAAATTCAAGTTATTTTAGAGAATAATTGAAACAGAACTGAAGGATTCTTTTTTTGGAAGATAATGTCATAATGCATAATGCCTACAACTTGAAATCAGACGAAGTCAAACTAAGGTTATTCACCCACTTTCTGTCATGAGTAATCACAAGTAACATTGGAATACTATGTCTATAAATAATCCTGATTCACTAAAAGTTCCTTTGAGATTTGATATACTTTGATTTATATTAAAGTGTGCTCTATTTCAGGTCCAGCTATTGGACTTCAAGAACAAATAAATCCATTAGATTTCATTAGATAATGAAATTATTATACAGATAATCAGAGTAGGTCATAGAACACATATTTGGATTGTGACCCTGGGCCTATAATATTTTTTGGAGTTCAAGGTTTCTTGGAATGGTTTTAAAATGGTTTAAAAGAGTTTGAGGGTGTCTGAGAGCAAAGACGCATCAGGGAATACAGTGTCAGCTTTGAAGTGAGATCAAGAATTGCATGTTTACAAAGAATAAAACAGCACTTGTTGGATTAACAACTTAAGAAGAGAAAGAGAGGAAATTGTGTGTATTCATTTTCATTGATATCTAATTGGAAGATGCTGCCACTTTCACTACTTCGTATACCACAGCTCCTATTCTCATTATGAATATCTAGAGTAAAAGTGACAATTCAGCAATAATGGAGTATTTCTTTCTCAAAATATAGAGGGAGACATCTGCAAGAATGCTATCAATAGTGGGCAAGAACCAGATGAACTACTCAATATATGTCATTTGTGACATATTTCAGAAAAAGACAGTTTCTCTTTTATGGAAGACCACTAAAAGACTTTGTGCAACTTTGAAAATTCTTTCTCTCCAGTGGAGGCATGGAAATGACAAGACAGAAGGCCATGTTGATCAGTTTTTCTGTCCCTGGTGTTTATTATTCCTGATAAGAAAAAGTTGGTGAAAGATTTATAGGACAGTTTGTGTAAATGCCATCTTTTGTTTACTCTTTGACTTCGACAGTCTCTGATTTCCTAGACACACAATAGGAATGCAGGAGGAAAGTTAGCTATTACTCACAGTCTGCTGTCAGTTTAAGCATTCACAACCTGTCACATCTTGTAAGAACCGAAGATGCAAATCAGTCTTTCTCTGCAGTGGCTCAAAAAACTGCACCAGCTAGAATGCATTCCTTTATATGCTTGAATTGCTTGAAAAGCAACATAAATCTATTAATAAACGTTCATTAATAACACTAAATATCTCCTCTCTACCACTGAGAAAATATAGAATACATAATGCCTAGAAATCTGCATTCACCTCAAGGAGACCTTTAAAATACAGCCAAATTAAATCATAGAACTTTCTTGAAAATTTACTTTTTTCTAAGTCAAAATTATATGGAATTTACCTTGTCCCTTTCATTTTCTCACCACTGGTTTTGCTCACTTCTTCAGCAGTGATTCAAACATGACTTCAGTAATTTACATTTGGTTTTATATTGCATGGAACTTTTTAAGTCATAATTTTCTAATTAAATTGTCATTAACATGTATAAAAAGATGTTTGTATCTTTACATCTCTGTCAATCTATCCCCACTTATGCAAATGTTCATGGTTCTTTAAAACAGAGGGGTTTTAATCTTTCATTTATGTATAAAACACCTAACATAAAGTGCTACTGTTGATCTGAGAGTAGTCTTTTAGCAAAGTATAATATCTAAATAAGTATTAGAGTACATGCAGTTTCATAATTTTTTTCAATAGAAGACATTGGTTTATGCATATTAAAGTTTTATCATTATTTTGATATGTAGCTTTGCAAGGTACTCTTTTTGATTTTATGAGGTGTTAATCCACTAACAATGGCCACAATAATGCCCCAGACTTTAAGTATGAAAATTTTCTTTTTTTCTTTTATTTTTGCCATCTAGTGTCTGTATGACCCTGTACCATTACATTTATGAGTTATTAATGAAGTGGAAAATAATAGATGTTTTAAAAGGTCTATGACAAAAGAGCAATAGTTTGTTTTCTCAGAGGGATGTCTACCATTCTACTTCCACAACCCAGACTAAAGACTGTCCTTTTATATTTCCCTGTCTGTCTTCCAAATGCATAATTTACAACCTGAGTTGAGCTGTTTCCATTTGATCCTCCGAACACTAGGCTTCCTCACTGGCTCTGTGAAGCATAGCTCTGAATCTCATCTATGGATTTACGTTCTGTATTATGTGATTTGCACATTTTTGCTATCAGGATTGTTACACATTCCTTTTACAGCAAAAGAGAAAAATTTAGACTTTATGATGGTTAGGATTTAACATGTGCAGAAAAATGTTTCAGACCCATCTATTTTCTAAGTATTTAAACTGTCACTTAAAAAAAAATTGCAGTACTTACACTTGCCATGATGTTACTAGATACAGTAGTGAACATCATAGTTTATGGACAAGAAAGCACTATATGTAAGTAGACCTAACTCTAAATTTAAGCAAAATTAGCATGTAAATATGATAGCTAAAAACATATTATGAAATTTTTGGTAGTACTAATTGAAGTTTATTTTCTTTCAACACGCATGTTTAGATTTTAAATAAAAACTCAGGAAAGGAAAATACGACTTTTTGAATATAAAAAAAGGTGTTCTATCTTTGCAAACATTTTTGACAATTCAATTCTCATCACAGCAAATGTAAGTGGGACTAAATTTCAATGGCTTAATTAAAATATTTTTAGTTAAATGACATCCAAACTATATATTATTTTTTCTATCTAATTTTATTTTTTAATGTTGGGAACTGTCAAGTACTTTCTGAAAGCATTTTGCAGACATATGGTGAAGTATGCTTGTACCATTGAATGCCATCTGCTGTCTAGGCTTAAATGTACACTAATTTTACTTTTAATTCATAATGAACATGAAGAATGAATGTGACCCATGTACTGCAATTTGGCTAAGTTGTTGGAAGGTGTACGTTTAGGGCATAAAACATATTTGTAATTATAAAATGGCTATTTACAAGTTCCCAGGTGGGTAGGTAGCTATTAGTAACAAATAATTGCATGCCAGCCCTTTATGCTCCCAACCACTGTAGTGGGACAAAAACTAGAAAGATGAAAGTATGAGGCATTCCCTTACTAATAAGCATTTAAGAGCTGTACAATTTGCATTACCAAATTTAAACCTAAGAAAGACTTTAAAGCATTTTTTTTAACATGCAAATGGAGATCAGAGTTGGGAACATAAGGGATGTCCAAGAAAAATTCATGTCTGCACGTGCTCTAATTTATCATTCTTTACGCCACAAGATGACAAATTATCCAGAACAAGTCATGCTGACAACTTTGACCCTCATCCAGAAAAAAAACCTAGTGATGTAGTAAATGCATCAATTGTGAATGATTTGTCAAGAATTCGATGGCGAATCACAATGGTGAATTGGGTTAAGATGTATGGTCTTGTCTTCACTGAAAACAGTGACAGACCAAATCTTTTGAGAAGGAGCTGAAAGACCTGGGGTTGTTTAGTCTGCAGAAAAGGAAACTCAAGGTACATCTTATCACACTGCAACTACATGAAAGGAGACTGTAGCAAGGTGGAGTTCCTTCTCTTCTCCCTGGTAATATGTGATGGGACAAGATGAAACAGCCTCAAGTTGCAATAGGGGAGGTTTAGATTAGATACTAGGAAAAAATTTCTTCACCATAAGAGTTTTCAAGCATTGGAACAGGCTGTGCAGGGAAGTAGTGGAATCACCATCCCTTGAGGTATTTAAAGGGTGTGTAGATGTGGCACTCTAGGTTTAGTGATGGACTTGGCAGTATCAGGTTTAGAGTTGAATTCATGATCTTAAAGATCTCTTTCAGCCTAAATGATTGATTAAGAAATTAAAAAAAAAAAAAATCTCCCAAATTCAACTGGACAAAAATGTTAGAATATTTAACGTCACAGCCATGACTTGCTAAATTGTAATGTACTTAATAAGGAAGAAATACCGCTGTTCATGTAACTAATGGAACTTGCATAGAAATAGAAGTTTTCTGTCTTTAATGTCTTGCCTGAATATTGTTTTTATTCCTCTTTCAATTGAAAATTAGACTAACTTAGTCATACTGTTTTTGTTGTATTTCTGGCTGGCTTTGTGCTTTCTCCTAGCAATTCATTTAGTCATTGGTGGCTGTGATTTTTAACAGAAGGATATAACTTTTGAGGCTGTGCCTATGCTGCTTTTCTTAGGAGAAAATCCCTTTTCTTGTAAATTATCCATTTCAGGGGAATTTCTTCATTGTTTCTCATGGTTTGTTATATAACTCACTTGTGGCATTCCCTCATGTCAGAAGCTTAGTAAGGAGGAGAGAAAAGTCTGGGCAATGTACTGACATGTTGATTTTTAACTGCTGATGTGCAGCCTCTGTAACCCTCCTTACATTTGTTACCACAGAGTTTCTACCAACATCACTTGGGGCTTGCCTTTGGCCAGCAGACAATCCATCTTGGAGCCATCTGGAACCATCTCTTATGGACATGCGTAAAGTTTCTGATGTCTTCTCATTGAAGATACCCCTGCTACAGTCAGGCTGCTGCCAAAACCTTGCCACCTAAACCTAATTCATGTATACTGTTATCCTACATGCTAATGCTCTGCAGAGTCACACATCTAGTCTGGGTGGGGTTGTATTTATTCTTTGCATGCTCTGCAGAGCTACGCTGCTGACAGAGCTATGCTGCGTGCATCCTGCAGTTAAAAATAATTTTTTCTATTTACATTATATGCACAAACTTCCATTTTCAGTAGTGAAAAATACATCAGCCACTTCATCGTCACCTGGATCTCTTCTCTTCCCCAACTTTTTGCAACAAGTATGTTACACTTCTCATGTATGATTCACAGTGAATAGATCTCATATTTACCCCTTGCTGCCAAACAATTATCATCCATTTCAGACAAGAGACAACAATAACAATGACAACTATTATTTTTAATATTACTATTACTATTACTATTACTATTATTACTATTATACTGTGTTCCTGTATAAGCAGCAACACCATTCCTTAGATGAACATAAGCCTGAGTTTCACCAGACATGGATATCTTTTAACTCAGTGTTCTGTGAGAATAAAGTTCTAGTAACCTAGAATGTATGAGCCAGCCCTTTGGGACCTCTGTAGGTGAGGCTTTGCTTCTAGCTTGCTAGGCACCTGACCACTAGTCAAGGTTAAGCCACCAAAACAGAAATAGTACTGCAAAGTGAAACAGGCAGTGCTGTGGCCAAGATATTCATACTTTCCAAAATAAGAGGCTAATTTCTTTGAGCGGGCTCTTGTCTGGTCCTGTGGACTGTATACTTGCTACAGACCAGATGGCATTGGGAGTACTTCTTTTGCAGTTTTTTTAAAAAAACATTATAATTTGTCCACTCAAAAACGTGTCTGTGACATAACTAAAGTAAGGTACGTGGGTAAATTTAGAAGACTTAAAAAGTGCATTTTTGATTCAAATTAAAGCAATTCTACAGATTCCTACAATAGTTTATGCCTCACTTTTTCCATTATTAGTGTAAATGCTTGCGTAAGTTCCTGGTGAAATAAACAATTAAGGGCAACATTAGAGAGCTGGTTACTGATTCCAATCTTCATATAGGCAAGTTGGGTGAAATGAAGCTCTGCCATAATGATAAATAACCACCAAAATGCATATATGACTTCTATTTTATGATTGAGGCAATTACTTTCCTTAAATAAAGTTGGTATATATTTTATAGAAATGGGTACTGAAATCTTAATCCTGAGCTGAGTTCTGCCTTTACCAGAGTAAAAAAGCTTCAGAAGCACAAATATGAGCTGGTTTGAATTAAAAATTATAACAAAAACATTACTGAAATGTTTATTAAAAGTAGATATAACTCATTTTTCAAGAGATTGTCGGAACCCACGACATGTCTCTGTCTAATTTAGGGGACCTGACACCCCAAAATGGGGGTGCCCCAGAGGGCACTGCCTTTGATCTTTGTCCTCGGAGAACTTTACCAACTCTAAGAGATGGATTGCAAGCCACAAGAGTCTAATATAAGCATTAATAGTCACTTTGCACCGGGTGAAATGTAGTATATAGAAGATCTGATAACATGTACATGGGGGTACGACATGTACAGGGGGGTTAAGATGGAGTCTAAAGGGTGTGGTCACCTTCTCCTTCTTCTTCTTCACTGTCCTCCATATTCTTAGTGACGAGGACATAAATTGATTGGTAGAATAGAGATAAGACAGGAAATTGCATGTCTAGAACAGGTTAGAATTAATTGGTATAAATTTGTAAATAATGACACGTTTTGTCCACTGATTGGATTTGTAATGGGGTATAAAAATCTCGGTACGCCCAAAAGGTGGGCAGATCTACGCTACTTTCTCCTGCTAGATGAACCTGCTGTGCGGGACATCGCAGCTATAGATAACATTAGAATAAACAACCTTTACATGCCAGCTTTGTGACCTCTGACTGAGTTATGGGCAAACGCGCTGAAGCCTACCTCGCTCGTGTGCCAAGGCCGACTGAGGCCGGGCACCGACAGAGATGAAGTAGCTAAATTTGCATTTAGTCAAATCTTCTAATTTATTATTTTTGTATATTGTAAGATTCTAAACACCATCTAAATGAAGATATTTTTTCCACTTAGATTTATGTCTTTAAATTTAGAAGCCTGATAAATTAATAGTGCTCCAGGCTCACTTTACAGTCAGAAGAAAGAAATAAAAAATCTCAAGAGGGACACTCCGTATAAGATCCAAATTGCTTTCTGGAGATGCTTCACTCTTTTTATTGATTATATAAAGAGCCTTGACATTTCTCTAATGAGAAGGATGAATCTGAACTACAATAACTAGCGGTCTTCTTTAAACTGAATTAGCTGTGCTTTGTGTTTTTTCTTCATTTCCTATCTTGCCTTTTTTGATTACTATTTTCATCCTTCCACATTTAACAGCAAATGTGCATGTAAGTTAAAAATGGCTAGTGTCTTTTTTTGACTAAGTAGATTCATTAGAAATCATGGAATCATAGAATGGTTTAAGTTGGAAGGAATCTTAAAGATCATCTAGTTCCAACCCTCCATTTCCATGAGCAGGGACACCTTTCATTAGACTAGGTTGCTAAAAACTCCATCTAACCTGTCCTTAAACACTTCCAGGGATGGGGCATCCACAACTTCTCTGAGCAACCTGTTCCCTGTCACACCCTCACAATGAAGAATTTCTTCCTTATATCTAATTCAAAACTATTCTCTTTCAGTTTGAAGGCTTTCCCCCTTTTCCTGGCACTACATGCCCCTGTAAAAAGTCTCTCTTCATCTTTCTTGTAGATTCTTTTCAGGTGAGGGAAGGCTGCAACTAGGGCCCATTGAAGTCTTCTCGTTTCCAGGCTGAACAATCCCAATTCTCTCAACCTTCCCTCATAGGTGAGATGCTACATCCCTCTAATCATCTTGGTAGCAACCCCTCCACCTCTCCTTCTTCATCTGCTCCTTATGAACGGCCACTGATAGTCGCCGTTCAGTCATGGGATTCATTCCACCAAGTTTCAGTAAGTGCAACAAGGTCATAAATGTCTAGCAGCAAGGTGGCTTCCAACTCTTCCTGTTTGTTGCTAATGCTGCATGCATTGCTGTAAAAGCACCTCAGCTGGGCTGTTGGACACATTGCCTTCCTAGATGAACACCTCTTAATTCCTTCGAGATATTTTCCTGGTGTTTTCCTGTTGGCTTCTGTTACCAGATGGGTCCCTGGCTCATCTCTGAAAGACTACAAGGGTGCTCTGTTGTGGCAAGCACTTCTGAGAGCCACTGGCAGAAGGCCCTCAATAGCATCCCATCCCTCTAACCTTTGCATATCATCCCACAGCTTGCCTGGGTCAAACCTGATACATCTAATTTAAATATCTGATACATCTCCTGTCACATCTAATTTAAAGCTCTGCCAATGATCCCTGCTGGTTCCTGAGCAAAGACTTTCCCCCCCTCGCTGAGAAAGGTGAGCCTTGTCTGGTGACAGGATGACTGGTGCTGCACAGATCATTCCATTGGCAAAAAACCAAAACCTTTGGTGGTGACACCAGCCATGGAACCATGTACTAATAGACTCAGTCCATCTCTTTCTCCCAATATTGCTGCCTTCAACTGGAAGTACAGAAGAGAATAAAGCTTGTTATCTAGAATCCCTTATCAATGATCCCAAGGCTCTAAATTTCTTTTTGATTGCCCTTGGACTAGGTGTTGCAACTTCATCACTCACTCCCTGCATGGAAGAGCAGTCATGGGTAGTAGTCTGAGGGCTGCACAAGTCTAGGAAGTTTTCTGGAGACATCAAATCTCTTTATATAAATAAAGCCAAGTAAGTAAATGTAGAAAAGTAAGCCCTTTCTCTTTATTTTTTGACTACCAATAATACACTTTTTTATAGTCTTTTCATCATAAATCTTCCTTGGAGCATATGGCCAAAGAAGTAGGTTTCCCCCCACTTGCTTAGTATGTGGAAAGATATGGCACATCATTTGCCACCTATTTTATTTTGCATTCTATTATTTTATATGTCTGCTAAGGGCTAATGATCTCAATTCCTTTTTTTTTTTTCAGAGAAATTCACCATTTATAATAGTATGGGCAAAATTTTGTAATAACTTAGATCATCTATGTATTTAGAACACGTTGAACTCTTGAAAGCACCAACAGATTCAGTCCTCATGGGCTTTGAAATTTGACTTTGTTGATCATAGGCTGCAGCTACTATATTAGTTAAGCTCCATTGCCAGGCTTTCTAGTCAGCATGAAATATTGTAACCAATACCTTCACAGTGCTGTAAAGGTTCAGGCACTTTTAGGCTGCCTAGTCAATATGTTTTACATAACATTGGAGTAATTAATTATCTTTAGGGTTTTTATTCTCAAATGTTACATGTGGAATAAAATATTCTTATTTCCGTTTCCAAAAAGGCTAGTAGAAACACTTGTTCATTGAGAATTTAAAAGCTAATTTCAGCTACCTAAACATGGTGACAGTTAAAGAAAAACATATTGTGACGGTCCACAGCTGAATAGTTAGCTATGGTTAGAATACTTGCATAGCAAGCATCCTGAAATCTGGGATGGCTCAGACTCACATCTTGAAAGAGTGGATGAACCTCTGTACTAATTAATATGCTAATACAGTACTTCCCTGTTTAATTTATATCCCCATGAAAGCAAAAATCATGGCTTCAGGAAGCCTGTGTCTCTGTCTTACTGATTTCACTTAATCTTACCAAAAGCCTTCAGTGTCTACTCCATTATCTGTTGAAGTCCCTTATATGAATTTATTTTGTTAATTTATTGTATGAAATCAATTAAGTTACAGTTTTTATTATGCTATGATGTCAAATCATGAATATTTATCATACATATGATAAAAATTTTGGGACAGCAGAAACAAGAAACCTCAAAAGAAAGAACTGTTGGATAAGATTCAGACAAATCTTTGCAACAGTGTAGATGTGGAGGAGAATGAAACATGAGAATCAGAAAATAGTTTTGAGAGAAAAATAACAGGAAATTAATGAAAATATTGAATATGAGAACTGAAAACTAAGAAAAGAGGGAAGGAAATGAATGAAAAACAATGATACTTCTAGAAGGGAAATAACAGATAACAAGGAAAAAAAATTGTTAAAACCCGAGCAGTTCTTTATGTCATATACAGTTTTTTTGTGTTTTGTATGTGACAATGGCACCACAGATTTAGCAAGAAATAACTTAAAGATAAAGGTAGTCACAGAGTCACAGAGTAGTTGAGACTGGAAGGAACCTCTGGGAGTCATCTTGTCTGACTCCATGCTCCAGCAGGTTTACTAGAGCAGGTTGCCCATCATCATTTATGTATCAGCTGCAGACTTACTGAGGGTACGCCCTTCTCCACTATCCAGATCAATAATTAATCTGTCAGACAGCACTGGAGCCAGTAATCACCTCTGGGATACACACCTACCTACTGGCCTTTCAACTAGACATTGTTCTATTCATCACCACCCTCTTGTCCCAGCTTCCAGTCAGTTTACAACCTGCCTGCTGGTCTGGCCCGTACAACAGTTTGCCTCTAAAATCTTATGAGAGACAGTGTCGAAGAATTTACTGAAGTCCAGGTGGCCAGTAACAACTGCTTTCTCCTCACCAACCATGCCAGTCATTTCACTGTAGGAGGTGGTCATGTTTTCCCCTTCATGAAGCCATGCTGACTATTCTTGTTGATTTTTGTTTCTTTAATATTTTTTTTCATATCATTCAGTGTCCATTTTGTTTTCACTATGTTTGAGGCACTTTAAAAGATAAAATTTCTTCAGTGTCTGAGTTGTTATTACCTTCATGTAATTTAAATCTTTGCTATATGCTATATTATCAGAAGTAGTCATGAGATATGATAAAGTGATTATGAAGTTTAATCAATAATACTATAAAATACTTTATTTTGAAAGGTTTAACATGTTCAATAATTCTTTCGTTTATAACTTCTGTTTCATTTTTCAGGAGTTAAAAATAAGTTGTGGGGATATCCCTGCTTATAAGGAAAATGGTACCAATTTTATGGAAAAGTATTTTTACAGTGGATGGAAGCAGATGTCTTTTTGACTCATAGTTTTTCTAAATTTAGCAATGACAAGCATTATGCAAGACAACTTCATAGTTTTATTTGTGATTGCAGGAAAAAAATATTCCACTAATCTCCTTGGCTCCTATAGTTTTGTTTGATCAAGTAACTTGAAAGTCACTTTCACAAATAGTAAATTAAGCCATTGGATCACAGAATATTCTGAGTTGGAAGGGACCTATGAGGATAATTGACCCCACACAGGACAACATAAAAGTTAAACCATTTGTCCTGAGAAGGACCACAAAGATGATCAAATGACTGGAGATCCTCTCCTATGAAGACAGGATGAGAGAGTTGGGACAGTTTATCCTGGAGAAAAGAAGGATCCAGGGAGACTTAATAGGAGCTTATGGGGGGGGCAGGGGTGGGTGTGGGTTGGGTGTTGGACCTAGATGATCCTTAAGGTCTCTACCAACACAAACCATTATAGGATTCTATGAGCTAAGAGCATTGCCCAAATTCTTCTTGAGCACCAACAGGCTTGGGGACCAAGCCATGACCACTTTCCTGGGAAGCTTGTTCTAGCACTTGACCACCCTCTCAGTGGTGATCCCAGACAAAGCCATAAGCCATTCCCTCACATCCTCTCACTGGGCAACAGAGAGAAAAAAACCAAACACATCCACTGCCTTCCCTTCATTCACTAGACGGATAAACTTATCATAAAAATATAGTAAGTTAGTAAGGCATGATTTTTACTTCATGAAGCCATGTTGTCTTTGATCAATGGCTGCATTATCTTCCAATGCTTTTCAATAACTCCCAGAATAATTCTATGCATAATTTTACCAAACATGGAAGTGAATCTGAAAATTTTATATTTACCAGGGTCTTCTTTCTTGTCCTTGAAAACTGGAAAAAAATATTTGCTGGCTTTCATTTGAATGGGAGCCCTCCAGATTTCCAAAACAATACTTCCATCTCCAGAACCTCCCATCTGTTGTGTATATGCATCTGGAAAGGCAAGGTAAATGCCCAGAGACAGCAAAGTGTGGTTCCACCAGTCAATCATCATCTCAGAATTCTGGATACTACTCAACCACTTTCACTTTTTTCTTCTGTCTGGGCACATCTCTCAGTCATTCTTTCTGCTGCCCTCAGACACAAGTGGAAACCTCAGGCACACTCTGCATCCAGAAACCTGGATAGCTGCTTCCCTTGGGAGCTTTGTTTGGGTAGCTGCACTGGGTGCAAGTACCACAGGAGGCACAGAAGGCATGATATTCTATTGTGTGGTCACTATTATCAGAGCTTCTTATGGGGAGATTGTGGCTGGGGGCAAGACTCTGGGATCAGGCAATCTGGTTGGTGTATCTTTGGTGTCTTTGGTGTCCTTCAGCAGATTGTCATCCTTGCTGCTGCCTGATCTGTCCACACACACAGCCCAAGGGTGTCAGGGGTTCAGAAACCACCTCAGACACTCCTCTCCAAGGTACATCATAAGCCTCACTTGGTAAATGCTGCTGCTAATCTGGGCTTGCTATGGTTTGACCTGTGATACAGGCATGATGTTTGACTTCTTAAAGAGTCTATCATCAGGATTTGTGCATTTTCTAATAATGAGGCTGCACCAGAGGATGGTATTAGTAGGTAGCGGAAGAAATAAACCCAACCAAATAAACAAAGAGTAAAAAACCTCAACCAACCAAACAAACCACAACAAGACTTTTTTTCATGGCCTGGTAGCTAAGACATTTTCATGGTTTAACCCCACCCAACAGCCTGGCCCCATGCAGCTGCTTGCTCCCTCCCCCGGTAACGGGATGGGGGACAGAATCAGAAGGATAAAAGCTAGAAAATTCATGGGTTGAGACAAAGAGATTTTAGTAGGGAAAGCAAAAGCCTCACACACAAGCAAAGCAAAACAAGGAATTCATTCACTGCTTCCCATGGGCGGGCAGGCAGGTATTCAGCCATCTCCAGGAGAGCTGGGCCCCATCACACATAATGGTGATTTGGGAAGACAAATGCCATCACTCCTCCTTCTTCCCCCCAGCTTTATGTACTGACCATGATGTCATATGGTCTGGAATACCCCTTGGTCAGTTTGGCTTACCTGTCCTGGCTGTGTCTCCTCCCAGCCTCCCATGCATCCCCAAATTCTTCGCCAGCATATCAGTACAAAAAGCAGAAAAGACCTTGCCTCTGTGTAAGCCCTGCTCAGCAATAAAAAAAAAAAAAAAAAATAATCTACCCTGTGTTCAGCATGAAATCAAAACACAGCCCCATACAGTCACTGTGAAGAAAATTAACTCTACCTCAGCCAAAACCAGCACAGACACCTTTCCAGTATGTGGAAGATGCAGCTTCAAAGTTCCTCAAGATAAGAAAGAATCTAGCATCCAATTTACTTCCATTAATCTATTGTCTACAAAGTAGTGACAAGCTTGACTGTAGCCCTAAACACATCTAGCATCTGTCTCTCCAGAATAGTTATGTGTGACTACAGTTAGATATTCAAGGAACTTTCTGGCTAAATAAGAAAATGACCAATGAAATTAGAAGAATACTGGGAGGTCTTGAAAGAAGACAAACCAAATCATTATTTGGACTCAGTCGTCTAAAACCCACTAAATTGGACAGGGTTTAAGCAGTTTAAAACCTTGAGCTACTAAATGATTGAATNTTGCCTCTGTGTAAGCCCTGCTCAGCAATAAAAAAAAAAAAAAAAAATCATCTACCCTGTGTTCAGCATGAAATCAAAACACAGCCCCATACAGTCACTGTGAAGAAAATTAACTCTACCTCAGCCAAAACCAGCACAGACACCTTTCCAGTATGTGGAAGATGCAGCTTCAAAGTTCCTCAAGATAAGAAAGAATCTAGCATCCAATTTACTTCCATTAATCTATTGTCTACAAAGTAGTGACAAGCTTGACTGTAGCCCTAAACACATCTAGCATCTGTCTCTCCAGAATAGTTATGTGTGACTACAGTTAGATATTCAAGGAACTTTCTGGCTAAATAAGAAAATGACCAATGAAATTAGAAGAATACTGGGAGGTCTTGAAAGAAGACAAACCAAATCATTATTTGGACTCAGTCGTCTAAAACCCACTAAATTGGACAGGGTTTAAGCAGTTTAAAACCTTGAGCTACTAAATGATTGAATTACTAGATGTCATAAACATTGGCAGCTGGCCAAATTGAAAAATATGATGATAACTAGCTTTGTTCCACTTTTAACACCTCATTACAGCATGAGAAATGAAACTGCCATATTATTTCCTGTCACAGATGGTATGCACAGGTTGAAATTAGTATTTATTAAAGCAATATCATTCCTTTTATCCATACTTTCCTTTTATCTTATGGAAAGAGGTAGGTGATTGACAGTTTTTAAAAGAAAATGGCCTAAGCCTTCTTACCCTCTTTAAATGGCTATATTCATAAAAGAAAAGTCATACTTAAAGGTGATATTTTAAAAATGTTTCTTAGAACAAAGCAGGAAAAAACCCAAAGATTGTCATTTTTAGGTAATTTCAGTTTGAAAATAGTTGAAAGTGGCTGTCATATTATACAAATCACAGGACTGCTGCCGAACAGTTAGAGAGCAACCATATAATTTCCTGAAAATAGTTCTTAAAGGATGTGCTGTCAATCAATGTTCTGATTTCTTTATTTTACAAAAAATTCAGATTATGACTCATACTTTTTCTCCTAACCTGCTAGTTATTCCTTTACAAGGAAGAGTAAATTTGTACCAGATTCCTTGTTCCTCCTACCTTCAAAAGGACATGGAGGATATTCTGTATAAAGAAAGTAAAGGATGTTTGCAAATGAGGGAAATTTATATATGCTCATGGATTCCGTTCCTCTGTCTGTCCCCTCTCTTTTTCTTATTTTCTCAGATGACATTGCATAATTTCACCATAGTTTAATAGTTTAGCCCAACTGTATATTGAAAGGTTGTCTTACAGAAACCAGCCTCACACACACTGAAAGACAATTTCCATTTCATTTATTTTTTCAGAAGCACTTCATCCCGTGAGTTGTTCTCTTAGGTTGGATTCTGGCTACAGATTAGTTTAGCATCTATTCAATCCTTTTAACCTATACTTGGGGGAAAAGAACAATTGATAGAATGAAGTCTTCTAGAGAAAGAATTGCTATAACTTAAGATAGACAAAATGCTGGAGGAGAGAATTCATCTGCACCAATTCTGAACCTCTGAAATGTGGATGTGTAATCCGAGCTAGCATATCAAATCTTTATTATTGCTAGTGGAGAGAAAAAGGGCAACTGCAGAGCGTAAAAATAAGTGTCTACTGTCACTTGAGATACTGTGACATGTATTAGCCTCAAAGTTTCCACTTCAACAGGGTGCAGATCTCATTTAAGTGCTGTGCCATACGGTTTACTCCTATTCAGGTGTATTGCATAGCCTAGAGAATCACAAACCACATCAGGCAGTTATGTGTGAGCAGCTGAATCCCTTCTGAGCAGACCAGCTGCTTTACACTCCAAGTCTGCTTTTGATCTAGCAACAAAGATTCCTGCACACAGATGCATTTCTGAATATAAAATATGAATATATATGTAATTCTTATACCCATAGCCTATGTATACATTTGTCTAAGGTTACAATGTAAGATGTAACCAAAAGTTATTCTATCACCATCTTCATAAACTGTTAAAAACAGGTGGGGCAGTGTTCTTTACCTCTTCCATGACATATCCCTGATAACTCCCTCCAGGGGAATATCATCTGTGGATGAGCCATCCAGCCTCACTGTATGACTCCTAAAATTACATCATCCCATTGTGAAATGCTCCACCCAGAGGGAGTAACCAAGCATTCCTACCTGGATATAATCTGAGATTTGGAACATCACAGCCAGCCCTTACCTACTGGATTCCCAGGGGACAAGAGCTATATAACCACCACTGGACCTTCAGAGGAAGAGCAGACCCTCCTTCAACCAGAGGTGTTGAAGGATCACTGCTTCAACAGAACCACATCAACAACTTCAACAGGATTGTAGCCATCATTCAATCAGACAGCTACCACCACCCTGCCCAGCACGGTGTCAGATTGTACCCTGACTGCCAGTATTTTCTGCCTTTATTTTAATTTTCCTATTAGATAGGAGTTCTGAGTTGGCATCTCCCACTGGTTTATATTCAAACTAGTACAACATTATAGCTATTTTATGTAGAATATTATATTACACTTAAAATATATTATAGATAGGAAAAATTAAATATGTAATGCTGTAGACAAAGTAGGTAGATTTTAAAATGCATTCATTGAATATTATGCTTAAGATATTTCATTGGGCAAGATATTTCATGGCAAGATTTTGGTAGCAGGGGGGATTTGTGAGAAGAGATCAGGAGCTGTCCCCTTGTCAGACACAGCCTCTTCCACCTGGCTCCAAAACAGACTGGCTATTGGCCAAAGATGAGCCAACCAGCGATACTAGTGGTGCCCCTGCAATGACATATTCAAGAAAGGGAAAAATACCCTGTGCAGCAGCTGTGAGAAAGTTGAATGTGTAAATGTGAGAGAAACAGCCCCTTCAGACACCAAGGCCAGTGAAGGAGATGCTCCAGGTAGGAAAAGCAAAGATTCCTCTGCAGCCCATGGAGAAGACCATGGTGACATAGATTGCCCCTCAGCAGCCCAGGAGGACTGTGGTGGAGCAGATATCCACCTACAGCCCATGTAGGACCCCATACCGGAGCAGGTGAATACACACTGAAGTAAACTGCAAACCATGGAGAAGTGGTGCCAGAGCAGGCTCCTTAAGGAAGAAGTGTTAGGTGTCAAATGGAGCATGGGAAGAAGGAAAGGGTAGAAGGAAGGTAGTTTTAGATTTGTTTTATTTTTCACTATCCTATTCAGTTAAAATTAATTGCTCGTAAATTAGATTAATTTCCCCAGGTGAAGATGATTTTGCCCATGACAGCAATAGGTGAGTGATCTCCCTGTTGCTTTTAATCACATTTTTTCAGTGTGTCTTGATGAGAAGAGGGAATGATGAAGAGTCTTAGTGGCCACCTGGCAGGTAGCAAAGGACAATCCCCCACATATTTTTTCAAATAAAAAATTTGTTTCATCTGAGATGGAGTTCAAATCTAACTTAGTGTGAAGTTCAAATCTGACTTACTGTTGCATGGACATACATATAATCTTTCTTAACATTTGATGTTAATTCTGTAATAACTTTGCTATCAGACAAAAAAAGTCCCCAAATAAACTGAACTTAAGAGTTCCTCCTCTAATAATTCAGCTTTTTTTTTTTTTTTTTGCTTTTTTTTTCAGGGCTGGAAAAAAGTAAAGATTATTTTTTATTGTAAGCTTTAGAAATTATACATAGACAACATGAGATTAGTATCTGAGCTACACTTAAGGCCATGAGTTAGATGTTACCCTTTCTCATGAATTACTACAACCTCTGCTTGTTATAAACAGGATGAAAACAATCAGCATAGCTGAAGCATAAAGCTGCTGGTTTAGAAGATAATAATAATAGTTTACAGCTGTATAGTTCTTTTATTCATGAAGATTGGTCCTGTTGAAATGGAATTGTTATCTTAAATTGCAGAGGGGGTTTTAGGCTACTGTATTTTCAAATAGCTCTGTTTTTGAGATTGATGTTTTCTCCTCTCAATGGAGACTGATTTTTTCTCCTCTCCTCTGATGGGTGTTGGGATCAATTGATCTCCAGACTGGTGCCATCAACCCTGCAGGGGTGCCTGTGCCCAGTGCCATCCCCAGTGCTATGGGGTGTCCGTCTCCTGGGCCCCTTGGACCTGCATTACGATCTGTCTCCGGCCCCAGCTCTGGATCCATCTCTATTCTGCTCTACTGACAGGCCACCCCCAGCCTCACCTGGGCCCTGGTTCATCCTTTTACTTAGGTGCTGTGGGACTTCACCCTGGTCAGTGAAGACAATGCCTGTGCTGGGTCACCCTCAGATCCCATCTTATTACCCCCTCGGAATAGCCTTGCATTGCACCACTTGACCAAAGGGAAGAAAGAAATATGTATCTTTGTGACGGGTTAGGAAGAATCCAGTCAAAAAACAGGCAATAAGGTGTCAGTTCATGCTGAAGAGTTTTTGGGTTTTACAGAACAGTGTACACATTCCCTGTGGAAAAATGACTCAAGAAAATAGAAAGATGCTAAATAAATATATGAATGCAGTTAATTTTCCAGGTAGGTATTATGGGTTAGTTGAAATGCTTACAGATTGTTGTACTGTATTGTATTCTCCCTGCAGTAAAATAATGTGAACCCAGGTAGCTAGGTTACATCCTCTGACACAACAAACTAACTCTTGAGACCAGGGTGGCTTACCCAGAGGAGCTCAAGAAGTAATAGAGGGATATCAGCAATGCTTCAAAAGGTGCGTTTGAACAGACCACCATTTAGAACAATATCAATATTACCGAGAAAGGAGCAAGGAGGATGCAGAAAATCATAAAGAAATGTTCAGAGAACAGAACAGCCTTGTGTCGCCCTGATTTCTGCAGTGCTTAGATGTTTTTAATTCCGTGATAGAAGTTCTCACGCACTCTTCTGTAAACACTGTTGTTTGTCTAACTGTCCTTATTGTTTTCATTCTTTCTCCTGGGCGGAGATGTTTGATGGATATTTCTTTTGACCAGTGTGATTGAGGGGTGGTAATATCCACCATCCAATCCACAGTGATTGTTAAGAAGGTATATAACTGTCTGAATAAAGAGGCCACCTTCTTCTTGGCCTTTCACCTGCCGTGAGAGCATGAGTATACGTGTCTTCCTTTGTGTCCACGTGCGACAGCCTGGTCTTCAGGCTAACACACTCAACTTCACGTAAAAAGGGCTTAAAGGAAAGTCCCTAGAAGGACAAGAAATTGCCTCCAAATGTTCCCCTTTGGAAAGTGGCAACATATACCTTTGCACTGGTGATATCTGCCAAAAGACAGAAACATTTTTGATTTGGTCATCAAGCTTATACATGTTTAGGTTTGAAATGCAAACAAGCTACATCAACTGCATTCAAAAGTGAAGGGCTTTTAGTAACACCTGAACATTCTGACAGTAAATAACTGAGATGCATTTTGTGATGCCTAGTTTTCAGTTAATGACTTCATAGTAATAACAATAGAAACTGTCAAAAAAATGTATCTGTAGGATACTGGGTGCAAAATATATTCTGGCAAGAGCTTCCTTTGGTTGGTGAAAGAATATTTTCATTTATAAAAATAAACTCAGGGATATTCCATATATCAACAACACTGAAATTCATTTGCTGATTAGGAAAAAGGTAATACGAGCACCATTTTATGAGTTAGTCAATGAGAATTGCAACACAAATTGTGACATATTGAATCTGAATGAAATCATCAATGCCACAGACAAAGAAAACACAGATGTTGATGGCCATCAAGTTAAAATGACTAACTACAAGCTAGGAAGGGAAAATTAGGATGAATTTTTTGACAGTTCAGGAATGGAGCAGATAGATACGTGAAAATGCATATACATGTTTCTGTCTGTGCTGTGTGTGACTATTTGGACCTGGTCCTGGTCAGTCTCCCACATTTATAATATTACTGTCCAAATCTGATCTGTAACAGTGACTACAATGTACTTAGAGTCAAGGCCTTTCCAGAATTACCGAAAGCCAGAAACCCTTATGTCTGTTGTATCTAATTTTGAGGGAAAAAAGTGTGAGTTACGTGAAAATTATGAAGCTCTCAAAGAAGATGATAAAGAAAGTGTAGGAAAGGGTGAAACATTTTCAAATGTCAGGAGATTTCAAAAGATACTTTACTGGAGGCTCAAAAGCAATTTATACTACTTCAGGATAAAGTCTAAAAAATATGTTGAAGAAAACATTCTTGCTAAAAAGCAGGGAAGAAAAGTTAATAAATTCAAGTTTAAAAAAAGAAAATCATAAAAGTTCTTAAAACCTGACAGGTTAAATTTGAAAACACAGTAAGTCAGTACAAAATGAAGCGTTGAGGAAATACTAGAAGAATGCATAAAAAATAACAGTAAGTCATTATTCAAGTAAATCAGGTGAACAAAGCTTGATGGGAACTTTATAAGGTCAGTAGATGATCAAAACCTGAGATGAGTGTTCAGAGAAGATAATGTCAGAGCTGGAAGGTATAAGGATTTCTCTTCCATCTTTAGTTACAATGAACAAGACTTAAAAAGTTTCACCCCTTTGGCAAGCTTTTTTTTCTTTTATATCTTGGGGGAAAAGGGTTGCATCACAGATTTTTCTGGTCAGTAAATTATCAGGAAAACAAAAGTGAAAAGAAACAGTTTTGTGTAAACATTTGGCATCTACTTCAAATCCTATAGGAAGTGAAGGATTAAATACCTGAATTAATTGCATTTGACATTAGATTATGTCATAAAAACTCGTCTGCACGCCCATAAAAGAAGCATGGAGAAAGAATAGCGGATGGAAGAGCCCAAATAATTCATTGCTCTGGCTACTTCTAAGCTAATTGCAGAAGCCATCAGCCTATCAAAGACCAATCTTAATAAGTCCAGATAAGTACAGGAGAACAAAGGCAGATGGGAACCCAAATTCCCAAGAGTCCCGGGGAAGAATGGAAGCAAGAGCAGTGCTGCAGAGAAGGACTTAGTGATACTGCTGGATGAAAAATTGGACATTAGGCTGTAATGTGGACTTGCAGCCCAGAGAGACAACCACCCTGAGCAGTATAAAAAGCAATGTGACAAGCAGGTGGAGGGAGGTGATTCTACCCCTCTACTCCTCTCCTGTGAGATCCCACTTGAAATATTGTATCCAGCATTGGGACTTCCAACAAAAGACGGGCATGGACATACTGGCATAGGTCAAGAAGAGGGCTTCAAAAGTGACCAGGAGGCTGGAAAAATTTGCCTATGAAGAAAGGATGAGAGAACTGGGTTTTTTTTACCCTAGACAAATCTCTGAGGAGACCTCATTGAAGGCTAACTGAAGGCTTTCAATACTTAAAGGGCACTTATAAGAAAGAAGAAGAAAGACTTTTTACCTGTAGTCACAAAATGAGGAGCAACTGGTTTAAAATGAATATGGTTAAATTTGATATAAAAAACAAATTGTTTACAATGAAGGTGATGAAATACTGGAACAGGTTGCCCAGTGAAGTTATGGGTGCCACATCCTTGGAATCATTTGAGGTCAGTTTGTATGGGGTTTTGAGTAATCCGACAGTGCAAGATGTCCCTGCTTTTGGTTGGGAATTTGCACTACATGACCTTTCAAGTTTCTCTGCAACCCAAAAAATGATTCTATGATTCTAAGATTCTTGTGTCTGGCTGTTCAGCATGACTCCAAAACTTAAAAAAACTGGTAAATACTGAAATGAAAAAAAAAAAAAGCTGATATTGAAGTAGCAGAGATGAAGCCAAGTATGAAGAACTGCAGAATAATTTCAGAATAGCAACTAGGTACTAAAATAATAGCAGATGAAAGTAAATTAAGGTAAGTGTAAAGTGATGTAGAAAATCCCATATTTTTATGCAGTCACTGGTTCTAATTGGATGATTTCATACTAAATGAGGTCTTGACATAATTGTTAGATGTATACAAAATATAAGTACAGTATTTCTTAAAAGATTCACATGATAGGAATTACTAGAGAATTAATACAGGTGATAAAAAGAAAGACTTTTATGCTATTTTAATGTCTATAGCAGAACTGAAGACCTAAGCCTACCGAAGTATGAAAAGGGTCATGATGCAAAATATCTTCCATATGAAAAATGAGTAAGCTCATGTTTAAATGTAAAGTTATACTTAATCTAGAAAAGATCTAAAGGGAGTGCACAGAGGAGGGAGGAACTGCAGTAATTTCAGAAAATTAGTGGCATGGTTACTGTGTTTTAGAGTATGATGGTTCATTAAGTTTTCTGTTACAAGAACTGTGAGGTTTCCAGTGAAACTAGAACTCTGATCCTTAAAAAAGACAAACAGAACCATAAGCTAGGAAGATGAGATAAACTAAAAACCATAGAACAGGTCATATATATCTATCAAATAAAAATTGAAGTTAAAAATAAAAAATAAGACCCTCTCTGAAGAATGGTGTGGATGTCAAAAAGGATTTTTTTTATGATTAGGACTATTGAACTCTGATTAAAACCAGAACATTTAACATAATTCATTGTTCTTAATCAACACCATAGGTTATCCATAATGAAAATAGTTGCTGGTGCTGTTAAGCAGATAGCTCAGAAGGAAGTTTACCCTCCAGAAGCCTAGGCATTCTAGATAGAAATCTGTCTTTAGGTAAAAGAGAGAGAAGAGAGACACTTCTAGTGGATTTTTCCTAATCTAAAAAAGATACTCACTACAGGTAAGTTAGACTCTGTCTTAGATGAATAGCTTTGTGATAGCTAATGATGACCTAAACGAATATATGTCTAAGTAGCTGAAAGTTATCAAATACTCCAATTTCTTTTAATAATAAGATGTAAACTGTAAAACCACTTTTGTGTTTTGAGAATCCTGTCTACTTTTGATTTTATAAGATATGAAGCATTTAAATGGAAAATAGATGTTAGAAAAAAATGGTTTGGTTAAGGAGTTGCCCTACGGGAGTCAAAACCATAAAATCCCTAGAGTTTCTTTCACAAGATACCAAATGATTTTAAATTGCAGAACTCAATAAATCCTACTGGGAAAATAATAAATTGTGTCTGCATTGTTTTTTCATGTATTAAAAAAATAACAACATAGACAGGGGCCTCTATGCAGTCCTGAAATATAATTCTGTTCAGACTTTGAAACTGATTTCACTGAATCTGGACATTTAATTGCCAGCTTGTTAGTTACTACCTTAAGGCAGAGGCTGTCTATTAAGTAGACAGTGAAGTGAAGAAACAGTAGTTTATTAGTTGTTACTTAACCTGAGCAGTGTTATTACTAAAAAGGCTGGAAAAAAATAACAATGCCTTAAGTAGGATTAATTGGAACATGTTCTTTCCCCTGGGCTCATATTAATGCCACCAAGAAACTTCTGAATTAGTAAAAAGGAATCTTTCTATTCAAAACACAATATAAGTGCATATTCTTAATTCATTAGATTTATACAATGAATTAGTATATTAATATCTATTAATATGAATAATATGTCAGCATCTGTGTGTGTGTATTGTATATGTGAGTGTAGAGGAATTAAAAGAATTTACTGGTTCACAGCATCACAGTGTGGGTCTGGTTGGAAGAAATCAAAATGGGACAACTGACCCAATCTCCCTGCTGAAGCAGGGCCATCCCAGAGCACATTGAGCAGGACTGTGACCAGTGAGGGAGACTCCACAGACTCTCTAGACAATCCCTTCCAGTGGGTGGTCATTCACACAGTAAATAAGTTTTTCTTCACATTCAGGTGGAACTTTGTGTACATCAGTTTCTGCTTGTTGCCTCTTGGACTATTGCTTGGCACCAGAGAAGAGTCTGGCTCCATCCTCTTCAGTTGGAAAAAGCCTGACCAGTTCAGGGGTATAATAAAGGGAATTCAGCGGAAGAGAATTTCTGGCTGCCATAGGTTTCCTGTATATGTTTGCATGCATTCAGTATTATCAATCTACATATTAAGGTTGTGGTTTAACCCAGTCAACAACTCAGCCCCAGAAAGTTCCTTGTTCACTCTCCTGCAGCTGTATAGGGAAGAGAATCAGAAATGTAAAAGTGCAAACACTCATGGATTGAGATAAAGACAATTTCATAAAGCAAAAGCTGACAAAGAAGACAAAGAAGACAAAGAAAATAAGAAATTCATTCACTACTGCCCATTGGCAGGTAGACATTCAGCCAACCTGAGGAAATACTGTCTTTATCATGAGTTAACAGCTACTTGGAAAGACAAATGCCATAACTACAAATGTTAGCCCCTTTCTTTTTCTTTCCCCTAACTTTTATTGCTGAGCATGACATCATTTGGTATGGGATATGCCTTTGATCTGTTGAGATCAGTTATTCCAATTGTGTTCCTTCCTTGTGCAGCCCCAGCCTACTAAGGGATGAACTGAGAAGCATAAAAAGCCCCAGCCCCAGTAAGAGCTGCTCAGCAATAGCTAAAACACTGGTGTGTTATCAGCACTGTTTTGGTCACAATCATAAACATTGCACTATGCAGGACTCTATGAAGAAAATTACCTCAGCCAAAACCAGTGCAGAAGCGACAGGATGCACCTTTGATGCACCTTCAAGAGACCAGACCTGTGAACAGTAGATGGGGTGCACCTGGCCAGATGGGGTAAGAGTGTTACAGGAAGAGAGGTGGCTGCTTGGGGAGTGGGAGTGCTGGTCCCAAAAGGTGAAGAGGCCAATAGCCCAGCTGAAGTGCTTCTACACCAATGCACACACACTGCATGGGAAACAAACAAGAGAACGTGGAAACCATGGTGCAATTAGGAAACTGTGACCTAACTGCTTTTATGGAAACGTGGTGGGAGGGATGAGTCACACTGGAATACTGCAATTGAGGGCTATAAGTTTTTCAGAAGAGATTGTTTGGGAAGGAGGGATGGATGCGTTTCTCTCTTTGTTAAAGTAGGAATAGACTGTCAAGAGCTGCCTCTAAGAAACAGCCACAAAAAGGCTGAGAACCTGTGGGTAAAAATCAGGGACTAAACCAATAAAGGACACCTTGTGGCTGGGGTCTACTACAGGCCACCTGATCAGGGGGAGCCTCTTGATGAGGCCTTGCTTCAGATACAGGAAACACCTAGCTCACCAACCGGCATCCTGACGAGGGATTGCAACCACCCAGGTGTCTGCTGGGAAAGAAATGAAGCTGGCTGCAAGCAATCCTGGAGACTACTGGAGGATGTTGAAAATAACTTCCTGGCCTACCTACCAGACAAATCAACCAGAGAAGAAATGTTACTGGACCTGGTGCTCACCAATGCAGATGAGCTCATTAAAGAAACTAAGATTGGAGGTTGCCTGGGCTGTAGCGACCATGCCCTGGTTGACCTTGTGATCTCAAGAAATATGGTCCTGGCAAAGAGCAAAGTCCCATGAACTTCAGAAAAGTGAACTTCCAGCTGTTTAAAGAAATAGTAGATGATGTCCAGGTGGTTTCTGAGTATCTCCCAGGATGAAAATTCTATAACCAGACTTCTGCCTTTAAGTGTTTGTCAGTAACTAAAAAAGAGGCAATTATCATCGCTTTTGAAGATCTCCAAAATGAGGACAATTGCAGGCACACCCATAGTTTGGGTGGAGAAGTGATTGACAGCAGCCCTATGAAGAACAACTTGGGTGTGATGCTTGATGAAAACTTCAACATGAGCTGGCAGTGTGCACCTGCAGCCCAGAAAGCCAAACAAATCCTGGGCTGCATCAAAAGCAGTGTGGCCAGTAGGGTGAGGGAAGTGATTCTGTCCCTTTACTCTCTCTTCTTAGACCCCACCTGGAGTGCTGCATTGGCTCCGGAGTTCCCAATAAAGGAAGGACATGAAACTCCTCAGTCCAGAGAAGGACCACGAAGTTGATAAGAGAACTGGAGCATCTTCCCTATGAAGATAGGCTGAGACAGTTGGGACTGTTCAGCCTGGAGAAGAGAAGGTTGCATGGAGACCTGATAGCAACCTTCCAGTATTTGAAGAGGGCCTACAGAGAAGCTGGAGAGAGACTCTTCATTGGGAATTGTAGGGGTAAGACAGGGGTACAAACTGAAAGACAGGAAATTTAGGCTACATATTGGGAAGAAATTCCTTACTATAAGGGTGGTGGGATACTGGGACAGGTTACCCAGGGAAGTTGTGGATGCCCCACCCCTGGAGGTGTTCAAAGCCAGGGGAGATAAGGCCTTGAGCAATTTGTTCTAGTGGGAGGTGTCCCTGGCCTTGGTGGGGTTGTTGGGACTATGTAATCTTTAAGTTCCCTTCCAACCCTTAACATTTTGTGATTCTATGATTCTATTTGTTATTTTGGAAGGAGGGGGTAATTTCCTTCTAGAAATTATTTAACTGACTCTTATTTTTATTTTTTGAACCTAATTGTATTCAATTTGGAAATAATTTATCTTTCTCAAGGAATAGGAGAAATTAGAGACAGAGTTGAAATGATCAGCTGGTTTATCTGTAGAGCCCATCTGTACAGCTTCCTCCTGATGCTGAAGGTAATTGTATGGGAATGTTTGAATTCCCTTGCAATCAGTTCCAAACATATGGAAGAATGTCTTAAATTGAGCTTTGTTTATTTGTTGTTTAACCTACAGGTAATTTGTCATCATTTGGAACTTAGAAATAAATAAATGCCAATTGATCCATCATCTATTGGGTCCCAATAGGCAGTTTGCCTGGAGACAGGATTTTCCACCAGGATAAATTTTTCTCAAGTTCTTGAAGGAAAGCAGTAGAGAAATGTTATGAAAGAGATTCAGTGATGCATTGGAACTGGGCTTAAAATTCTTCTGGTGGGATTCCTACAGCTTTTCTTTCTGCTTACAGCTTTCCTTAACCACTCACATTTCATGTACTAAAAATGCCATGTGATCAGGGCTGAAATGCATAATCCTAACACAAAGAAGAGAGTGCTGGTTGAGTGTATGTGCCCAGTGAGAGATCCCAGATAAACATGTGCTGTTCTAACTTGCTCATATTGTTCATAATTGTACAACAAAGACTAACTCTGTCAAGATATTTACTTACTGGCCTAAAATATCCCTTCAGTAAAAACTTCATTTTAATTGAAAAAGATGCTTAGTTTGGCCATTTTCTTGGAACAAAGGTTTGGATTAAATGCTGAATGTACTGAAAAGTTATCAATAAATATTTTGTATCATTTAAGTATTTTTAACAAAATCTGTACATGTTGGTGAGTTGCAGTAAAGAGTGGAAGGAAAGCAGAAGGGGGAGTAGTTCATAAGTTGAGACTCTTGTTCTAAGGACTAGCAACAGATCTGTGGAGCAGACTTTTAGGTGTGTAAAGCAGGATCTTATATATGAAAGCTCTAGTTGTTTATAATCTTGAATATTTGGTATTTCCAGAAGACATGAGTGACAGCCAAAACTGCACTGATAGAGTAAGAGCATATTTTTAAAAAAAATTATTCCTTTAGTTTAGAGCTTTTCTGGTAAAAGGAAAAGACTGATATCTTGGCATCTTTGTTTTTTTTTTTTTTCCACATGACCCTACAGAAAAGTATTTCTTTTCTGAATCCTGGATCCTGCTGTGCTTTTGAGTTCTAAACTTTAAAACAAACTAACAAAATAAATAATGTAAACAACCCTACTGATATGTTTCAGTCATAGACTTAAGGATTTTTTTTTTTCTTATCAGCCTTGGAAGAGAAATTCCCAAAAAATATACTTTATTGACTAAGGAGTCCAATCAGATATACCAAAAAAAAGAGAAACTGATAACTTCAATACCTTTCAAAAAACAAACCAAACATAACAGCAACTGTGTTCTACAAGTAAAAAAAAACCTAATTAAAAATACATTGATATTCTCTGTTATAGATGATCAAGGAAGGAGACTGTAATGAATTAATATGAAATGGTTTCTGCATACTGGAAAGAAATAATTGCATTTATTATGCTGTCAGGTATTTTGAACTGTAAATACAGTGGTATAGAAGAGATTTTCCAGACAAATTTTTGCAGCCTCTTCAAGAGCCAATATATCATAGTTTTAAAAATTATTTCTTGTAATGTACTATGTGATCTTGATGACGTAAATTGGTTTAAGAGATGTATGTGTTCAGGTTAAATATAGTTACTTTTGTAAATTTCTGTTCAGCACTAGATGGCACTCTGAATTTGGACTGTAACATTTTTTTTTTCTCCTTAGAATACAGGGAACATGTTACCTTCATTCTATAAGCAAAATCCGTCATACAGATTAATCAAATAATTTCACTTTTTCCTAGTGCAGTAGTAGGAAGTCTCCTAAGGCCTATTACCATGCTATCAAGTAATAAAGAACATAAAAGAAAGAATCAGTCAACTTATAATATATTGAGATACTCCCACTGAATTTCAAAAGCTTCTTTAATCTAAAAAAGAAAATGATTTTATGCTATTAAATGCTTATTACAATATTCTAGGCTGCTTAATGTACAAAATTTAAAGTCTTTAGGATTTAAATTTAAATGTAACTACTAGTTTGTGCTCTGAAATAGTGGGAACTTTGTAGAATTCTCAGTGCTGTACATCTGTAATTCAGGTTCAATATATTAGGTCATCTTTATACCTACAACCTATTAAACATAGGATTCAGAGGCATGGTTAACATAAAGATAATGGTTATAATAATTATAAAAATAGATAGAGAATACTATAAACTCTTTGAACATACTAAATTTTATTAAGGATCATCTCTCTTTGTCTTGTATTTCTTATCAGGAGATAATAATTATTTTTTTTTCCTGGATATGCTACTATATGTCTAACTTTTACATTGATTGCTGTTAATTTTGTAAAAGAATATCTATTTTTCAGATGCTGACCTTTTGGTATACACATTTATCTCTGTGTACTGAGGTGGGGCTTACAAATAAATAAAATAATTTAAAATAGAATTTTAAAAAACAAATATTTTCAAATGAAAGGTTACATATAAAATTTTGGTTTTTGAATACCATGAATAAAGCTTTTGAGGACCACAAAGAGCAGTGAATATCTCAGAATTAAAATATAAGAAGAATACATGGTAAGGCAAAAGATTCAACTGTCAGAAATAGACAAAAATAAACTTTGAAAGCCCTATGCTGTTTCTAGAACAGTTATTATGTCCCACGATTATTATGAGCTGTCTATTAACTCAGCTTCTACTCACAATTACTTATTTTGGTCTTTCAGCGATCATCTTAGGACATAGTGTTTCCAACCACCAACAGGATTGTACTATTTTTATGCTTCTGTTTCATTCTGTATATAGATTACTGATCCTAGTGTAACCTGACATGCACTCTGCTATCTGCTACTTGTTACTAAATTAAGATCTTACATTATCTGTATATTTTATGTTAGTCTAAGACTACCTTTCAGAATATAATATCCAACAGATCACATTCTAAATCAAGTACATCAGTTTAAATACCTCAAAAGCAAAGCTAAATGAAGTCTAAGACAATTAGCAGCCAACATCCATTAGTTATTTCTTTATATTAGGATCACAAGATTTTTTCTGCAAGACATGGGAAAAACACCCTGTTGTTAAATATCAGAATATATATTTATGTCTATATGGTCATAGAGTGGTTTGGGTTTGAAGGGAACCTTTAAAAATCATCTAGTCCAATTCCCTGGCAATGGGCAGGGATATCTTTTGCTAAGTCAGTTTTGTTAAAGCTCCATCCTATCAGCTTTTGAACACTTCCAAGGACTGGGCATCTACAATGTCACTAGGAAACCTGATCCTATTTCTCTCTACCCTTATTGTAAAAAATTTCTTCCTTATGTCCAATATGAACCTACTTTTTTTCAGTTTAAAATCACTGCCCATTGTTCTGCCACTATGTGCTCTTGCAAAAAGTCTTTCTGCATCATGCACATAAGGTCCCTCTAAGTATTGAAAGCATCCCCAGCTGCTTGAAAAGAACTAATGCTAGTAGGGTGAAGGAGGAAATTCTGCACCTCTGTTTTAGTGAGACCCCCACCTGGAGTACTGCTTCCATTTCAAAGCCACCAGTACAAGAGAGATACAGATCTGTTAAAGCAGAAACAGAGCACAGGCACAGAAATGAACAGGTTGGATGGGGCTTTGGCAACCTGCTCTAGTGGAAGGTGTTCCTGATCACGGCTGGGGGGTTGGAACTGGACATTTAATGTCTCTTCTGACTCAAACCGTTCTATGATTCTGTGGCATCCCTTTACATATTTAGCTCTAACTGTACCTTATCTGTCCTGATCCAGTCCCTTCACATCCAGGCATCTTCCCATAATACTTGATCCTGGTTCCACTGCCTGTGCCTTTTCTTCTTACACCTTAGTCTGACCATCCTTACCCAGTCATGCTGGTCTCCTTCCTTCCATGCCTGATTTCTTACACACAAAAATCAAGAAGTCTTGTGGAATAAGAAAAATGTCCCTAAAGAGCTCCTAGCCCAGTTCAGCTCCTTTACCTCTTAACAACAATTTCCCAGGGAATTGATCCAGTAATTCCTTAAGAAATTCCTGTTTGCTTTCCTAAAATTCAGGGGGCTGTTTATCACCTGGATTAAGCAGAGGCACTCCAAGAGTCTCCTGGACCACTTACAGCTTACAGCAGCTGTGCTGCTTTTCTGGCAGGGGTCAGGGTGATTGAAGTCTCCCAGCAGGATTAGGGCCTGAGGGTTTGATGCTTCCTGTAGCTGAAGTAAGAATGCTTCATCTACAGGCTCCCCTTGGTACTACTCCCCTGTAGTAAATATCAACTACAAGGCTTCCTTTGTTGGCTTAGCCCTTTATTTTTACCCGTTGTAGGGACGTGAAGAGCACTGTTGCCTGTCTCAAACACTGTCAAGGCCACGGAAGATCTTAACACCATAATTTCTCCACCGGTTCATCGCTGTTTTCCAAAGCCAGTTCTGTGCAGCCAACCCATTTTCTTATAGAGGCAACAACCCACCTGCATGTCTCCGTTATTGCCTGTCCCTTCTGACCAGTTTACAGCCATCAACTGCAGTGCTCCTGTTGTGAGTCATCTCACCATGTTTCAGCAATGGCAATTAGATGGTAGCTTTCTACCTGTGCAGTGGTTTCCAGATCCTCCTGTTTGTTACTAGGTAAATTGCATCCATATAGAGGCACTTCAGCTGGGCTATCAACTTTGATACATTTTTAGAGAAGCAATAAACATTATTTATTTTTTATAGATAACAAAAAAACATGAAGAAATACATATTAGGCTATAAGAACATATACAGAACATGTATTCAACACAGTGCAATAAAACTTAGAGACTCTTTGTACCAAAGAATTTCTTTTTAGAGAATGATTATTAAAAAATATAAAATATTTTTGTGGACAATATATAACTTTGCATATAGATTACCAAAATTTAAATAAATATATATATATTTTTTTTTTTATGCAGTCAAATCTTTGGTCTGTCTGTATTCTGTTGTCAGTCAAGTTGCTGTCAGTACTATATTTTGTGTTTTAGGTAAAAAGCATCTACAGAAGCGTAAGTTTTATAAAAAGTCAAGCTATTTGTACCACCTAATGCTGCCAGTTAATGCTGCAAGCCATATCTGTAATATTTAAATATGCTACTGTGCTATCCACCTAATGGAAGGTTATAGAAAAATAGTCATAGGGCTATCTGCCTATTTTTCTATTCGTTTCTACTCTCCTTCTGCCCCAGGGAACAGTTCAACTATACATCTAACCTGTCAGAATACTAAGTCAGGACCTTGACTCCTTCTGCAGTAACAGAGTTGTGAAAAAAAATATGAAAATAGTGTTGCTAAAGTGAGGTATTTCCTTTTCTCCACTTACTGTATAAGAGGTTTATGTGCTTTCATAAAACTCTTCAGTGCTCACTGAGAAAAAGGCAATTTTTTCTTAAGACAGTGAGAAAAAAGAAGGTGCCAAGGTGTGTCAGATTTGTATGCTGGTCACTAGCTGACAATGGAAAAAAAGGAGTGCCTAAGGGACTGGAGAGTGTATCTTGCTGAGTTAGGAGAACCAAACCGCAAAAATCTGATTTAAGTGTTCTAACAACCAGAATATCACACATCTTATAGTAAGTTGTGGTGACGCTCTACTTTTTATGTCTTTGGCTATCTTTTGAGTTGAATTTAATATCAGTGTGAATTAAGTGTTTTTTAGATCAAGCCCATAAAGTCAAGACCCCCAAGTGTATTATAGTTTTCATACTTCTGTACTTATTGCGGAATTATATTAAAGTGTAGGCAGTAAGCATCTGAGTACATGTTTGAAAAAAAGAAAACAACATGCCAATTAAATGTGAGAGTCTTTGGGACCTGGCAGCCTTGTTTGGTAGGTTGGCTGAATCATGTTCTTAAGCCTATAGGTAAATTCCTCTCTACTCCATTTTAGGAACACTATCAGCCAGTTTGAACAAACACAGCATGTTTAAAGACTTGCTTTTAACTATGTAAGAATTACCCTAGAATTCATAAACTGACATCTGATTTATTTAGTTCAGCAAGCATACTGCTAGTTTGCTTATCAGCTCAAACCTTGATTAGTTTCTGTGGCTAATTAAAGTGAATATTGCTGAGGAATACATTCAGTGCTGGTAGCTCGGGGTGCAGCTGCAGTTCAAGCTGCAGGTTGAGTTCTGAGGGGCTGGAGCCCAAGTCTCAGACAAGAAGCCATGAACTGCTGATCCTTTGCAGAACAGAGGGCACAGGGACCTGTGGCCCAGCCAGGTGACCGGACAGTCAGAGATATGGCAGGACCTGAAGACCCCTTTCTGAAGAGCTGAAGAGTGACTTTCTCACTGAGACTGTGCGGGTATGGAAGCCCAGGGTTTCCTTTGTCTGGGGCCCCTCCTTGGATGCACCAGCTCAATCCGTTACTTTATTTAGTTATTGTACCAAGACTAAACTATTTGAAGGATAGGGACACTTGAGACTCTGCTTTGGGAAACCTGTTGTCAAGCTGGTGAGGACACCTGATCAGACTGTGTGTGACTGGGGTGTGGAGCTGTGGAGCTGTGGACCGGCTTCAGTCCCAGCTCAGGTGCTGCAAGTGTGACTGTGTGGATCCTGGATGTTTGGACAGGGAAGTTTCCTTAATAATATAAACATGTTGTCATTTTTGGAAGAAAAGATGGTGGATTTTTATTTATGTAACATTTATTCATATTTGTATTGGGACCCTAAAAAACACAATCTAAATAACATCCTATTTTTTCTTAGGATGATCCTAAGGTTTCTTTTTTATTCAGAGCTTACTATGCTTCTCAGCATATCTATTTACTTCAAACAACCCATGCAGATGCAGCTGTAGCAGGTTTTGGTACCCAAATTAGTTCTTCATTATGATAGGCAGCCAAATCTAAAACCAAAATGGTTTAAAGGCCATTTTATCTAATACATAGAAAATGCAGAAGCTTCAAAATAACATCTTTCTCTTCTGTTTATAACCTAATAGTGCCACAATAATTTATTCTTATATTTTTATCAGGCTAACAAACTGCCTAGTTATGTGCTTTAATCATAATTGGATTTATAAAAGTGATTGCTATTTACATTGAGTTAGCTAAGAGTTTTCAACAAAATATCTTTTTACGGGTTGACAGAGGGCCAAAACTTTAAATTAATGTCAATGGACTCATAAAAAAAGTGTTATGAAAAAATGTGCAAAACTTACCATAAAAACCAAAGAATTTCATGACCAGCATAAGGAAATAAATTCATTTTTCAACCTAACTGGTACAATTCAAATTCAATGAAAATAATGCAAACTAGCCTATCTATTCTGACATTGTAGTTCATTTATGGAAAAAACGAAAATTACTGTATTATACAGACAATCCATTTGAAAATTAGAGAAAAATGAGAAGCTGATTGACTGAATATCAAACTTATATAAGTGATGTTTTAATTACATCTCCAGGAACCTGTTCCAATCAATATTACAGGACACAAAGTCCAAAATTTTTCTGGAACATGATAGAAGGATCTTGTTCCATGGTTTGTAAAATACTAGTTCACAGACATGCATCTTGTTTAGGATTTTTCCAGTTACAAGCAACAAACCAATTGAAATCCAAAGTTGTAAGGTAATTTTTTTCAAAGTAAAAACAAAGAAATACCTCACTATTCTAAGAGAAGGAAGGAATAAAAATAATTGAATGAAGATAATGGAATTCAAAAAGCAGTCCTCAACAGTCAGAGGAGAAAAAAAAAATGAGATTCTGGTAAAATGTAGCCCAATCAACTTTAATATCTACACCGATATTGAACAAACTATGCAATTTATTATACACATTTAAAAGGATAAAGATATAAAATTAATTTATCAAGACCAAAATGTGGCAAAGAGCCTCTTGAGTGATATGGATTGTAGCCCTACTTCTTTGAAAACAGTTATAAAAGTTACTTATCAATGTCTTGTCGTCAGACTGATAGAGCATTTCAACTAAAATCCTACAGAGCATGTATTGAGATGGTTTTACTAAATATTTTCTTTAACAAGCTGAATGATGGAAGAGAGAAAAGGTTTATAAAATGTGTGGATTACATCACACTGGCAGAGGTGAAAGCAATCAGAAAGAAGGATCAAAATTAAGAATTATAAATTTGGGGCATGGTTGATAAAAAAAAAAATTAGAATTTCTAAAATAGTAAAAAAAGAAAATTACTTCACTAAGGAGGAGAAAAAAAAACAGTTTACATGGGTGACAATGCAAACTATCAGTATTTGTGAAAACGAGCAAGGGGCTATAAAATATCAAAACCTGATTGGGAAGCAGAAGTCTAAAGCAATGGCAAACCCAGGAAATCTGAGATTTATTAGGAAGAATGATACATGTATGTCATAACTGGCAATTTAATTTCCTCTTTTTTTTTTTTTTTTTGAATCTGATGATAATACAGTTTCTTCTGGGCACTAAGATAATAATTTTGAAGTCTTGAATAATATAAAAAAATGTGGACAAGTCGGAAAAAATCCAGAGGAGGGCACTAACAGTGCACAAAAATTAAAAACGAGCCCTCAGCTATGGATTATAATAGGATTTAATCTAGGAACTGAAAGACTAAATGCAGGGTGGAAAGAGAAATGGAATGGGATTCGCTAACATAATCCCAGCATGTAACAGGTAGTCAGAAAACAGCTCACTGATTTGTTGTGCTTCATAACCAATGGGGTAGAACTAGTAGAAAACATCCAGTTTACTCTTCCTTTTATCCCTATACATCAGGCTTGTGACTTTGCTTGAGTGATATCATGAGGGAAAGATACTTGCTCATATAATTGCAGCTTTAGTATGAAATAGCTCCCTACAGGTTCTTATCAACACCCTCAGTTACAGTGACAGAAGAACCAGCTCTTCATCCATCCTTCATTAAAGGATGTCAGTTATTTACTAAAATGAATAAAAATTTTAAAACAAAATTAATTACTTTGTGTAACTGTCTTGCTCCTAACATTAGAAACATCTCATATACCTAATTAAAGGACTTTTTATAATCTGAAAGCTTTTTAAAGAAAAAAAAAGAAAAAAAGAAAAAGGAAATTAACAACAGAGAATTTTTCTCTGTTCTATTTTGCTCCTTTTTTTTCTAGATGGAGGAAAATGTGCACATGCTGAAATGCTTGGTTTGCTCTCTGAAGACTGCTATCTCACATGTGTCTGTTTTCCTGTTTCTGCTTGTTTTGAGGAAAAAAATTGATGTTCATTGGCACCCTTTGCATCAGCTAACTGTGCTCCATGCAGCGATAAAGGGTAGAACCCTAGCACACTCATTCTGTGAGAAAATAGGCAGCCATGGCACAGTCCATACCTTTCTGTGCCAAGCCTTGTGCATAGTAATTCCTACAGGATGTACCGTAAATCATAGTCCACACTAATTTTCTTTCCTGTCTGGTGCACATGATTACTGAGTTCTAAGTTCCGGAAAGAAAGTTAGTACAAAACTAAAATGCTAGTTTCCAGTTTTTCCTAGGTTTTTCAACTTTCTTACTACAATGGCGAATTGTTAAATTTTCTTCACTGTCATAGGTCAATAATCCCTTCTGAGAATGGGAAGTTTATATATATATGCATTTGTAGAAGAATAATTTGGGTAGTGTTCAATGCTAAAACTGGTAAATAAGTAATTGTATGGAAGAAAAAAATATTACATGTATGTGTATTTTTCAACATCTTCAGCATTAATTCAACCAGAAGGTCCTAATGCTGAAATTATCTGAAAAACTAAAAAATATTCATTTTGTACCAAAAAACAGTATTTCTATTTAAATTTTTTCGTGATTTTTTTTTTATAAAACATTATCTCCCATTTTTAAATTCAAAAGAAAAGTCAGGACTTGTTAGGTTGGGATATGCTGTAGTCCATCAGATAATTGATCTAAATAAATAGTACAAATTGAAGGCTTTCAAGATATTTTTAGTTAATAAAGATTTATTAATAACTACTCAATTACATAGTTAAGCATAATGAATAGAAATGACAACAAAGGATTTTTTAATGACAGTAATATGTGTTAGCAAAAAGTAGGTTTTAGGAAAAGGTAGCAAAAAATATTTTGTCTATACAGTCACACAGCTGCTATCAGAATTTAATATATATACCACCAGAACTGAAAAAGAGGTAATAAAGCTGAAACTTTATATTACTCCTGCCAATCAAATAATACAAAATTTGACGTAAACAAAATGCTTGCAGTACATCTCAGCGTGGGTTTGCAGATAGAGGCTTTCTCTGAAACAAAAGAGCCTTCACTTGGATTTGGAGTACTATAGCTCTTGACCCTGCCCTAAACCAATAATGTGCCTAAAGCAGATGCTATTCCTAAGAATCCATAGTTGTAAACTGAACTCCAGAGCTTAATGACAGAGGGGTTTATGTATGAATTTGCTCTAAAGTAGTCCAGTGACCAGCTTCATCTACAGACAAACAAAGGTTTGAATCATATAATCATTAAGGTTTGAAAAGACCTCTAAGTCATCAAGTCTGATGTCTGACCATTAACTTGGTAATGCCATGATCATTAAATCATGTCCCCAGGTGCTACATGCACACAACCTTTGAACATTTCTGGAGAAGGTGGCTCCAACACTTCTCTGGGCTGTCTGTTCCAAAGCCTGACCACCCTATTTTTCTAATATGCAATCGCAGCCTCCTCTGGCACAATTCAAGGGCATTTCCTCTTGTCCTTTTCACTTGTGACCTGGAAGAAAACATCCGCCTTGCTACACCCTCCTTTCAGGTAGTTGAAGGGAGCAATAAGGTCCATCTTTGAGACTCCTTTTCTCCAGACTAAACAATCCCATCTCTCCCAGTTGCTCCTCATAAGATTTGTTCTCCCAACCCTTCAGCGGCTCTGTTACTCAGAGCCCTTCTCTGAATAGGCATCAGCATCTCAATGTCTTTCTTGTAGAGAGAGGCCGAAAACTGAACACAGGAATTGAGGTGCTGAATGCAGGGGGACAATCACTGCCCTGGTCCTGCTGGCCACACTATTTCTGATACAGGCCAGGGTGCCATTAACCTTCTTGGCCACCTGGGCACACTGACAACTCATGGGCAGTTGGCTGTTGACCAGCACACACCAGTCCTTTTCTTCTGGGCAGCTTTCCAGCCTCTCTTCCCCAAGACTGTAGTGATGCGTGGGATTGTTGAGACCCAGGTGCAAGACACAGCACTTGGCCTGGATGTACCTCTTAAAACTGTCCTTTACCCCTCTACCCAGACTGTCCATATCACTCTGTAGATCCTTCCTACCCTCAACACCTAGCTTAGTCATCGGCTGGTTCCATTCTCATTTCTGTGAAACCAGTTTTCAACAAGAAAACATGACAAAAAATCTCCATGTCGGCCTGAAATAAAACCTCAAAAAACAACCCAAACTGGACATCAGCTTCTGAATACAGTAAATTAAAAATCTCTTTAATTCAGTATAACACAGCCTACTAAAAATAATGAAATCTTGAGAAGGCTGTTTGCTCTCAATCTTTGTACAGAAGAAGGCAGAATGGGTTATTCATGAAAGAGAAAGTTTTCATTAAATGACATAAATTAGAACATTCTTTGTATAAATTCCTTGGGGGAGAGTGCGGGCAAGGTGCACTTACAATAGATTATTATACCACTCAAAACATGTGAAAGATAATAGATTTAATAAACAGTTTAAAAATCACTCATAAAGTGATGATGTCTTCTAACTTTGTCTATTAAATTTACAAAAATATTTTAAAAACCCAAATTCTATGTTCAGCTCTATTACAGACACATTTTTATTTGAAAAGTGGAAAACTGAGAGCTGAAGAGAAATTTTGTCATGTCTAACATTTTAGTCTAGACAAAATTCATGTCAATCAAATTTTTGATATCAAAATTATATCATAAAAATATACTCAACTGTTCTTCCCAAGGCGTATGGCAGAAAAGAGGTCATTTTATGGGTTTGATCTTTGAAGTGGAAATTACAGTTAGCATTGGTGTTTAAGGAAAAAAGTTCTTGTGAGATTTCAAAAGTCATATGTAACTGAGCCCTTTATGGATGATTATGTTGAAACATCTTCTTAATCTATTTTATGAGTCTTTTCTGAACCGTGAACAAAGATAGAATAAAATGCATATTTAAACGTAGCATTTTAGGATGGTTCTTCAATCTCTAACTTGTTTTAATGCTGAAGGATTTTAATGCTTGAAGAATCGGTGCTTCTGATATAAGCTATTTTGTCATAGCTTTTATTTTCCTTTCCTCTGGCTCAACACTACCTGTGTTGAATGGTGACCAGCTGTTTCAGATGGTACCTTAAAACTGGATTTCATCATCCTATAACAGAGATAGTATAGTACTGATTATTAGCATTTCAATGTTTGGGGTAATTATAACCCCAATCTGCTTTTTACTTTTCTTCTTGTGTTTCTTCACATCTCAAAATTATGGACTTTTTTTCAGCAAACTCAATTGTAACACAAGTTCAAAGCTGAAAGATCTAACCTACTCATCTGTGTTCAGTACCACTTTGTTTAACAGGCTTGAGTTAGATGACAGATCCCCAGCTCCTCCTTCCCAGGCCAGGAAAGATTTTATTATAGCCAGCCCATCTCATTTAGAATCTTTGACAATTTCTAGAGGGCACCATGTCCAATATACCACATAAAGAATGACAGTTTCATTGTCAAGCAATTGAAGTTTAAAGTAGAAAGAAACAGGCAATACCAAAAGATAAAACCTATGCATTACTATTTCCTGTTATCAGGACCTAAAATAGATAGTTCTCATCCCTTGAGACAGCTGGACTCAGAGCAAGAATTAGAAAGCTGACAAACTCATGCTTTAAAACGCTTCAGTGACACTTGACTCATCTGAATGTCACTTTCTATGGAATTAGAATAAGACAATGGGGCATTTACAATGAAAATCAGTTAGCTGTTACATCAACATCTTAACTAATTCAAGGACTAATGTATAAATATCACCACTGACCATCTTACAACATAGATTATAAAACAACTGGCCATTGTAGATATAACCAGATAAAACTATTCATAATTAAGAGTTTACTTGTTACTTTACTTGTTACTATACTTTTTTTGCTCATTGTGTCGGGTATAATTCTTTGGGTTTCTTTAATTCCAAATAACAGCATGGCAGGGCTTGTTTTATCTCATAAAAGTAATTTCATTGTCATTGAAACAATAATCCCTAGTATAAATAGAATTTTGACAGATGTTTCTCAGTTTTATCTAGACCATAATATGATCTGTAGTTTCACATTTATTTAATGTCATAATTTGGTTTTTTTTTATACTTTCCAACATAACTGATGATTTTTCAATATTTAATTTTATTTAATCCCTTTGAAAACTTCAGAAAATATCTAAATTATCTTCTGTGTCTTTTGGATTGCAACAAATCTACAGACCATGAAGTTCCCAAATCTTTATTCAGCATTACATGTGGATATTATTGCGGAAAATGAAAGTTTTATACTAAAGATAGAACTAAGGATAGCAAATTATTTTCTTTCTGCATAATGATATACAGAAGAGGAAATCTGATGAAAGATCCTTTACAAGGACAATATAATGGAAAGCAAGCTGATGATAGCCTTGGTAACTGATCTTAAAATACCTTGCACGAGTGATGTATCAAGACTGAAGAAATGGAATATTGGAAGAGGCCACAGGGAAAAAAACCTCAGGGAGATATGGTTAAAATACAATAACTAGGGCTTTTTTTTCATTGGAGCTTGACCTGAAAACCTGCAGTTCAAAGATCATACAGTCTGAATAGCTCTGCTGTGGTCTAAATAACACCACCTCACTAAAAATGTGGTATAGCCTCCTTAAGATTATAGGTTAGGAATTTACACAGAATGAGATGAAAAGCAGTTCCTAAATAATTTTGAAGAACTTTACCTTGCAAAATATTATGGGGGCAGTAGGGAGGGTTGGTTTTTGTGTTTTTGTTTTTGTGGTTGTTTGTTTGTTAGTTCATTTGTTTAGGGCTTTTTTGAAAAGGAAAATCTCACTGCTTTTCAGAATTCTGAAATACCAAATATTGAGATTCTACCACATTTATGCAAAAATCTTGAAGAGAAAAGAAACAACCAGATGGGAGTTATGACTACCACAAACCACAATCTGAAAAACACTAGTAAGTGTTTCTCTGTCCATTACAGGAAGATGGTGTCACATAACTGATAGGAAATCTGATTACAGGTATAGGAAAACATTAATGTATATAATGTTACTAATATTTTCACAGAATACTGACTGGGACAATCTTGTAAAAAGAGACATTGCATAACTGAGAATATTTAGATTCTATTCCTGGCTCTTCTAAGTATTTCTTGCCTGACTTGCATTAAATCTCTTAGGCTATAACTCCAACAATCAGTCATGTATACTACATAAAACAGATAAAGTGTGAAATTATGCATGCCTTATACTGTATCACTAGACTGAGGCTTAGTTTCTTATATTCTCTGTGCCCTCATTTACAAAATATAGTCAGGAGTACTTTCTACAACTAAAAATTTGAGCTGTGTTCAAATATTGGGTAAGAGTGAAAATGTAGATGTAATACCTAGAAAGATGTAATGGAATATATGAATGATGTATCAGGGACTGAAATACAACTTATTTACAGAGACTGGATACAGTCTGGTCTCTCACACTCATAACAATAGAAACCCATTTAGCATACCATAAATTAGTTTGATTTGATTCCAGAAATAAGTGTGCTGATGTAGTAGAAATGGAGAAGCTTTTTTTCTATCAGCTGGCCCCATAAAAAAATTAGGACTGGTATTGCTAATAAATGGCCATAGGCCTTTCTCTGAGTGAGCCTTAAGCTGACTGTGCAAGGCACCTGTCCTGGCCAGCTGTTATTATCTTATCATGGGAACTGGCTGTGTGGTCTTGGTACCACGTGTCTCTTGTTGTGATGTACACTTCAAGTGTGGGATAATGGAAAAGGTTTGGAAAATATTACACAGATCAAAAGCAGAGACCCCAAAACCATAAAGGGTTCAGTGGTGATCAAATGCTGGTCACTGAAGAAGATCACACTCAAGAGATGGGAAAAGTCCTTTTGCTTTAAGGAAAGGAGCAGCAGCTACATAAGGGAAAATAAAAAACAAAAACAAAACAAGAAACCTAACCAAACTAAAGAAAAAAGAAACAAAAACCACCAAGAAAGAGGATAAGACACCTAAGACACCTGGGCTTGGGAAAATAATCCCCACCTTGCCCCTTAAGCTTTGTGCAACAAGTAGCCCAGGGGCAGAGGGGAGAAATTGTACTTTCTGGAAACCTGAAGGACTTAATATCCAGAATTAAGAATGGGGAAGAATTAAAGAAATCACTTCTCTTTGGGGTTGCCCCTTGAGGGGCTCTTGAACCTCTTCACCTTGATGTCAGTAACTGAAGCCATTAAGAGCTGTACCAACCAATAATAGCAATGCAATATCAAGCTGGTGGTACAGTGGATTAACAGCTAATGTAGTCTATGATTATTAAAGAGCGATTGCTTTTTATAACACACAGTGATAATGACTGATAATGTATGATAATTGGTTGAATTATCCAATAGTAGTATGTGTTAATGAATTTCAGTCCAGTGTTTTTTGTTTTGATGCTTAAGCCTTACCCTGTTTATCAGTCTTCTAAACATGCCCATCATAGTGGTTTCTAAATCAAAAACTGTATCTACACATTACTGATATTGGAAATGTGGATATTGTAAAAGAATTTTAAACAGGTGTGGGGTTTTTATTATTTTTTTGTTTGTTTAAATAGCCATTTTTAAATTTAGGTTGAGAAATACATAGTCATTCTCAGAAATGGCATTGGAAGCTTTGAAATTTGAAAAGAAGAGCTGCTTAAAAGAAACATGTTTTTTTGAGATATGTAGTTAACAGTTCCAGCCTCCAAGAGTCAATAAGACTTACTTTACTGTGTAAGCAAAGAATCCATTATTTATAAATGATGGACCCTGGCCTCTGATCCCATTCCTTACACATCTTGCTCACTGTGAAGCCTGTAGAATGGAACACATCCATCACAGTTCTTCTTATGGCAAAGCCAAAGCTGAAAGAGACTGAGAAAAAGAGCAAGGTCTGGTGGAGTGCAAGTGTACCTGTCAAAGTAAATTCATACAGGACAGCATTTAGAGGTCAGCAAACTTGCTTCTTCAAGTGTCTTCACGTGTGCATTCTAACAGTGGATAACTCAGAGCAGCCACAGTGCTATGATGTCTTCTGAAGGATTTCAGATCTCCATCACTGAAATTCGCTGAGAGCATAGCTCAATTATACACATTACACAACCTATATCAAGAAATAGAGTGTCGTGGTGGGCTAGGCTCATCTAGTGGGTTGATGTTTTCTAGCTAATGTTCCTGGTCCTGGGTTGGGATATTCATGGCTGTTTGTTCAGTTCCACTTTGCTGCCAGGGTTTTGGCTAGACAATATGCCTGTACATTTTTGATCTCGGATCTATCATTGATTCTCTCTCAATTTGATGGAAATCTACCTGTCACGTCTATGCACTGTCAACTATGAAATTCAAGGAATCACTTTCACAATTCATACTGTATCATTTAGAACCTTCATCCCACAGCATTCAATTTCAGTAATTTCAATGGGTACTAGAGTGTAAGAGAAGAGTGTATAGGTAATAAAAGCTTGTATATGAATATGCTTGTAATGAATTTTTTTGAAGTGAATATCTGATTACCTCAGTGGTAGTGAAGTGCAGTAACTGTATGAAACTAAAGTTGAAAATAACTTTCAAGGAGCATTCTTTATGTCCTAGACACTACTGGGCATTTTGTCTATGGGAGCAGACTAGAAATACTTTGAAGAAAAGTCCCTGAAATAAGCAGGGCAGGCATCATATCCTTACAGCTGTTTTGTTGTTTAGATTTGCTCATATTAGATTGATATTATTTAGACATAGCCCTTGCTTGCCTTTACATTTACATGGTTTCATGATAATTTCTTCAAATCATATTGTTTATCAGGGACAACTGTGAGAGTCCCTTTTATGGGAAATTCTGAAGAATATTGACACATTTGAGCATTGCTGTATATTTGCATAAATATGCACATGAATGCTCCCACATACAATTTTGGATTAATACCAACATTTTTGTTTTTTTTTTTTTAATAGGACCAGGTTAAACAGAATTTCTAAATTTTCTCTGCAGAAAAGTGAACTGACATTTCAGACTTTTCCAAAATGACCTGCTTCTCTTTCCTTTCACCCTGTAAATGTCAGAGGTTCCGAGGCCAGAACAATGAAATCTACTGTTCTTAAACTAGAAGACAGACTAGGTCACATCTGCATATAATCTACAAAGTCCTGCTAGGCTGCTACATGGGCATTTTGGGAAAGGAACTTAAGAAATCTTCCATATCTTTGTCCCTGGTACCTGTTAGATAATCAGAAAAGAAAATAAATCAAAATGCTATTTCTTAATGGAAAACCGTTTTACTGGCAAACTGTCATCAGTTCTTTTCTCAGTGCTCTATTTCTGTTTCTGCCCAGATGTATTTGTGAAATTCATCTCCCTTGTGTATATTGGCATGACAGGGCATCGGGGCTCCAGTGAAGCAGTAACAGAGTATCATGTCAGTAATTTGACAGATCAAGGACTCTCCAAGGACTCTGTAATGAAGAGTGTGCCATTCATTTTTCTCTCACATATGCATGCTCATATTAACTTGTTCAAAGTTTCTATGTAGTATCTCTTAGTTATGATGTTAGGGAAATTCAGTTTATTCTGTGTAGATTTCAAGTTGTCATTATAATTAAATCAAGACTTGTCTGCATCAGATACAATTTCAGACATTTGTGTTAGAGATTAAAACACTTTTTCTAAGCAATGTTTCTTTAAAAAATAAACCAAATTATTAATGTATCAAGTTGTGTTTACATATAATAAATAATTTAACCTATGTCAATGAAAACATGCAACTTTAGAACAAAAGGTCTAACATTTAGATAAACTCTGCCCTTGCTTTTCAGCAGGCAAACTTACTTCTGTGGAAATTGCTATCAAAGGCTATTGCTTCAGGAATTTTCCCACAATCAAAGGCAGAATTTATCCCTCAGTTCATAACTTTGATGCACCTAGTTCAGCAGAAAGCATTCAACAGCACATGACGTTGAACTGATAATAGCTCTGTGGGTGCAGGAGTATGCATTTCTAAGTAGTCATACAGCACATGCAGTATGAGACACAACCAATGCCATAACTTACTGTGGTCTTGTCCACCCTACAAGCCAATTCCAAAAATAGAAACTTTCCATCCTTCACAGGTTTGTGTTTTTCACAGTTACTCACTTGAAAGTTCCAGCTCATAGGATTCAGGCCTTGCAGTAAAATTGTTAGCCCAAGTTCGTTAGAAGTTTTTTATGTCACACATTTTAGGGCAATCATAGCCTCGCAGAATTTAATCTTCACTGAAGTGAATATGTGCTTCCTTGCTCCTAATGTATGAAAAGGAATGCCTGTTCGGTTCCAGATATTCTAATGCTTCCAGTAGCTTAGTTTTGCAATAAAAATAAGGATATTCTCCTAAGACTTTTAAAGATTGTGAAAGATGCAGTTCAAAATATTACTATAATGCTGTTGCTGTTCTCTCCTTCTCTCCTGTGATCTCACCAGCACTTCTTCCAGTTCACAAGCCTCCAGTATAAGAGAGACATGAACCTCTTGGAGGGTTCTGAGGAGACCCATGAAAATATTGAGTTGCCTGAAACACTCCTATGAAGAAAGGCTGAGAGAGTTGGGGTTATTCGTGCTAGAGAAGAGAATACTCCAGGGACACTTTGTTGTGGACTTTCAGTACTTGAAAGAGGCTTCTAAGACTGATGTAGAGAGATGTTTTACCAGAGATTGTAGCATAAAGACCAGGGGCAACAGTTTTAACCTGAGAGAGTGTATGTTCAGATTGGACATAAGAAAGAATTTTTTAACTCTGAGGGTTATGAAACACAGGAACAGGTTCAAGTGTCTGGAAGTGTTCAAACTCAGGCAGGACAGAGCTCTGAGGAACTTGATCTAGTGGCATGTGTTCCTGCCCATGGCAGGCACAATGAACTAGATAATATTTAAAGGTGCCTTCCCCCCCAAAACATTCTACAATTCTATGCTCAAATGAATTAGATTTCAAATTTTCAGATTAATTTAATCGTATATGTTTTCTCTCCTTTTAATGCTGCATTACTGAACTAATGCAAATCTTTTCCTGATATTAAGTTAATCTCTGATAATTAGAGACATAATTTTTGGGGAAGAATAATTCATCAGCAATCAAATCAAAACAGGAAAATGAGAAATAAAATAATAACATTAAAACATTTCCCCCACTCCCCTCCACCCTGGACTTAGCTTCACTTCTGAATCACCTCCTCCCCACAACAGCTCAGGGAGATGGGGAATGGGGGTTGCAGTCAGTTCATCACACATGTTTCTGCCACTCCTTCTTCCTCAGGGGAAGGACTCCTCACACTCTTCCCACTTTTCCAGCATGAGGTCTCTCCAGCGGAAGACAGCTCTCCATGAACTTCTTCCACGTGAGTTTTTCCCATGGGCTGCAGCTCTTCGTGAACTGGTCTAGCATGGAGCCCTTCTACAGACTGCAGCCCTTCAGGAGCAGACTGCTTTAGTGTGGGTCCCTCATGGGGTCACAAGTCCTGCCAGCAAACCTTCTCCAGCATGGGTTCCTCTATCTACAAGGCCACAGGTCCTGCCATGAGTTGTTTCTCTGAAATATTCTCACTCATCTCTGGCTGATGCTGCTGTCATGCAGCGACTTTTGGCCCTTCTTAAGTTCGTTGGCACTGTTGCTGATGGAGTTATCCTTGGCCAGCAGCATGTCTGTCTTGGGAACTGGCTGGCGTTGGCACTATTGGGCATGGGGGAAGCTCCTACTGCCTTCTCAGAGAAATAATCCTGACAGCCCACTACTACCAACACCTTCCCATGCAAACCCAATATACCAAACATTGAAGATAATCTGATAAATTATCTAGGTGAACTGTATTGTTTTCTCATTTTTGAAAGGTTTATGGCAAGACAATATTTGTGCAGTCTGGAAAACTGTATTGATTTATGTGAGAATGTAGAGAAGTATAAATTTAATTGAGAATGTACCAGTTACCAAAAAAAAAACCACAAAAAGAATCAAAGTGTGCCTTACTGTGAACCTGTTAATTGAGGAGAATATATTTAAAGTTAATACGGAGCACTCTGCTTCCTCTCTTATTCAGAAGATATTCACCATCATTTTTTTGGTGTTTCAGCTGACTTACAGATGCCTACCCAGCTGCTCTCTCACTCTCTTTCCTCAACAGGACTAGGAGGAGAAAATAATACGAAAATCTTCCCTCCTCATGGGTCAAGGTAAAGAGAGGAAGTCCACTTACTAATTTCCATCAAAATTAGTTCTAATTGTTATCAATTAGAAATATAGTAGGATGATAAGAAACAAAGAAAAAAAAATAAAAACACCTTCTTTCCACTTTATCTCTTTTTCCCAAGCTCAATGTCGTTCCTTCAATCCTATACACCCCTACCTCTCCCTAGACCCCGAGTAGCTCAGGGAAGATGAGACATGGGTGTTATGGCTGTTAATAACAGCTACACTCTGCCCCTCCTTCCTCTTTGACATTTCCTGTTCTCCAGCCTGAGCCCTCTACATGGACCCAGTTCCTGTCAGGACAACCTGGTCCTGTGTGGTTCTCCACAGGTTGCATGATTTAGGGCATATCCATCTGCTTCAGTATGGGGTCCTCTACAGGCTGAAGTGTGGATATCTGTGCATGGGCTGCAAAGACTCTGTTCTGGTAACTGGAGCATCTCCTCCCACTTCTTATTCATGAACCTTGGTCCTCACAGGATTGTCTTACTTTTTCTCACTCCTCTCTCATCACTGCTGCACAGAGGATTTTACTCTTTATTTCTGATACTCTACCTTTCAATGAGCAATGCTCCTGACAGTTTCAACATCCTGTTATTGTGCCCATCTGAGCCCATGACATCTGTTTCAGAGAACTTCCAGTATTTTTCCCATAAATCACCTTGCACAGAACAGAAAACATTTTAATGGACTGTCCTTGAAAGCCACAAGGACCACAGAGCTGACTTCTGCCTTCTCAGACTGGGAGAAAGTAGCAATGATCTGACCCCAAGAGGGTGTTGCATTTGCCTCTCTCTGCCTGATCAGCTCTTGTTCCGTCACAGGTGAGCCCATGACAAGTGCTGGCTTCTCTCTTTTTAAAAGAGAGAGGCAATGTTGTTAACTCCTAAAGCAACACCTACACTGCCACACATAACAAGGGCAGAAGTCTGCCTTCAGCACTTGTCAATGCCATTGCTGATTACCTCATTCTCCAAAATAAATCTCATTTCTCTATAGTATGCACAGTGTAAGGTGTGTAAGCACAACTTGCATCATGGGCTCATTCATCTTCAGGATTTCATTTGAAAATTTAATACTTACACCAATTTTCCCCTTGGAAGAAGGAAGAATTCTGATATGGTTTCAGATTCTCCTCCAGTATAGTTATATGTTCTTCACAGTCTCCCTGAGTCTCCTGTCTCTTGCATAAATGGTATGTTCCTAATATTTTCTGACATTGTACAATGAATCTATAATGTCAAGGAGACTAAGCAATTTTAGAGTGAGGAGATTTAATGTGAAAGCTTCTTGGAAAAGTGACTACATGCATCCAAGGCCAGAATGATTGATGAGAAGAGGTATTAGGTTGTCTAATATTTTTAAATGTGTGATACACTATTAGTTAGGACTTGGCATATCAACAGCAAACAGAGTTAAAGTGATTTGAAGATCTATTAGCCAGATTTGGATATTCTTCCCCAAAAATAATGTAATGAGAACAGAAAATATGCACAAAACTATCTTATAAGATTGCTGGTTCTCTGGAATGAATTTGTCTTTTAAAAACTATACCTTGGGTTTGCATAGATTTTGGTAGCTGGAGGGGCTACATGGGTGGCTACTGTGACAACTTGGCCTTGAACACTTCCAGAGATGAGGTATCCACAACTTCTCTGGGCAACCTGTTCCAGTGTCACACTAACCTCACAATAAAGATTTTCTTCCTGATATCTATTCTAACCCTACCCTACTTCAGTTTAAAGGCATTCCCTTTCGCCCTATGTGCCCTTATAAAATGTCCCTCTTCATTTTTCCTGTTGGTCCCCTCTAGGTACTGGAAGGCTGCTATAAGGTCTCCCCAGAACCTTCTCTTCTCCATACTGAACAATCTCAGGTCTCTCAGCCTCTCATGTTGTAGTGTAGTGTTTACTTCATAAGCCAATTAATTTTTCTTTTTTTTTTTTTATTACAGACCGACACAGTCAATGGCTTCCACAGATTTTAGCTTGACTTAGGCTATGCTTCCAATGCTTTTCAATCTTGCCTCAGCTCTTTTTTTACAGTTCTCGAACCACATAAAAAGGACAAGAATCCATATTTTTTAAGAGTTACAAAAGAAAATATTGTATTCTGAGATATATTGTCAACAGATATTCCACTGTGACCCTTGAGTTATGCTAATTTTATTTAATTTTTTGTTTGGTTACTTGGGTGTTTTTACAGTTCTTCATAAAACTTTTTGTGACAAATTAAATGCAGCTTTCAGCAATTTCTTTAGAAATAGAGATGCATTTTTCTCAGAAAGTAAATATGAACAATACAACATACTACCTAAAAAGCAAGAATTATTTTCCCAGCAGGTTCTCACAAAAATGTGAAAAGAAGTCTGGTTGTTGCTATTCATATAACTTCTTACTTTCAGTCTTCTTTATTACTTTAATTATACCAATAAATGACGTGGAAACATTGAGCAAATGCTACACTTCAGAAACTGTCTTATTCTTAAGCACAGAATATTAATAGAAGTCCAGTATGACTGATAATTGTTTGTCACTACTGTTTGAGTACTTCATGGCAAATACAGTAACTTGTCAATTTTTTGACAAGAACCAAAATGAACTTGATGAAGACCAGTCTTATATATGTCTCTCTATGACTCTATATCTATACATATGAATCTAAGGACAGTGAGATACTTTAATTAAAAAACAAAATGAAAAGCACAATCTAAGAATTTATATACTTTAGCAAATACCATCCGTGTACAAAAATGTTCTGAACTTAATTCAAATTAAGTAACTAAGATTCTTGAGCTTGATGCTTATTTTTGGTACATTTGTTAAAGATCAGCTTCTTACTAAGGCCAGCTGATAAATAAAAAAGCTTGAGGATTTTGTAACATTTCTGGTACTATACCTCACAAAATTAAATTTATTAAATTAATTTTTCCTTGACTTGTCAACATATGTATTTAAATTGTCTGAAACTTGCAAAGGATAAAATGAGTTGCGTAAAATAGGTATGAAAGTGTGTCCACTGAGGTTCTACAAGACCTCCATTATTAGATTTAGCTTTAGCTAACTTGTTATTCAGGCAGAACTGGAAAGAAAATCACATACTGTTAAATTGGTTGAGCCTTACAAGGTCATTGATGCAAATTTAAGGAGCTTAGAGGTATCATAAATATGAGTAGAAACAGCAAAATGACATTAAAACTTGGGGAGGTGGGATCATATTTCCAGAGGGAAAATTAGAAGAAGGACAAATTGTTCTGCCAAGGTTTTATGGGCCTGGGGTGCTGGTCAACAGCGGCTGGCCATGAGCCAGCAGAGTGCCCAGGCACTCAAGGTGGTCAATGGCATCCTGGCCTGTATCAGGAATACTGTGGCATGCAGGTCCAGGGCAGTAATTGTCCCCCTGTACTTGGCCATGATGAGGCCACACCTCAAATCCTGTGTTCAGCTTTGGCCCCTCTCTGCAAAAAAGACATTGAGGTACTGGAGCAAGTCCAGAGAAGGGCAACAGAGTTGGTGAAGGGTCTGGAGAACAAGTCCTATGAGAGGGGGGCTGAGGGAACCGGAGATGGTTAGCCTGGGGAAAAGGAGTCTCAGGGGGGACTTTATAGCTATCTGCAACTACCTGAAAGAAGGGTGTAGAAAGGTTGGGGTTGGCCTCTTCTTCCAGGTAACAAGTGATATGACTAGAGGAAATGGCCTCCAGTTGCGCCAGAGGAATTTTAGATTGAATATTAGGATAGAATTCTTGAACTGGTAGGGCAGTCAGGCATTGAAACAGGCTGCCCAAGGAAATGGTTGATTCACCATATTTGGAAGAGTTCAAAAAACATGTGAATGTGGCAGTCAGAGACATGGGTTAGTGATGAATGTGATAGTGCCGGATTAATGGGTAGCCTCCATGATCTTAAAGGTCTTTTCCAACATTAATAATTCTATGATTTTATTATTGCAACATTGAACCATTTTGGGCATTACACTTCTTGGAATATTCAGAAAAGTTGAAAATAAATTAAGCGGCTAAAGAACCTAACTTATTACAAGATTATAAGGATTAATAACGTGTATTTCCAATCAAGCTTGAAGATCAGCCCCTAGTTTTGTTGGGTATATTTGCTGTGCTATGTTTATGCATGCAACTGTTTTACAGGAAGTAAAAAGCAAAGGACACATCTTGACTACTCTCATTGTACAATATACCTTTTTATATATCTCTAAACATATATATCCTGGACTAGCAACATTAACTGAATGACCATGAATGATTAAACAATGACAACAGAATGAGATTATCTAAGGAAATTTATGTTCAAGTTGTGGTTAAGATGTCTGCCTATCACAGGACCTATGAGACAACATCTATTATCAACATGGAAATGGTGTTACTAGATGTTGTAGCATAGGTCATGTGACAAAGAACTTCAGGAACTTGAGGAAATGGCCTCAGGGGAGGTTTAGATTAGATATTAGGGTAAGAAAAAATCACGGGCAGGGTTGCAAAGCATTGGAACAGACTGCCCTGGAAAAATGGTGGAGTCACCATCCATGGAAATGCTGAAAAAACATGTGGATGTGGTATGTGAAGACAGGGTTTACTGGTGAACAAGGTGGTGATTCTAGTTGGATGGTTGGACTTGATGATTGTAAAGGTCTTTTGCAACATTAGTGATTCTGAGTCTATGAATATTGCTGCTCCCTTTCACAACAAGATGCTGCTTAAAATTGTAGCTATGCATGTGATTTTGAGTTCATATCTTTATGCAAACACATTTGAAAAAATTGCTATTTGTGTTCATTTTGTAATAACAGTTTTTAAAAAATATAACCTATTGGATTAGGTGGAGGAGGTTGAGAAGCAATTACATGTGGAGGTAGGCTAGAGAGTTAAATTCCAGTCACACACCATCCACACCTAATCTCTATGTTATTCAGGAAAAAGCTGGACCCATCGACACCCTATAACTCTTTGTTTCTATGGAAAGAAATCTGGGGATGGGTCACAAACTGGAATAGTCTTCAAGAGGTGTCTGTTAAGAATAATGAGACTCCACTGTTCCTGCACATACTTTGTCTACCCAAGCAGACGAATACAAAGGTAGTCTGAAACTACTGGCCAGTGAAAATGACAAAGCATGCAAGAGAAATCATGACGTTAAAAGTTTACTCCTCTTGGCCTCTTCACTTTCAGCTGGAGAAACTGTTAGGCAATACCTGAAGATATTTTTTATTTGATTTTTACCTTCTTTTTTAACTGTTTTTCAGAAAGTCTGAAGCAGCAGGTAAAACAGAGCATTGCACTAAAGAAGCTCTCAAACAAAACATTTAAGAGCTTGACAAATGCAGCTATTCAGTCTATTCTCAGCAATACATTGAGACTGTAGGCAGACACCACATCAGTTACTGGGTTTTATATTTCTTCTTTCACATGAACTTTCCCTATTTCCTCCAAGGACTGCTAAGACTCAGATTAAGGTTTAACCGCAGCCTTCAATTTCAAGGGAGACATTTTTGACAACCAGAGTGGTGAAAGAGAGTGCTATACTACGTCATTTCTAGAATAAACCTCTTCAGAGAGGAACAAATGCATCATTTCACTGGTATGGATCCTGATCTTAGTTGTACAAATGGGCAGCTGGTGTCAGAAGGAGCCTCTGACTGACAGTGTCAGTCAGTTTTTGGCATATATTTTCATTTATGGCAACAGTGTAAACCAGAATGACTACTGTTCCAGAGTGTGAAGTAGGAAGCTGAACAAAGGAGAGGAGAGATAAAACAAGGAACTGGAGCTGGCAGATCCCATGGTGATAGAGAAATTTCTGTATGGAACAGTGAACAGATAGTCAAACCTCAGAGATCATAGGAAAAAGCCTTCCGACAATGCAAAGAAAACAGTGTCTGCTGTGACAGAAAAGTAATCACTCAGCTGATACTGAGACAAGAAGTAGGATGTGCCTGCAACAATACAGTTAACAGGGGCAGATTGCTTATAATGTTTTTTATAGTATTACATAGCTACTTCAACGGTTCTTTATTTTAGAAACTAAAGTCTAGTGCTGAAAATTCAGCTTAAGAAGTAAAGGCAGGTGTTACAGTGAGTTGTCAAGGTTACTGAATTTGTTGCTAGGAGGAGTTTGATGTTAAAGCTGGGTTTTCCATCCTCTTAAGTTCTGGAGCTATTCGTGTGTTTCTCTCTCCAGCCAGTTGCTTTCATGGTAGCCCTTACCCTGGCACATAAAACAAAGGGCTATGATTTTTTTCCAGCAGGGAAGTCCTTGGTCTGTCAGCCTGTTGTCACAGGCAGTAGTCACAGAGCCACATATACAAAAAGACACTCAGTAGTCACTTGACCACAAGACAAATATCACAGACTGTGGTCTTGTAATAGCAAAAATTATATTTTTAGGCTATACTTTGGAGGAAAAATTACTTTCAAATTACTTTTAATTAGGAGTACAATCACCTAAGAAAAGCCTGCAAGATCATCTGACAGAGGCTGAACATCTTTTTCATGGATTAAAAGTTATCAGGGAAAAAAAACACAAGAGAGAGAAATAATTCATCTTTGTAATCTGCCTTCAGCAACTCAACTGGAGTGGTAAACGTTTACACAAGAATAACACTATGGCAAATGGAAACTCTGCTTTTATGAATTCTGATGTATTCCCAGAGACACTCAAAATTATACTCCTGTCATTAGAGCTCAGATTTTAGAAAGCTTTTTTCAAAGACTTCCTTTTTCTTTTTTTTCTCCTCCATTTTTTCTTTTATCTCTTTCTTTTTTTTTCTTTCTTCTGCCTACACTTTCCCCCCAACCCTGAAGTCTTCTTTGAGCTTTAATATAAAATGAAATTGAGTAAGGGAACTCAATGCAAAGCCTTTCTTTAATCTCTTTGCAGCTGTTTCAACCTGTTACAAGTTTAAAGTGAAAAATTCAAATCTATGGTGAAAGACTGGGAAAGAACTTCTTACATTTACAGGTTACATCAAAATCTGTGATTGATTCCCACCATCATCATCAATCTGTGTTACTTAAGATTTGATTTCTGGTGTTCACAAGGCTTTCATTACACACAAGTTTTAAATAATGAAAAAAATCAACGGGTATTCTTCACATATATCCCTCAAATTTTGTGGAAACTATTTGAGAGTATGTGTATGCTTACCTGTTGCCTGCCATACAATCACCAGCAAAATCAATCATGCTGCAAGATGCTTATTTCTGACCTCAGATATTCAACAGCTCTTGTGTCTGGTTATCAGGTAAATTTAATGGGAACATCTCTTAACCATTCCTGGTAACTTGTCACACTGCCTGCCTCCTGCAGTCTTGAATCATTCTGTGAGAAGCTGCAAGAAGATTCTTCCCCATGTCGGGCAGAGCCAATGCCAGCTGACTCCAGGACAGACCCACTGCTAGCCAAGTCTGAGCCAATCAGAAATGATAGACACACCTCTGTGATAACATCTTTAAGAAGGAGAAAAAGATATTGTGTAGTTATAATTATGGTCAGAGAGAGCAGATTGAGAACATCTGAGACGAACAGCTCTGCAGACACCAAGGTCAGTGGAGAAGGAGGGAGAGGAGGTGCTCCAGGTGCTGGAGATGAGATTCCTCTGAAGCCTGTAGTGAAGACCATGGTGAAGCAGCTGTGCCCCTGCAGCCCATGGAGGAGACCTATGCTGAAGCAACCGGATGCCCAAAGGAGGCAGTGAATCTGTGAGAAGCCTGTGCTGGAGAAGGCTCCTGTCAGGGACCTGAAGACGTGTGGAGAGAGGAGCCCACACTGGAACCAAGTTTCCTGGTAGGACTTAGGATCCTGTGGGGAACCCATCCTGGAGCAGGCTGTGCCTGAAAAACTGCACCCCATGGAAAAGTGAACTGTGCTGGCAGTTTGCGGAGAGCTGTTGCCTGTGGGATGGACTCACGCTGGAGAATTTTGTGGAGGAGTGTCTGCCATAGGAGGAACCCCACACTGGAGCACGGGAAGGACTCTTCTGCCTGAGCAGTGGCAGGAGCAATTTGTGATGAAATTATTATAATCCCCATTCCCAATTCTGTGGGGGAAGAAGGTAGGGCCTAGGTAGGAGGGAGGGGTAGGGAAAAGTTGCTTTTAAGATTTATTTTATTTCACATTATCCTGATATGCTTTTGGTTAGTAATAAATTCACTTAATTTTCTCAATTTGTGTCTGTTTTGCTCTTGATGATATTTGGTGTGTGACCTTTCCTCGTCTTTATCTCAACTCATGAAAGTTTGTTATACTTTTTTCCCTGTCCAGCTGAGAAGGGGAATGATAGAGAGGCTTTGGTGGGTGTCTGGCATCCAGCTAAAGTCAACCCACTACATAGATATCTTGAGGGAATGACAGATTTGAAGTTTACTTCTACCTGACGAGAATTCCTTTCATAAAGAGTGATTGAAGATTTGACTTGAAGGTGTGTAAGAGTTTGATTGATACCTCAGTTTTTTCAGTTGTCAGAAGAGAAGCAGCAAAATTATGCATGTTGGAAGGGACATATGGAGGTGTCCAACTCCACAAGAGCAACTTTCAGGTTAATTCAAGCTTCAGAATTAGATCAAGTTGCTCACTATACCATCCACTTGTATTTTGAATTGATGCAACTGAGGGTAGAGATTCCCCAACACCTGTGAAACTCCTTTCCAATACTTGGTTAACTACCATCATTTAAAAATACAATATATACCTTAATATCTGACTGCAGTTTCCCTTTCTGGAACTTGTATCTGATGGCTTTTGTTCTTTTGCATATACTTCCTATTAGACATTTGTAGACAGTATAAGACCCCACTGTAACTTTCTCTTCTTAAGTCTGAACAAATCCATTTGTGTCAACTTCTCATTAGAAATGATGACCTGCAGCTCCCTAAAGATCTGAGCCCATTTCCATCACACCTCCTCCAGTTTGCTGATATCTTTCTCATACAGGCTACCCCCAAACGGGATGCTGTGCTCCACAGGGGTTCTCAAAAGTGCTGCATTGATTGGAATAACCACGCCACTCAATCTGCTGTCTATGTTCTTGCTAGTACAGGCCAGTATGCAGTTGGCCTTTGCTGCATGGGTACATCCATACTTCTGTTCAACTGGTTGTCCAGCAGGATCCCAATGCTATTTTCTGCAGAACGGCTTTCTGTGCAGCTCCCACCCGGGGTGTACTATTGCATAGGTGTATTCCATTAACCCTGGGGACACTGCAAGTGACTGACTACCAGCTATACTTCAAACCATTGACCCTGCCCTTTGAGCCCAGGCCATTCAGTTAATTTTCCACATAGTTTACAGTTTTGCTCTGTGTCTTACAGTACTTCCATGCTGTTGCTAGCTGAACAATTCATGGTTGCTAAGGAATGTGCTTCTCTCTATGGGAAAGCACATAATCACTTTGCTTTATTCTCTTTTATTACAGCAGCCTATTTGGTCATGCTGTTTTTCTCTTGACATCCTCTGAGCTGTACTTGTCCTTGTCTGCTTACTTTTGACGACAGGAGTTGGAACTTCATAAGGAAGAAGATGTAATTATTTTTCTCTCTCATCTTTTGTCATTATATAGATAAATAACCTTTTTTCATAAAACTGAAGATCCCCATGTCTAGTTCTTCACTGTGTGGGATGAAGTTGGTGATCAGAGGTCCTATTGCATACCGAGTTGAGTGACGTGGGTTGTTCTTTAAGTGAAGAAAAAACACAGGGATGTTGGTCAGAGCTACTGCCCCAGACATAAGGCGGTGATGGTTAATTTAGCTGAATATATTTTAATTCAGTGAGGAAGTGTGGTTTCTGATTGTGACAGTGTTCATGCAAACCTGTGGCCCCAGTCTTGGACAGAAAGAGGTGGATCCAGAAAAATCAGTGACGCTTTGGGCACATTGCAAGCAGCATTACTGTTGGGTGATACTTAGTCAGTATCACTCCAAATAAGTTAAATTATTTCTTTGTTTAAATTGAGCAGAGTCCAATGAACCTGTCTTGATACTAAAAGTGCTTGAGGAGCAACTGAATTTTTACAAGAAATAAAATCTTTGCAAGGTCAACTCCCAGTCTGTTTGGAGTGATAATCAGCTATTTTGAATGAATGTTCCATTTAGTTAAAATTCACCAAATGCATTTTTGATTCCCATTCAAGAATTTGCTCTAGGTCCTTATCTACTTGCATTTTCTGTGGGTTTTTTACACTACTGAAGAGAGATCAAAAGAGAATTTGCACGTAGTATAGAACTACACAAATCCCCTATGATGAGATATTTTGGAAGATGGTATTCCTAAGCTCAGAGGGTTTTATTAATTTTACAAGATCTAACCATGGCCTCAGGGTGGGCATACTGGGGATTGATGTAACTAGAGTGTTGCATGAACCCATTTTCAAAGTGTACGATGCACCTACATTCTTAGAGAAAGAGAAAAAACCCATAAGGCAGACGTGAGATCTCAAAGCAGCTTCCTTGTTTGTTTTAAACACACTATTTGCTCCATTTGTCTTTGGAGTCTTTCAAAGTGGGGAACTAGAAGAGATTCCCGTTTTTTTTCCTCTCACGAGAATCTAGCCATTGTTCTTGAAATCCCTGTCATGGGAAAGATTAAGTTCCTTTTTACAAATCTGAAAGTCTCATCTACTCTGCCATGGAAACCCTGTAGTACTCTGGAGCTATATCCTTGACCCTAACCCTAACCAGACTAAAAAGCTGGTAAATTTGCTTGCTGTACGGACAGGATGCCCTCCCAGGTCTAGCTTTCATCAGAATTTATTTTCTTAAAAGGAGGATGAATTTTCCTGAAATTGAGTAATGACACAGTCAAGAGAAATAGATTGTTGCTGTTTCTCTTTCCTACTTACAGAACTGTGCAGCTCAGAGAATTCCATTATGATTTTGGTAGCTTTATGAGTTATTTTGAATTCTGCTTTTAATTTTAAAGTGGCAGAGGGTTTGGAGGTGAGACACCCAACTTCAAAAAGGCATAAGGAGACGATATGGTTCAAATTTTATATTCATGGTGGTTCTGTATGAAAGAAAAAGAAAAACAGAAAAACAAAAAGAAAAAACAGAAAAACACCCACAAACAAACAAAAACATGAACCACCAAACCCAACAGACTAATAATGGTGAGAATGAGTGGAAATCTAACAAAAGGGAATATAACTATGAAAATGGAAACATGAAGCTTTCATTTGCTAATTATTCAGAAATCATTCACTTGGCCCCCCCAAAAAAGAATGTTTTTAAGAGACAGAAGAAAAATCTGATCTGAATTTAGTGGTGGCCATATTTTGAGTAGGTGGATGGACTAGAAAGAACTTTTTAATTTGAATGATTCTGCAACTCCATGGCTTCTGGTATTTGTACATATTCAAACAAAAGATGAATCCCAGTTACATGGGAAATCATTAACCTGAAAGATCAAGAAATACCATAGTCAGAAAATATTTGAGAGCAAGAAGGCAAATGAGAGTAGAGTGGAATAGGAAAGATGTGATTTCATACCTTTTTGCCTTTGGGAGAGATCTGTACTTTACCAACATCTACCTTCTGACCTCACCAAAAAGCTCATTGCATTCCAAGAATGATGTAAAGATCATTACTATCTTCTTAGTCAAACGGGTAATGTAGTTGAAACATCAAGTTACATTGTTGAAACGCGAAGCTTAAAATCCATTATAATAAAAATTCAGAAAAGAAATGCACATTGCTTTATCATTGGCAGTGTCAACAGATGGTATAAAATTACCACCTTATGTGTTCTTGATACATAAAACAATGCCAAAGGAACAGCTGCCTACTGGAATACTTGTCAAGTGTCAAACCCAGGATGAATATCTACAAATTTAGTGGAGGATTGCCTGAATGTCATTTGAAGTAGGACATGTCTGCTACTAAGAGAAACAGGAATGCTTATCCTAGAAGCATTCAAAGATTATCTGTTGTAAGCAGCGAAGATTGCTACTAGAGAAAGGAACTCTGATCTTGTCACACTAGGAGGAAAGCTGTTACAAATCCTTTATACAATAGACCATTCAGTTTTTATAATCAAAATGGATTCCGGCATCAAGTCATGCTTTAACCCCTTCAAGGAAAATGAAATAGCCTTGTGCCACACAGTTTTGTCACTGTATTAAAAGGAAGATATAAGACAAAGTTATAGCAAAAGAAGTTAAGAAATGCTATTTTTCAAATCCCATAGATGGAACTGAAGACAATTTTTATGAATTAGAAGAAGAAATAGAGAATGATGAAGACATTGGAATTGGGGAAAAAAGTTGAAGTTTATAATCGCAACATGGGAGATAATGAAGAGATGTGGTAAGTAAAACCTTAAAGGCAATAGTAATAAAATATGAGAGAAGAAATAGACTGGCTTTATGGCCAGTCATTAATGAAAAGTTCCTTTCTATTAGTTTAGGGTAACAGATAGCTAATAAAACCTTTTTGTTCATTACAACTTTTTTCAGGAGTTGATAGAGATTTATGTAGTACTACACTGTATCAGTGTTTTGTGCCATTAGAATGCAATGTAACAAATGCTATACTAGCAATTCTAGAACCAAATTCATTATCTCCTTACATGAGGGCTCCACATCATGAAAGATGTGTACTCTCCAACATTTATCCTTTGATTTTTGTGAATGTTTTAGGAAACATGTACATAAGACTGCCTAATGAAATTAATTATTTTTTCTCCTAAGTAAATTATTTAACGTTTGACAGATAACTTTGTTTCCATGTAAACTAATGTACAGCATAAACCAATGTAATCCTGCCCAAACATTAGAGCTTTGTTATGTTAACATAAAATATAAACTGTGTGGCACCCAGGAAATAAGCTCTTAATATTCCTCATTAATTTTTTTTTTCTTTTTTGTTTTTTTATTTTCTCCTATTCTTATTGTATAATCAGACTCTAATATCACTCAATAAATACAGTTCAAAGTGTTCTGAATTTGAAAAAAATATCCATAGACTAATATAATCATAGAATGGCTTGGGTTCCATGAACAGGAATATGTCCCACTAGTCCAGGCTACTCAGAGCCCGGTCCAACTTGGTCTTGCTCTCTCCCAGGGTCAGGGAATTCGCAACTTCTTTTGGAAACCTGTTCCAGTGACTCACCACCCTCACAGTAAAGAATTTCTTCCTAATATCTCATTAAAACCTATTCTTTTTCAGTTTAAAACCACTGTCCAGTCACTACATGCACTTGTAAAAGTCCCTCTCTTTTTTTCCTGGAAGGTGCCGTAAAGTCTCAGTAGAGCCTTCTCTTCTCCAGGCTGAACCTTCCCAACTCAGTCTGTCTGCATATGAGAGGTGTTCCAGTCCTCTGGTCCTTTCTGGCAGCCTCCTCCAGACTCTCTCCAACAGGTCTGTGTTGTGTCTATGTTGGGGACTCCAGAGCATGATATAATCTAGGTAGATTGTCACAAGAGCAGAGTAGAGGGGGAGCATCACTTCCCTAAAATTAAAATCAACTGCCCAGCAGTAAAATATAATTTTTATTACTGTAATTATGAGCTAATTGCATTATAGTCTTGATTTATCTGTTAGTTATTTGCAGGATTTCAGGATTTGTATTTTTGTTCTATAGTTTTCTCAAGCTCCTTTCATGTGGATTTTACCAGTGCTAGTTTTGAGACTCTGTATACACCTCTTTGTTTCATCTTCCAAATTAAATGTTTATTTGAGACACTTCATTTAAACTGTTCTGATTTTCTCCTTATTCTCAGTTGTTTCAGTTAAAAAATTAATCATGCATGCCTTTTCTGGAAGTACTGTTCTCATTTGTGCTCGAGTGTGGTGATGGAGGGTAGATTAATTTAAAATTAAAAACAACCAAATTGCAGTTTTCCAATGCACAACAGAACCACAGTGTAATAGATGGGTGAGGCAAAGAGAGAGTGCTTAGGAGAAACCTTAAGCTGTAATCATTATGTTTGTAGAAAATTTTGTTCTGTCAAGGCAGAGCATAATATTTACTGAAATGGAAAGACCTTGTTTTTAGTACAGGTGATGTGAGAATTTAATCTGCAGCTGCTGTTCAAATAATATATGTATTTACCAAAAAAAAAGGGAAAGAGAGAAGAATTTTGTCAAAGAGAAAACTGTTTTGATAATAAAGACCTGCTACTTCTGCTATAATGGCTATGGTTAAAGTTCAATATGTTCTAAATAGCCTGGGAAGCTCTGGTTTCCTCATATCATTTAATGTGGTTTGATTTGTGGTTATTTTTGTTGTTTTGTTGGGGGGTGTTTTCATGCTGCATTAAAAACCCAGGGAGGAGGAAAAAAATTAACTTAGAGAGCAGCTTTTGTATTGGATTAATTTGTCAGCTGTCATAATTTTCTCCTATGTTCATCTCCCCTTGTTCTAACAGCCAATCTACCTGATTAAAAACTGCATCCCTCCAGCTATGTTTTCATTTTGTTTTGTATCCTTCCCTGTGTTTATGCAAAACATCTTTTGTTTCATGTTATTTAAATAAGAACCTGATTATGTTCTGAGAGATGTGGGATCATTTTTTTCTAAACTGATTGACCTGTGTGTAAGACAACAACCTAGTAATGCTATCAGGTGTGTTATCACTCCTTTAATTCAGGTGGAGAAGCACATATTAAAACTATGAGCTCATATACTCAGAGAACTGTGGTCAGCATTTGCAGGAACTCAGTTCTACTTTTACCAAGTATTATTTCACAGACTCAAGTCAGGCATAAGATTTAGTGACAGCTGTTATTTGGATGAGTACAGACTAGATATTTGGACAGACGCTTTTCCTCTGTAGATGGCAAATGTTCTTCAAGGTAGTGAAGTGTCACCCCAGAAACAGAAATGGATTCTGTTCCCACATACCTCGATGGCATCAGGGTACATTGAGCGCTGGTGTCAATCAAAGCCATATATCTTTGTGGGTCAGACGTGCCAGGCCATCGGGTCCACACAGTCCAATAGATCTGACTGTCCCTCTCCTCCACCTGGTTAGAGGCAGGGCCCCTCTAATCCTGGTCATGGTACACGTTGCTCTCCTCCTGTAAATACGTTCCCAAGGTCCCTTCAAGACCAATCCTTCAAGATCGATCATATTATCATTCCTATACTGTCTGAGGTTCTGTCCACTAGAGACTGGAGCAGTGTTGACTCTAGATGAGCTTCTTGTGGTAGATGTTCCTCTTTTTAATAAGATGTACCTGGGCTGCTAAAGATGAGGTGGGTTTTCCATCCCACTTCCTCATGTCTTCTCCATGCTCCTGAAGAAAAAAACAGAGGTTACCTCGTGGAGTGTATCCTCTCTCTGTGGTCGGGGAATGTCTGCTCCTAATGGCAGAGACTCTTGTTGGTTCTGGCAAGATGTGATAAATTCCTTCCTTAAGCTCCTTTCTCAGTTTCTGGTGGCCCTCTTAAATTTTCTCTTCCAAGCTCTAGACGTGTTCTGCCAGTTTTGTTTCCACAGATGAGACATGGGTGTGTAATAGGGCGGTGACAGTGCTCTCATAAATTCTTAGTTTGTTGACCAACGCGCCTACTTTGTCCTCTCCTTTCCTCCATTGAAGTGTCGCTAGGTAACAGAAGTACACCTCTGGTCCAAGCCGTGCAAATCTCAACCACATTTGTGACGTGCACTGGACACCATCTGGGCTCTTGGGGAATCTCTTGTCTTCAGAGAAAATTATCTCCAGCACAGTTAGTTCCCTTAGGCGTCAGATACCTTGTTCCATTGTACTCCATTTTCCTTGGTGCACCTGGAGGTCTTCTTTACGAAGGTTTCTGTCACATACATTTGCCAGCAGTCTCCGCCAGAGGCTGAGAGTTTCCTGGGTTCTTCCAATCCCCTGGTCAATGACCACATCTCGGGACAGGGATCCCAGTTGCCTGGCCTCACTTCCGTCCAGAATGGTGTCATTGGCTGCAGCGTCCCAGATGCGAATGCCAGGTTCGTTCATCTGGCGGGTCAATTCCCTCTGTAGGTCATGCAACTCACCCAGGGACAGCAACCAAGTGATGATCTCCGGGTCTGTCTCTTCTGCTGGGTGCGAAGGTCCTGCCGCATCCTTGTCAGTCACTATGTGGACTGATTTGCTCTTTGATTTTTTCTTCTGAACGGGGGCAACTGCTACCAGCTTAGGCTGTTCTGACTCAGTGATGGTTCGTGTGGAAGCGTTGACTGCTCTTTTGGTTTCTCTTCTCTTTTTGACATTTTGCATGGACATGGTACCTGTTGTTTTGCTGATTTTCTCCCTCTCAACCTGAGAATGCTGTGCCATAGCTCTGATTGAGTAAGAATGAGTACATGGCATGGTGTACACAGTGCAGGTCATAGAGAAAAAAGGAAGCAGAACTGACAAGAAAATTATGCCATCCTTAACATCCAGAAGGAACTCAATATTTTCAAAAACTGCTGTGCCTGGCCTGAAAGGCTGGAAGAAACCACTCTCCACTCTTCCCACCAGGGGCTGGCTGCGATTGTTGAGGAGATCCCAGACATAGCAGCCCAGACTAGGACAGCCAAACAAAACTGAAAATATATTCCGAATGGCATTCATTGTCTCACAGGTTATCATGCAATAGACATAATAAACCAATAAAGCAATTCTCATACCATTCCCTGGTCTCAACAGGAGTAATACAACAGGCAAGTAGTTCCCCATGTGAGTAAAAATATGGAGAGCAAGGTACAGTACCCATATAGACAAGCTGAGCACCACGGTGAATAGGTTTCTGTTAATACAAAATCATAATTCTGACTTTCTCTCATGTCGAGCCCCACATTGGGTGCTAAAATATGTACTAGTTTGAAAACAAACCAGTGGGAGATCAGAAGTCAGAATTATAATTTAATAGGAAAATTAAAATAAATGCAATAATACTAGAACACTGACAGAGTCAGGATACAACCTGACACCCTCTTAGTCAGGGTGGTGGTAGCAGCCCAGATGAAGTGGTTCTGTTGAGGTGGTGATCCTGTAGAAGAGTCTGGTCTTCCTATGAAGGTCCAGTGGTAGGTCTTGCCCTCTGGGAATCCAGTAGGTAAGGGCTGGCTGTGGTGTTCCAAACCTCAGATTATATCCAGGTAAGAATGCTTGGTTCCTCCCCCTGGGTGGAACATTTCACAATGGGATGATGTAATTTTATGAGTCATGCAGTGAGGCTGGATAGCCCATTAACAGAAGAGATCCCTCTGGAGGGAGTTATCAGGGATGTGTCAAGGAAGAGATAAAAAAACTGCCCCACCTGGTTTTAACAGATGGTGGTAGAATACATACTTTTGGTTACATCTTACATTATAACCCAAGACATATGACAATGCTAGAGAGTTGGTGGATGAGGAAAGAGCCACTGATGTCATTTACCTGGACTTGTGCAAAGCATAATACTGTTTGTATTCCAAAAACATTGCTATATCAAGGAATGGATCCAATTTAGAGATTGAGATAAGCACCAACAGTTTCATAATGGACTAACTATGCCTTCTAATCCAGCAGTATTTCTTAATTTGGAGAGAATATTGTAGAAATCTCAGTGTCCAAAAATCTTCAAGATCAGTTAGTTGTTGAAACAATGTATAATTTTTTTACAATAATTTTGTTTTCTTGAGAACCGATGGTCTAAGTCTTCTATGAATATTGGCCATACTGATAGAGGAAATTGAAACTAGTGTTCTGCCAACTTTTTGCCCCCCAGGTTTTCTAGAATGCCACCTGAATGGTGCTCCAAACATTGTTTTTTATCCTTGCTTTATTTTTTTTACTGTCTTAAAATTTTCAGCAGCTTAAATTCAAGAAGGACAAATCTTTTACTTCAGTTTTCTGAATGCACTTTAACTTGAATTTCTTTCTGTTATTTATAACATGATTTATTAGGTGTTTGTATTACCACCTTCAAATAACATCTTTGACCCTAGTGAATGACTCTACATTGATCATTTGTCAGCAGAACTGCAGCTGTGTACAGTATTGTATTTTTTTGTCCTTAATATTGAAACATATTGTGGCTCATAGTTTGCTACTGAAGTACAGTAATAAATGAAACATATTGGCATACATACTATTTTTAATTTCAACAGATGAAATGCTAATCTCTAGACTATGCGTCTGAAGTATCAAGAGAAGTTCTTCTTCTTGCTGGTTGACTTATGATGATTTACAGATAATTGATACCAAATTAAATATAGAATAAATTAACGTCACTATAATTTCTAATTGTCTCAAGTGATGTTGGTTCACACCATTACTGTAAAGACTCATAGAAAACACAGTATCTGGAAAAGGTTAGTGTATGTTTTTATACAAATATTTTGATTTCATGTGTTATCATTTTGACAAAAAAAAAACAGGACAAAGATGGTGTGTTAAAACTTCAAAATGACCATATTGCCACTGTTAAACTTGTTATTTTCTTTAATAAATAAAATGTGACAATTTTTTTTTTAACATGAGATTTTTTTTTTTTTTTACATTTTAAAACAATTTAATTTTCGAACTGTTTGCTTAGCATTCTCTTATAAATCAGGCCTGTGTAAACTTACCCCATGTAGCTATTTCTCCCTCCTTAGGATAAATACCTTTAGAGCTACATCTTTACATCTCTGTGCCACTCATAAAACAATTTTCCTTTAATCTGTGTTTTATTTAGCAAAATTATCTGAAAATTCAGACAAGTTTTTGCTACTTTATACATATTTACAAGATTGGATTCTAAACCATGACACTATAGAAAAAAAAAAGGGAAAAGAACAGAATCAAGTTCTTTAGACTTCAAGTTCAGAAGAAATAACCACAAGTCATTTAGATTTGCCTCAGAAATGACAGTGTAGTCAAACAGCTTTATCCACCTTTTCCTCATGCATTCCTTATGTTGTGGTAAACCTGTTAATTCAGGATACCCTTCCAAACACTTCTTAAATACATAATAGTTCATATAATTTAATATTTCACCATTTTCTGCAGTTTCAATAGCAGAAAGCCCCAAATTCTCAACTGAAAAAAGTTTTACTTTTAAAGTTTTTCTTCCATGTTTCTGTAAATTATATCATTTTGTGTCTCAAATCCATATTACATGGCACAGTCTCAGAATCTCCAGGATAAATCCAAATGCTAAAGCACTGGTACTGTTAATTAAATTAATTAAATTAAAGACAAAGTTTTATGTAACATGTAGAAAGGTGTCAAAGATTTTGTATAAGAGCTGAACAAACCAAATATTTTTCATAAGACAAAAACAATGCATGAATTGATATTTTGTGAACAAAGGTGAAAAAAATGGCTATTTTTCGGTATCAACTGCAAAACAAATAAGACTACATATATGTGTAAATCAGCATAATACTTCAGAATTTCATCCATAAAAAAACCTGGGAAATTTTGTCCAAATACTAGTTTAAATTTTCCACTCCAGTCAGGTTCTTCTTCCTTACATGCTTACTATCCTATCAAATTCTACACCGAACTTTGAGCCCAATTATTGAAAAAATACAGGTTGGCTTAAAGTCACAAGAACATTTTAGAAAACTGCTATATTTGAAAATGTTTAGGAGATTTTCAGATGAAAAGGCATACAACTACTATAATGCAATGAATTGGGAGGAGATTATGTAATATCTGTGCCTTTTTATCTCACTTGAGAAATGAGGACAGGTCTGAGAAAAATTCCAATCTATTGTATATATATAAAATACAGTAAGTTTTCAAATGAATATGTGGTTTTAAAAAATTTTTATTTTCCATCTGTAAGGACATTACTTCTTAATTATACAGAGTAATGAACTGAATGTCATAGCCAGAGCTAGATACTAGATTGCAATATTTTAAAATATGTCACAGAATTTTTCTTATCTTAAAGAACATTTCTGCTATAGATCTTGCTTTCTAAATCTCACCTGCATTAGAAATTCATAAACTCTTCTATCTACTTAACATTCTGTTTCAGTTTATTTAAAAGGATTCTGCAATTTCTGAAACTTTCACTTTTTTCATAAATCATGTAATTTAAACAAAAATTAAAGAATTTATATCTGTAAATATTCTACAGCAAAACATTTTGAGTAATTTTATGGGTATATAAATAATATTTGCTAAGTTCAAGTCAACAAAATGTTAGCTATAGCATGAGATACAGAAATCTTGTTCTCAGTGGAGTAAAGATTTCTGTGTTAAATCATCTCCATTGCAAGTCACCTGCTTTCCTTGTTATTCTCATTATTTCCTCTCTCTTACAATACCATATTTGTCCCCTTAGTCTTTCTCCATCTACCACCACCTGCAAAGGTCTGACAATGGCTGGACAGAAGGTCAAAGATTGTAAAACTGTGTACTTAATGGCCAAAAGAAAAACCAAAGCTGATTTCAAACCAAAGCATTCCCTCAGTGGTACTGTTCACTTGGATGCATTACACTACCCAGCTGACAGTTTTAAGAAACTTGAAGAAGCTTAGTAACTTCTTTGGCATATCTGCCCTTTTTGAAAAGTGACTGGACCAGATACTCTAAAACTTTCTCATGAAGAAATCAGTAATAAGTGTCTCTTTTCCATGGATAAACAGCTGAATACTTGTTACAACGGAATTTATCTGAACAGAATAAATTCTTTGACACAGAATCAGTTAGATATGACTAAAATTATGATTAAAAGGAAGTCAAAGAATACTAAACTTTTTTATTGTTTATGCTGCCTATATTGATAAATACTACTTTAAAAGAAATTTTTAAAAATAGTCAGAGACGTCATCTGAAGGGACAAGTAGGAACATATTTTCTCCTATTTGTGCCATTGATTGATGACAACAAGATTCCCAGTATAAGAATACCTCATTCCTATAATAGGTTTTGGATGGACACCAAGTAACTTGTCTTTTTATATGGCAAGATTTACATACACATGCACATCCACATCCACACACAAAGTCCTAGAGTTCATAAAAAGATTTTACATGCTTTATGGGAGGTCTTCACATGGGCAATCGCTCACAGTGAATGAGTTGAGAGAGTTGATGAATGGTTTCACAGATTTAACACCTGTCTGGGAATTTAAGACTTTTAGGTTCATATTGCTAAAGAAAGTACTTCCATATTTGGTGTGAAGAATTCATTTTGTAATAGGTAAAAAAATAATATTTGTCACCAGGCCTGATGAGTTTGAATAAATATAAATTGTGACAGTATAAGGTGTTTCTTCTCCCAAAAACTCTTCTACAGAGCTTCTGCAGTGGACACATATCAATGAATTTAGCAGAGTATTAGGGAGACAGTAATTTTGGGGGTAAATTCTGGTATCTGATTTTATTTATTTGTTTTGTCAGACAGTAGCCCATAAATAAGATACAATTTTTTTGACCTGACATTTTCTAATAAAAGTTCTTCACAGAAAACAAGCAAAGAATCAAAAACCAAATAAATAAAAAATTACCTATTTCCAAGTGTATCTTTTTTCTTTGCAAAAACCAGATCAACCTCAAATTTCACCTATCCCACGTGTATGTACATGTTTTAAGATACACAGGTTGGGATCTAGTAGGGTTTTTTCCTAGAAGTAAATGATTTGGGTTTTGTTGTTAATAAGAGTAGTAGTGTTACCCAGCTACAGGACAGAAAGGTCTGTTTTTCTTGTTACTTTGAGGTTTAAATTTAAAATCATAATTATCTCAGCAGCATTTGCATTTATTTACCAGGTGTTTGGATTCAGCATATTTTACAGGAAATCTGCTCTCTTTTAAAAGGGGGAAAAAAAAAGAGGAAAAAGTCTTATAGTCTCAGTGAAACCTACGCTGCTGAAGATTTTTCTTAAGGAAAATCACTTTGCATGTATAGTGCACTGATAGCTCTTCTTAATTTGCCTGCATTTCTGCCCTTTTCCTATTATTTTTGCAATAACTCTTATTTAACTTTAAGGGACCAACTAATACTTATGAAGTTTAACAACAAACAGCAAGTACCTCCCTTAGGTACTTTCTCCCTCCGCCAACAGCTCTATCCTTTGTTTTCAAAATGCTGAAAAGTAACTTTTAGTGCTGGAGTGGATATATGACATAAGTTATCAAACACTCTAATCTGTCTTTTGTAAACTATTTTTAGCAAAATTTGTGAAATTTTTCTCTTTCATGTCAATAGAATTATAAAATATGTTGCGCTGGAAGGGACCCACAAGGATAATTGAGGCCAAATTCTGGCTCCAAAAATCCCACCATGTGCCTGAGACCATGTCTGAACACTTCTTGAACTCTGTCAGGCTGGTGCTGTGACCTGAGGAATCTGTTCCAGTGCCCAACCATCCTCTGGGTGAAAAACTTTTTCCTAATATCTAACCTACACCTCCCCTGACTCAGCTTCATACTGTTCCCCTGGGTTCTGCCACTGGTCATCAGGGAGAAGAAATCAGTGCCTGCCCCTCCTCTTGCTCTCATGAGCAAGTTGTAGACCACAATGAGGTCCTCACTGCCTCCTCTTCTCCAGGCTGAACAGACCAAGTGACCCCAGCCACTCCTCATACAGCTTCTCCTCAAGGCCCTTGCCCATCTTTGTTGCCTTCCTCTGGATGCTCTTTAACAGTTTAATATCTTCTTTACACCACAGCATAGGAACAAGACCGAGCCATTTCATTTACCTGGCAGTCCAGGCTGATATGACAGGATTAGGTTGTCTGACAGAAAGTATATCCCACGTGTCACAGAAGAATCCAGCCACAGATATTCAAGGTCCATGACCACTATCAAAGCCAGAATCTCATTTATTCCCACAGTAATGAGCTAAGGTTTACTTGACTGGAACATTCTGTCTACATCTTCATATCACAGTCTCTATAAGTGAAGAAGGTTGGTCCTTTACAATCCCCAGCAATACCATGTGCACTTGCTGCAGCCTTCATATTTTATCTATGAGGACCATTGTTTTGGTTGAAGGAGTGGTAGGAAAAAAGGGGCAGGTCCCTGCATCGCTCCAGGACATGAAAGAGTCAGAGAAATTGAGATAAAATAGTCTCATGCAGAAACTCCCAGCTTTACAGCTATCGTAAGTCGTCACAATATTTGCAAAAATTAAGCTAAAAACAACCCTGATTTACTCTCCCAGGAAATTCAGAAGAGATTTTTATTAGCAATTCTTATCTAAAGAAGTTCTTTAAAAGCCCAGCTACCAGGAAGGAATACTATCAGTCTAAAAGCGTGAATAATTATTTCCTATTTATAACCTAATATTATGATATTTTCTTGCATTCCTCTGTCTTTATAAAACTAAGAAATGAGAAGGGTCCTGCACACAGTTTATTGAGATCAGCTGCACTTGACCATTAAGAAGACAACAAGCAGAGTGCTCTCTCCCTATCTCCATGTGAAGTGCTTAATTAGGCTTAGATAAAAGCCAAAAGAAAAAGAAAGGTTGGGAATTTTCACATCATAATAGGAAAAACTGATGTACAGTAAGCTTGGTACAATCAAAACAGTCATGCAGCAATTACTGATGTTAAAAAAGATTTAATATTCTTGATTTCCACTTATAAACAATATATATAATATTAAATAAAACAAAGTATGTCCTTGAGTCTTAAGGAAAAAAATTAAAATTCAACTACTTTCAGTCAGATATTTGTTACTAGCAACTATGAGAAATACAGTATTGCAAATTATCACTCTTGGCCTGCCTTATTAAAAACAATAATGGAAATTCAAGTATGAGAATTCAAAATTTCTTAGCACTTCAACATAAATTTGACAGATTGAAAATAGGAATTCTAACATCTTGTTCCATGTGAAAGATAAAAGTGTGTTAGATAGAAGGGAATATTCACTGTCATAAGTACCTCTAGCTGAGGGGAAAACAAAGACTGTCTCTTCTTACAGAGCCATTCAATAAAAATAAATTATATAGAGAAGTCAATTCCTGGCTCTAAATATAATGTTATTGAAAGAAAATTCTGTCATGAATAGAGTATGTATTTTAGTGTGATAATGGAAAAGAGGAAATAGCACAATTTTGCCACAATAAAATTTCTCATAATTTTGTAAATGTAGGGAATTTATGCAAATTTTAAACAATGATTCTTTGCAGATTCACAGTACCATTTACAAAACATTGAACAAGATAATTCTATGTTTCCTTAGCTACAGTATGTCAGTTGGTGTTAGAGTACAATTAATGCATTATTTCAAACTTGGTGCATGTAATTTAATTTGCTTTTATTAACAAAAAACCCAAACAACCCCCAAAACAAACTCAAGCCAAATCCAAAACAATACTGCACAAACAAACAAAAACCCCATCCCCCCCTAAACCCAGGCTTCTTTCCAGGAAGTGTGACAGACCAGAACTATCATTAAACATACTATTAGTAATGTGGGAAAAAAACACAACAAATCAAGCAATCAAACAAACAAAACAGCTTAATTTGTTTTCCTTTTAAGGGAAAATGAGCAAGCAAGGACAATGTCAAGCATAAAAATTGTCTGAATATTGTAGTCCTATGCTTAATTTAATCTTTTGTCACTGTGCACAAATGTTAGTCCACCAGAGATGCATTTGTTGTTTCTCCAAGTTGATATCTGTTTATTTCACTCTTTCCCTGTCAATACTTCCAGCTATATAGCTGCTATACAGTGTTTTAAAATCTTACAGAGAAGTTTTAATATAAATAGATTATACTTTAAGAGATAGTTTCATCTAAATATACCTTGTCATTTTTAGTGAGATCTCCTTGGGTTTTTTGCTGTTATCATGATGCCTCTGACCTGTATTTTGGATATGGAGCCATATGACCATAGGATAATTCAACTGGGAAAGGATCTCATGAAGTCTCTAGTCCATCTTGCTGTAAGGGATGTGCTGAAGTCAGAGCTGGTTGGTCCGATCTGCTCAGCTCTGTTCATGCTACATCCAGTCAGGTCTTAAAAATCACCATTGCTTTAGAATCTTTTACAGCAAATTGCTTCATCACTTTGCTATCCTTTTGGGAATTTTCTCTTCATCGTACCCAACCTGAATGTTTTCTTTTCCAATATATGTCCATCGTCCTTTGTCCTCTCACCACACAGAGCTATGAAGAGCCTGGGTCCACTTCCTTGCAGGCACCGGGGATCTGATGTTTGGTTCTCCCCTACAGCCATCTCTTCTCCAGGCTGAACAATCTCTGATCCCTCACACTCTTCTGACAAGGCAAGTGATTCAGCCCAATACAAACCCTGTGATACCACCCAATAATCAGTGCCCATGAAGCCCAACCGCTGAGCTACCTGTTTTCCTGCTCTAATTCTCCACTCATCCAGAACCTAACGGATGTCTCCATTTGGATAATGTTCTAATGTGTGTAAAAAGCTTGAGACCTGCCTGAAATACCAGAGAAATTTGTTTAAAATTATTTCAGACCTTTTTTTTAATTTTTTTTTTTTTTTTTACTAAATGTTCTATTTTAACAATTCCATCGGAGGATTTATAGTGCTACTCTTAAGAACTGAGTCCATATGATTGTGAAGGAACTAACAGGGTAAAAATGAAATGCAAATGCATAGGTCTACATAGGATAAAGATTGACCTATTGAATGGCTTACCTCTTTATGCATTAAGTGATACTGACGAGAAATAGATCAGTAAACCATGCAATTATTTTCCCCTCTTTCCTCCTTCTCAGAAAAATAAGAAAATAGAAAAAAAGTATGATAATATCAAACAAATCTCAAATTTGCACACAAGTCTAAATTTTGGGTTATCCTTGAGAAGAAATAGCATTTATCTAAATGCTATAATCTTGTTTAGATTTGAAAAAGTGATATCTAGCCAAAGCTCTCTTTTGTTAAGTTAATTTTTTGTTAAGTTCCCCAACTACTAAACCCAGAATTATTCTCAAATTTAATGAATTATTAATTAAAAACATAGTAGAGGAAATACACATGGAGGAAACAAATCAAATTACCTGCTGTTCCAGTTAACAGTGATGATAATGTAGTTCTAGCTATTCTCTTTCATTACTATATCAGAAGCCAAAATTTTAAGCTTTTTATGATGAAAGAAGGAATTTCTCTCTCTTTAAAAGATTCTCTCTTTGAACAACTAAAGAAGGATAGAAAATCTCAATTTTTAAAAATTAATATTTCTGTTCACATTTATGATTTCTGTGTCTGAGTTGTCTATTTATTTACCTAAATATCAAATGTAAGAAAATACATCTATTCTGAAATGCTGAGTTATCATAACGAAAAAGATCTGATTCTGTATGCATCCTGCCTTTCCTCTTAAACTTTTAATGTGCTATTTCTCTTAATATTATATTTTTCACTGTACTAAGTTGTTGAAATTTGCTTTATATAATTCTTTCCCTATTTGTTTTCTCTGCAAAGTAAACGTATTTGCCGTTGCCAATGTTTATTCATAACGGATTTCTAATATGTGATGTTAATGGCAATTCACTTATGGAAAGCATTAGAACATCAAAATTATAAAGTTAACAAACTGGAAGTATTTTTCTAAGGTGTATTTGAGTACACTCTTGGCAATACATATATTATTTCATTTCTGTTTTCTTTTAGTGACATTTGATATTAGAAAAAGAAGAAAAAGCACAGTAAAACCACTGTGAATAAATGAAGAAAATATTTTTAATAGAATTTATCTAATAACTTTCTGGACCCTGTTTCATACTGGAATTACTGTAAAATATTAGATGAATTTAAAGGACCGTTATTTTTAGCAATTTTTCAAAGTAAAAATTAAATAGAGGAGTGATACTTTAAATAATAACAATGGACACATAATACTAACTTGTTGCATATGATTTTTAAAAAGTGATATCTAGCCAAAGTTCTCTTTTATTATGTTAATTTTTGTTAACAACATGACTTCAAACTTCTGTTTTCCCAAAGTGTGTTAAAGTCTGCTGAGGACCCAAAGAGGAATAGATAATATTGCCTGGACCAAAAAGATTGAAATATGTTGAAGAAAGTCCACCCTTTTGGTTTTGACTTTATTAATTAAAAGCCCAAACAACTGAATTAAGATTAGAAGACATTAATTGGATGCATAAGAAGTGACAGGTTTTTGAAAATATAAAAGAAACTTTTCACTTGCAAGTTTTTGATGTGCCTTACAGTTTTTTGCACCCCCCCATATCTTTTTCTGTGTGAGTTAAGCACAAAGAAATTGCTTCCCTGTCATAAAACAGTAATTTCTGTACAGTGCAATGATGCTGTTTAAATGTACATAACACAGAACAAGCGATGGAGAACCAAATGTTTAATCTACCAAGTTAGAAAGCTTGTTTAAAAGATGGAATGAAATATGGAAATAGCTGAGGTTAACTTTTCTATCATGAAAAAATCACTGAATCTTTAAAGGTTTTGATTACTCTGGAAGTTGTTTACTCTGCATTGAAACGAGACCTGATAGTTTTCAGTTCTTCCTCTTTCTCTTCCCTAATGGAGCGGCATTTCTATAATAAGAAATTAGATCACCAAAGCTAATGTTTGCATATTTAAGGATTTCCTTCAAAAGTGCATCATCCTGGCAACACTTACCTCGTTACTTTATCTAACAAATGCACAGACAAATGCTCTGACTGCAGTCACAGTATTGCTGTAGAAGATGACTCACAGTTTTATGCAAAGTATTAAACAATAAATCCTGCCAAGCCTTTTTCCTACTAAAATAAAAGGTAATGCTTTCTATCTCTGCCGCAATCACAGAATAAACAGCGACTAATCCTGATGTCTAATTCTGAACAAAATGATCTTTCTTCCAGTTAATCCACCATCTCATGAGTCACTTTTTGTTTTCTGATCGTTGGATAGACAAACCTCCTACAAGAAGATTGTAGGTCCTCTCACACCAAGGTGAAAAATACTGACATTTCAAGCCTACTTAGGATGCATATTGTCAGTTATCATAAATCAACTTCTGTCCTCAGTACATCCCATTTCCCTCTTAAGGACTGCTCTTGTTACAGAAAGCAGGGGTATGGCTTTAGCATTATTTAAAGTTGGGGTATACCACAAAATTAGACTAATATGCTGCCACAAGTTTTACCTGCGGTGGCACTAGCAACTAACCAAACACTGCTAATTTATTTCATCATACCAAGCCTTAATGTCAATGTTAGCCATTATGGCCTCTCTATCTTTTTAATCCAAGGAGGTATAATGTTTTATAAACAAAAAAAATGTGAAATTAACGTTAATTTGTGCAATATGTTGCATTGAAAATTAATTCTAAATGCATGATTCAATAGGGAATCTACTGATTGCAATTGTCTAGAAACTGTAATTTAGCTTGGAAGGAAAGACCTGAACAGAGCTACTTTAACTGAATATCGTTTATATCTTCAAATCCCCTAAAATGTTCATAGATCCAGCATAGCACCAGCAAGGTCAATAGGCAAGAGCCTGAGCGATAACCTAACCAAAAGGAACCAGAGATGGGAATCCAGATGACACCCAGAAATGTCAGCTAAATCCTTAACTTCCCACAGAATATGCAGCCTGTGTGCCCTATCCCAGATTCAAAGTATCTAACCTCAGGTGTATAACACAGCATTCAAAATACAAGTTGCCTATTCACACACTGAGTTCTCAGGTAAATTTCTGAAGGATAAAGAAAGAAAGCTGAGTTTCCTCTCTTGTGTGTGTTTTGTTTCTCTGCTGCCATCCTCCTCATTTTTCTTTTTAATTTGGGTTTAATAACCCTCCAGCTCAGCTAATGAGAGTATTCTCTGACACACTGCCGAGAACTGCTGAGGAGACAAGTAGCTAAAGGCAATGTTTTACACAGCTTGATGCTTCTACAGGTTTGCTTGGTCTTTTCCAGGCTCACAGGAGAGACACTGTGGGTGTATGTGACTGTGAGCATCTCTGTGTGTATGTACTTCTCTGACAAAAAATTTGCCAGTTAAATGTTATGACTAGTAAGAAGTACTACAGTTTAAGCTTTGTGTTTCTTTTCTTTTTATCAACTTTTCTTCTTTTTTCTTTTGGAAAACTGGACTGCAATTTACAGTAGCAACAATGGCTCCATGCTATCCTGCTTATTTCTTTTTCTTCAAAAATAGTATTGTTTTTTTCATTTTTAATGCACTTTAAAATAAAGCCAGGCAATGGTTCATACTTTATATCAAAAGATTATTAGAGTACACAACTGAAGGAAAAAAATCTACTGTTAATATTTAAACCATATTTAACATTTGATGATGTTACCTCATGCTTGTTTTCTGCTTTTTTATAGTTCTGATAGCAGTTTTTGAAGTAGTTGCTGATGAAAGCAGGTGAAACAGAAGCATAAATCTTTATCAAAACCATGAATATATACAAAAATAATTTTGTTCAGTAAGATGACCAGACATAAGTACACATTGAGGTTCTGTGACGGTTTTCAGATGCTCCATTAATATTGATATAAAGCTGTACTAAGACTGAGTAGGCTTCATCTCACAAACTAGACATCTTAGCACAGGTGTTTCCTTGAATATCTATATAAATCTATTTTTTCTTTTGGCACTTTTCCAGGTTTAACAAAATGTCTGTGACATAATATAATCATGTGAAAGCAAGGATGAGGTATGTTGGGTTTGGGGTCTTGTTTTGGTTTCTTTAATGTAGATAACGATCATATGACAGGTGAACTTTAGGCATTTGTAGATAGAAAGCTTCTTTGAAGTTTCTCTCTCAGCTCACCATCTGTAAAAAGAAGATAGTGCTTGTTTTTATCTCATATAAAAGTAGTTACATTTTTATCTGCTGTTCTTAGCTCCAAAATTATAGAATGATATCTATAAGAAAATATGGTTTATTAAATATGTTTTATTGAAAAAAGCAAAGTGTGACATATAGGTATATGTGTGCTCTTGGTCAATATATCCTGTCAGCTGTTCTTTATGTATCATGCTTGTAAGGATCAGCTTTTACAAAACTGCATATATTTTTAAACCACTCTCAGTAAGCTTGCAAAGGAAACAATCAAAATACACCTGCTGCAAAGAGTTGCTGACATCAAAAAGGTCTGGATAATATAAGCAATTTATAGGTTTTCAGAAGTATCTTTTCTTACAAAATTTGACTGTGTTTTAGGCTTTACAGTTCTTCAGAACACCATTTCTTACAAAAATTGACTGCAAACAAATGTCTCATTCTATCATATGTGGTAGATAAATTTAAAACTTAAGATGTCTTCAGTAACTGATATAGAGATGAAGGATTATTGTGGTTTTATTTTCATTTGCTGTTGGAAAAACTTAATCCTATTAATTTTTTGTAGTAATAATTCGTAGCAATGCTCTAGCACAATCAGTAATCTCACAATTTTGTGCCTTAAAGCTAAATATTTTAACTGTTTCAATCAGGTTTTTTGCTTGCTTTCTTTCTCTTTCTTTCTTTCTTCCTTCCTTCCTTCCTCCCTCCCTTCCTCCTTCCCTCCCTCCCTCCTTCCTCCCTCCTTCCTTCCCTCATTCTTCCCTCTCTCCCTTGCTTCCTTCTTCCCTTTCTGTCTTCCTTTCTCCTTTTAATTTATCTTTGATTGAGGAAACACTACTCCTTGAATTGCATGTCTCACTTCAAGAAAAGGCTCCGCTATCTGCATGCTTTTTTCATCTACTAACTCAATGTGAACGCCTTGCTGTGCTAAGAGACTGCAGGAAAAATTACATTTAAACATCCCAACATATTGTTTGCTATTTCCCAAATTCTCTAAATTGTCAAATTAAAAAAAACAATCTTATCCCCATCATAATATTAGAAATTTGGATGCCACACACAATGGTAATAACAATGAAAAATTCCATGTCCTAGAAACCTTAAAATGTTACTGCTTTGTTTTCTTCCCTGAAAGATCCCATAAAGGCAGTACCAGTGAAACTGGAAATAGAAAGAGACGATAACTCTGATGATCATGTTTTCTCTCCCTCTTCTTCATTTGTTCACCATTTGGATATCAATTTAGACATGTAACACGGCCCAGCTCTGTACTTCAGGTCCTTTTGACGTTGTTTTGTACAGAACAATAGAGGCTCTGGACATGTTTAAATTATATAAGATCCCTCTCTCCATGCTTTAAACATGCATGGGTTGTTTCACTTGATCTGAAAAATCTACAAAACATAATACTGCTGTGATGTTCAGTTAATAAAGTGTTCTTTATGTCTGAGCCCATCTCAGAAAGTTTAATTTCCTCTTTCAAGGATCTCATGGAAACATGACCCTACAATTTCTGAGTAACAGGTAAATATTAAGTGACAAGTCATTTATGGCTGTTATTGCATTGTCTGACACAGCACTGCACAGACAAAACTCTTTTAGCTTTGACATGCAGCTGAGTCCCGGATCAGAAAGGCAGGTCTATTGCTAAAAAAATGGAGGTCGGGGGGAGCTGCCTGGTACAGAGGACTGTAATTTGGAATGACCTTCCCTCACATTACCTTGACTACACACAATATAGACTTAGTCCTAAGTCCACACTGAGACAAGATCAGGAGGAAGCAATCCTAGGGATATCATGAAAGAATTAAATTGGGATCAGTTCCAGACTACTTGCCTAAGAAGCATATTCAGCTTAGAGAAGAGGAGACTGAGGAGTTGTGTCAATGCTTTCTCCTGAAGAGTGAGCACGAGGGATGTGCTGATCTCTCTGGTTTCTGGTAATAGAATGTGAGGGAATGGTTTAAAGTTGCGTTAGGGGAAGTTCAGATTGGATATGAGGAAAAAGTTCTTCACTGAGAGGGTGGCCAAGCACTGGAACAAGCTCCCTGGGAAAGTTGTCATGGCCCCAGGCCTGCTGGTGTTCATGAAGCATTTGAATAAGGCTCTTATATAGATAGTTTTACTTTTAAGTTGCCCTGTGTGGAGTCAGGAATTAAAGAATTTCCTGGATCCCTTCCAGCTCAGGATATTAAATGATTCTGTGTGAAGGGGTTATGTATAAGGCTCTCTAGGATTCATTGTTGCAATTGTCCTGGTCACAGAGCCTTATCTGACTCCAGAAGTTCCTAGATAGCAGTAAGTGATACTGGTGCATATGCTAGAAGGACCTTTTGATCATAATGCTGTTCTTGACCTGCTGCCACCTAAACTGGTGGTGAATGAAAACACATATGTCAGTCTGGGCTTCAGAAACTGTGAGACAACCAAGCCCAGGATTTTATGGGAGTCTTGAAAAGGAAGCAGAGGAGTTAGGAATCTGGGCTTGACAACAGAAGAATATAGCTTATTTAGGGAATTTCTAGTTCTAATTGGGATTACTCTCTGACAAGTAACCATAAAGAATAAAGCTACCCAGGAAAATTGATGATGTATATATATATATTTTTTTTTTTTTTTTTTAATAAAACAGTATGTTTAATAAAAGAACTCATCCATGAATCATCCCAGTGTGGACAGCGGACAAAGACTAAGACTTTAAGCAGAAAACCTACTTGAATAAGCAGGGCCTTGTTTATGAACTAAGACACAAGTGCAAAGCATAACAGAAGAGGAAACTAGGGTAGGTAAGAAGGGACTTCATGAAAAGTCTTGCTTAATGTAATCAGGAGCTTTGTTCTCAGACCTCCTTCTGTACCATTTCAATAAGGAGAAACACAAGCTTGATTCTAAGGAACTGGTGGCTGAATAGGACCTGGGGGTTACAGTGGACACCAAGCTGAGCATAAGCCAACGATTCACTCATTGCAAATGGAATGAACTTCTTACCGCAGTAAGTGCAAGTACATCCCACGATGCTTCAGTAGGAATGTGGCTAGCAGACAGATGAAAGGCTCTTCTTCTCAGAAGGCCTGGAAGAGGAGGCCTGGAAAATTGAAGAGACTCCAGTGGAAAGCTATCAAAATGATCAGGCCTAAACTATAAAGCTCAGGAGGAAAAACGGAGGGCATTGGATTTCTTGTGCTGGGGAAGAGGAAGCTAAGGGATGCCCTAGCAGCAGAGTCAACTGCTTGAAAGTTAGTTCCAAAGATGGTAATACCAATATATTTCCAGTACTGGCAGACTACATAGCAGTGGAAAATGGCCACAAATCTTATTTTGGAGGAACTGGTATTAGAAAAATTTGGGTTTAAGAGGATAGTCTAAGGCTCATAAGGCAAAAGAAAAATATAAAAAAGAATAATTTTTTGGTATCAGTGTCTTTGACATAAACACCTATGTTTTACCCATAAAAACCTGAGGGATTTCATAAACTTTGCTATTCTTAATCTTACTTGTATAGGGCAGCTTCCAAGAACCCTTTCTTCTCAGAAAGAAGGTCTGATTCTCCAGGCCTGTCATTTGTGCCTGTGCAAAGCTGATGGATTTCTATAACAGCAAAAGCATTCTTTTTACACGTAGTCCAGCTGGACAGATATAAATGATACAATTGGTCAAGGCAGTTGTGGCTCATTGCTTTAAAAAGAGCTCATTACCCAATGTACCATGCTAGAGAGAGTCAGTCACCCATGGATACAGCACATAATGTATCTCTGGTTCAGGTTACATTCAAAGTCTCTATTTACAAACCAGCATTTGTTTTTATTGTAACTACCTTCATATTCCCACCTACTTAGTCAAAACAAATTAAGAAACTGCAAAGGACTCGGATTCATATAGTCAAAGAGATATTGTAGTGAAGAAGAGGTCATATATGGTGCCTGTATGTCCCACTTACTGTGCATTAAAAGTGCAGTATTTAGTGAACTAAATAGCAATAAAATCCGTGACTTTAGTATGGCTAATATTTCTGTATGTAATTTTAACTGCCAGCCTCTGTAAACTTCTGTATTTTTAAGAAATATCTGTACAAATTGCTATATTTGTATAGATCATGGGTTTATGTGTTCCTTTGCTAAAGACTCTCTGAGGCATGATTTTACTAGCAGGTATTGTATTTGAACAAGGACTTTGAATGTCACATTTGAACACATGATAAGGTCAAACTTAAATTATACTGCTTTAGTACTTTTTTCTCTCTCTCTCTCTCTGTAGATCCTGTATATGATGGCTGGAAATACCACAGCCTCTGTTACAACCCATTAAAATGGGAGTATTTTTGGTGGGCTTTTTTTTGTTTGTTATTTTGTTTTGGTGTTTTGGTTTTGTTTGGTTTGGGGTTTTTTTGGTTTGGTTTGGTTGGTTGGTTTGTTTGTTTTTTGGTGTTTTGTTTTGGTTTGGGGTTTTTTTTTTAGAAAGAGCATACAGCTTCTCTATTAAGGAAAGGATTTCATTCAGAATTACTAGAGACCAAAATAATTTCTTGCAAGCAAACCTGAAAGAGTCAACAGGAGCACAAGACATCAATCTTCAGGGATGAAAAAAACTACCAGTCATCTGATATTGGCATCTTGCACGTGTGAAACACTTCTTGTAGCAAAACCTGGTGTCTGTAAGCAGCAAAAGTTGTGTCTAAACTGAGTTTGTCAATCCAGCCTTTCAACTATTCAAATAAATATTATTTATTTTATTTATGCAATCTGTAACACTACTCTGTTCTAAGACACTATAAAGAAATGAGGGAGTATTGATAAGTGCTTGGGTGTTAATTTTAAAAAGAGAATAAGCCAAGAGGTGTGAGATCCTGGGAGTCTTCCAGGGTTCTCAGGACTCCTCAGCCACCTTTGACACCAGAGTTTGCTGGGAGATGCAATCCACAACTTTATGCAAGCAGCTATGATTGATACTGTCCTCTAACACTGATTTCACAGCTCAATAGCAGCCCAAAATCCCTACCTTTCAGTGTGAGAAGATTTTCCTCGTTCAAATTATGTTACTTTAGGGAGACTCTTACATGCTTGAAAAGCTGTCATAAATCCTTCCTCTTTTACTACTTCTAATAGTATTTTTGTCTCACATAAAGCAGATTATTGTCTGCAGGAAAGCATCTGTCACTTGCTCCCAGAAGATGCTGAGCTCTGTAGCAGCTGATCTCCTGTTGAGCTTGGACCTTATGCTTTTTGCCCCAACTTTGCACACTGAAGATGCCCAGACATGCTGTGTGTGCCGACTCTACTTTTACTTACCTGATGAGCATTCAGGTCTGTGAAGGATGGGACAAAATATGTCTCATGGAAAAGAAATATTGTAATAGAACATGTTTATTATATTAACTTTTTTTTTTTTTAGCTGAATTATTTAATATTCTTTCTGACAGGATATGACCAGAGAATAAAAATGTCATATTGTATCAGGATCTTCTATTGCATAAGAATACCACAAATAATTATCATTGCAGTGAACATGCAGATTAATTCAGTCTTTACTTTCTGGAGAGTCAAGAATGAAAGTGTTAGGGAATTGCTATGAGAAATGGTAATCTCTCAAAAAGTAGAACTTTCACAGGCTACACATAACAAAATGCAGTATTTGATCTGAAAGACTGTAAGGCTTCACAAGTGTTGTTTAGAAATAAGAAGATAAGTAAGTTGTTGTTTAAGGTTTACCTAAGTAATAGTTTCTTAATAAGACACAGTGCTTATTTTCGGTCAAGTTCCAAATGAACTGTTATATTAACGTTTCTTTTTTTATTTTGTTTTGCCACTGTAATACAATTCACATTTGCTAAACCAGACCAGTATTTGACTAGTTCCAGGAAGGGGTAGATAGAGGAAAATGTCATCCTTTTACATTTCTATTACAGGCAACTATGGTGCATGATGAATGCATACTTCCCTTTATCAATCAATCCTTGCAAACTAATTTGCTTACATCCTGAAGTGAGCTGCATTTACAAGGGGGGATCAATTCTTAAGAGGATTATATGTCAAAATAAGATGTAGTCTAGTAACAAACAGCTTTGGAGAAGCAGCTCAGGATAACAAGTAGCTGCGCAGCCTATTGTGTATCTCTTTTTTGGTTTACCTATCTTTTTCTCTCTCTTTTCTACTTAACATTTTAATAAAATTAATAGTAATTGCCTCCACTTTATACAATATACAGAGTTGTTTGCTGAAGAGATTTTTTTCCACAACACAAAAGTTTACAGATTCTAAGGACTTTTACTTTTTTGGTAGTAAATATGTTTGCATTTAGAATTATTCGGTGAGTTTTTCAAATACTATAAATAACTAAACCAATACAAGCAGGCAATACAACATTGTATGATAAGAAATTATACTATTAAAATACAACTGCTATATTCAAAAGAGAGTAACAGATTATGTTCACTTATTAAGCCTTCCCTCATTTCCATCTTTCAGTCACTGGGAATTTTGCTGATGACTGCTAAAGAAATTGGATCAGTCCCGTAATGAACAACAAATAGAGATATCTGAGAAAATCTGATTACATGTTTTCTAATAAATCTAATAGTTCCATTGCTTTTTCAAAAGATGTTGCAATACCAGCAAACAGTCAAAAAACCCCCGAATAACTATGGTTTAGCCAATGGTCTATACTTAGAACCAAAACCACGGATTCATAAAAGGTTTTATTTATGTAAAGTTTGTATATGTAAGATTGCCTGTAACAAACATTACACAATCATAACCTAAATTTTGTTACTAAATTAATCTTTTTTTTTACTTTGATTATAATAATTATAAAATATAGTTCACTTCCTCATGAAAGCATTTTATTTTTTTACTGTTTAACTAGTCTAGCTCCATATTGTTTAATTTGTAGATCTACTGATTAATGCACCTTTTCTGAATATTGACCTGAGTTTCTGGATTGGTAGTTTCATATATTTTGTCAATGTTTCTGAAAAGTTTTGTTCATCCTTCTGATTAGAGTTTTTATCTGCCTGTATTTGATATTGCACTCCTTGGTTTTTTTATCTGTGAAACTTAATAAAACACCTTTTAAGATAAAATTGAGGCTGATCAACATATTTAAGTCAATTAAAACTACTTTTCAAAATTTAGCCAAGCTCTACATTAATACAACATGTCTGTAGCTCAAAACAATCATAAGCTTTATAAACTAACAATATAGTAATATCTATCCCTTTAATTTTCATTATAAAAATAGCAGGACACAATGATTAAAGGTTAGATTCAGCTGATGAAATGTAAAGACTTTCACCTTGACTAGACAAAAGATTTTCCCCACAGTGTCAGTCAAAGAAGCAAGCATCTCTAGAACATTTCAGTACAAAGAAAAATGCCTCAAATTTCAGACAAAGAAGTGCTTAATTCTGTCCATTGTGCATATAATCTAATCATTTGCTAATACATAAACATTTGCATTTTCTAATACATAAACATTTTCAATTGAATGATCAATACCTAAAATCAAAATGAAATTAATAGCACACAGTTTTCTGATTTTATGTTAGAGACAAAAAAATAAAATGGCTGCTTATGAATGCAAAGAACTTCAAATTTTAGTTTATTTTTCCATTGTGATTCTGAGATCTTAGCTTTTTAACTCTTTCTTACTAATCATGCAACTTAAGATTGCTCCGTACAAATCTGTCCAATAAGATGCATTTTTATGGGTTGAGAGCTCCAAAGACAACCCTGGAGGGTATTACACTTATTCTTGTCCAGCTATTCTGGCTCCCTGACAAACTGATAGGCAGAAGGATGACAGTAGATGGTGATGCATGCTAAGACCTTCCTCTACTGATAGGTTTTCTGCTCTGACTGTACCCTTGACAAGTCTTTTTAAATGACTATCAATTTGCTAAAAACAAGTAGGGTTTTAGTTATTTAGAAAGTAATAAAGAAAAACATGATGCCACTCATCTGAGAGCAATCAATTGATGTGTGTCCCCTGCCCCACCCTTTCTCATAGCAGCCTGTGCATAGTATCTTTCTCTGAGGACCAGCTCAAAAATGTCATAAAACTTGGGATTTACTTCTAGTTAAAATTAGGAAAAGCACAACTGAAAGTCATTTTCTGTATATTAGTGACTTATTTCACTATGTTTATAATTAAGATATCAACTCCTCAGAAAAATGTCCCTCTAAAGGGTTCGTCACAGTGATACTCCAGAGAGAAACCAGCAATTAGATTGCCAGCAATTAGAAGAGAATTCATGTGAATTAACATTAAACTAAAATATTAGGCTTGACTTAGAGGAAAAATCCAGCAGCTCTGAGGCAGTAGTGCATTATAGTGTCACTAGAAATGGCAGCTTCGCAATACAACATGTCTGTCCTTAAATCATTATGGCCTACCTGCCATAGGACACCTGCTAATTTCACCATTAGAAATTGATAGTTATTTGTGCTGCATCTCAGTGGTTTTTGCAAGATAATGTAAAAATATAAACAATGCCATTATTTATCAGAATGAACCTAGAAACCCCATGACTAAATTAAGTGTTTCTTCCAGATGAGGGATGCTGTTTCTATGAAGACATTAAAATACAGGAAAGTAGATAATGCAGGTCCATCTAGAGGGCTGATTTGTGGACAATTTCAAAATTCAAGGCATAAAGTTCAAGGTAACTTAGTACTTTGAAAGCAAAAGAAGCTACCTCAGTCTTAATGAACTCAAAGTGCACACACTTGGGAAATGAAAATTTAGCAGCATATTAGCATCCTGGCTTATTAAGCATTTTTCATTTTGCTAGTCCATGAATGATTGTGATTCAATGAATTCAGTCAGTGGCTGAATCATCAGTTTAGCTACTAAAAATTGATGAAGATCTTGATCTTGATGAGAGAACTGATGTATTGCTCCTTAGTTTCTCTAGTAACAGAAGCCATAAAAGTGACCTCGTTTAGCTGTGAGGTAGTTGGCTGTGCTGTTGCTAAACTGGTCACAGATATGACAGAATATTATATTGATGTAAAGGAGGAGAAATTACTCAGTCAAATACATCTGAGTTAAAATCCCTGTGCTGCTTTAATGGTTAAAAAAATAAATGAGATGGTATATTTTCAGAACATAATTAATCTTGCCTTAATGTAGATGTCTAAAATGTTTCAGATTAATTTTGCCTGATAAGTGTCCATTTCTCCCTTCTTAATCTAAAATAAAATTAGGAAGACAAGCTTGTGTACAATGTTGGTGCCTAAGGATATGTAACTGATTTCTAATATTGATTATAAACCTTACAATTTCATATTGTTTTGTTTCTGTCCTCTTATAAGAAAAATTTCTACGAAGATGTCTCAATAAAACATATAATTTACCTATCCTTGAGAAAAAAACACCATTTTTTTCTGCTTTGGATTATGTTCTGAAATGACTAAAGATCTAATAATTTTTTTAAATTATTATTTTGTTTTTCCTGTTAGAGCTTTTAATATGCCAATAATACTTCAACTGATTTCCAGTTTTCCAAAACAACAGTTCTCAGTAATTTCTAAAAAATATGTGTCTTTCCACTTACAACTTTCAAATTTCAGATTCACACCAGAGGAAGAAGAAACATACTTTACTTCCAACTAAGATTTCAGTAGTACATGATATTAGTCTAAAATTCATTTTTTAGAACAAATGCCAAAGTCTAAGCACATACCCAAATTGAAAGCTTAGAACTTCTCTTAGGAAAGTTGTTTTTAAAAACAGTGTAGCACAACATTTCTGATTACAACATTTTCCAGTGAGAGATAAGAAGCTACAGATGATGCCAAATGGACCTCTGTCTTTTCACCAAGAAAAAGTGGGTTAACAGAAACATCAGAATCATAGAATCGTTAAGGTTGGAAAAGAGCTCTAAGATCATCAGTTCCAAACATTAACCCAGCACCATCATGTTCTCCACTAAACCATGTCCTCAAGTGCCACATCCACAAAAACTTTGAACACTTCTAGGGATGATGATTCCACCACTTCCCTGGTCAGCCTGCTCTAATGCCTGACCACCCTATCAGTGAAGAATTTTATCCTAATATCCAATCTAAACCTCCTCTGGCACAACTTGAGGCCATTACTTCTTGTCTTATTACTTGTTAGCTGGAGAAGAGAACACTCCCAACCTTATTACAATCCTCTTTCAGTTATGTATAGAGAGCAGTAAGATCCCCACTGAGCCTCCTTTTCTCCAGACTAAACAACCCCAGCTCTCGCAGCTGCTCCTCATCAGACATGTGCTCCAGACCCTTCACCAGCTCCCTTGCCCTTCTCTGGACACACTCCAGCACCTCAATGACTTTCTTGCTGAGAGGAGCCCAGAACTGAACACAGGATTTGAGGTGCAGCCTCACCAGTGCCAAGCACAGGGGGACAATCTCTAGTTGTGCTGGCCACACTATTCCTGATACAGGCCAGGATGCCACTGGCCTTCTTAGCCATCTTGGGCTCACTGCTGGCTCACATTCACTGATGTCAACCAGCACCCCAGGTCCTTTTCTGCCAGCTTTCCAGCCACTCTTTCGCCAGCCTCTAGTGCTTCATGGGGTCGTTGCAATCCAACGGTAGGACCCAGCTCTTCACTTTGTTGTACCTATGTATTGTATTTTGTACAAAAAAATCAGTTTGGTCTTCTATATTTTATTTATGGGAATCTTTACTTTGATAACAGGAATCCTATTTTCACTCTTCTAAATTTTTAAAATACTTATGCAATTGGCATAAGGATTCACAAAGTTGCAAATATGTTACTAAGAAAATATAATTACCCGTTATTTGAATAAAAATAGCAAAGATCTCATATCACACTAGTTTTACACTCTATATGTTTCTAAAACTATATTGGGTAACAGAATAAACTAAAACGTTCTTATTTTCAGGCCAACTGCTGAATGAAGTCACCTCATGAAACTACATGAAACAAACGACATTGTATTATACACACTATTACCATGCTGAGTTTGCCTTCAGAATGAGGTTTCCTTTCAAATTCAGCATTAAGACTAGATTTACATTCATTCTCTTCAGAGGAATATTGCAAGCAAACTTAACTGGGGAGTGACTTCTAAGATAACTTGTGGGATTTTCAAAAAGTGTGTTTTCCCATATTTATACAGAAATTCGGTTAAATTATTAAAGACATCAGAAGTAACTATCAAACATAAACACCGGCTTTAGTAGCATCAGCTACTAAAGCCTGGCAGTGTAGGCTTTTCTTCAAAGGTTTAGCAAAGGAATGTGCCTGAGACTGAAAATTGAACAGATGTGTGTTTAAAATTAATATTTTTAATGAAATGATGATCAAGACTATTCAATTAAAAAGTAATACAAATTGGAATGATTCTGTAAGGCGTCATTATATATTGAGTAATGCTCACATAAAAAATAAATACTTATGATTTTTGATCCTTTATTCATTGGTAGTGGTCATTTATCACACTCATGGTCTTTTTGTTTACTTGACTTGGAACATGATCATGTAACATTTGATCACAATAATGAATTAAAAACAAATTTAAAGCTAGCTATCCTGCTACACGCTCGGAGTGTTAAAACCTATTTTCTGCCTTAAATACCTCAACAAAAGTTGTGCTTTTAATCAAAAATTCATTAATAGTCTCACAGAATATTCTTATAAATGCACATATTATTTTATTAGACTTAACTCTATTTACTGTGACAAATTAGAGTTTATTAAACTCCCACAGTATAGTTACCTGTCGCTGTTATCACCGCAGAACGGAGAAACGACACAGACTCCAAGTTCAGGAGAGAGAGAAGGCCGAAGTGCTTTATTAGCTTCGTGGAGGGTTTTTTATATGTTAGTTCGCAAAAAGTGTACTATATGGCATAAGGTAATTGGTTCTTTCGGCCATCCACCCCTTAGGGTGATTGGCCAAGTTCTAAGACACCCATCTCTAAATATTTTTCTAGTTGTAGCCATAACAATGGTGGACAACAACCTTGCAGGTGCAGAGGTTTACAAAACTGTAACATTGTTTTGAATTACTCGAATGGGAAAGACAGAGTTCTTACAAACTACTGCTGAGAGCTGAAGAAATTCCTTGCTGGAACTTTTTCAGCATCCATAGTTACCTATATGTAATTATATATATTCCCGTATTGTGGACTTATATTATAGGAAGTTCAATTTTTAGAGCTGGATAAAATCACAATGTCTCCAGCACAAAAGTTGCAACATTTAACTCTAGTTTTGCCCTACATTTTTAATTTCCACATTCTCTATTGAGAGATTTGAACACTGACAGATATGCTTCATTTTAATATATTAATTTTAAATGGGCTTGGTTAGTATTAAACTGTACTGGAAAACAGAAATTCTTGCAGAAGTTTTGTTCACATTCTTTGAATTAATATCAAATATCCTTAGACATCTGCATTCTAGATATTTCCCTCTAAGCTTAGTATATGGACTCCTAAACCAGTAGTAAGAAATAAATACTTCAGGACATAACACTCCATGCATTTTTAACTTCTACTTAAGATGATATGAATCATCTCTTAGGCTTAGCTGTCTCTCTCCATTGACTGTAGAAGGAATATATGTAAATAGGTGTGACAGAGATGTCTGCACTGCAGACATTTGCATAACCAGATGGACCACCACCATCCCTCTGTCCTTCTTTGTCTCTTTTGACTTCCTGAGATTCTGTTTTGTATTGTTTCGTATAATATATTATATTTCTATAATCCTGAGCATGCACTCCGGGTACTCAGAGAAAAAAGGAGATCAAGGAATCGTAGGACATGTAGCAAACATTCTTTTTCACTGGAAATTTAGAAAACTCCCCTCCTGATACTTTATTTACTACTTCTCTCCAGTGAGTAGCAAATTCAAATGAAGGATGAAAAGAATTATACCAATGAAACAACTCTGAATAATTTCCCAGGACCCAGTTGGGTGAAGAGTTTTTCACTGTCCTGTGTAAAAACTACAAGGTTTTAATTTACAGCGTTAAAAATACTGTGGTAAAGCACTGTAATTCTCCTCCTGAGATGTAGCCTTTGGGAGAGTACAGCTGTAAACTTTGCTGCTCCAGAAAGTCAGATCAGTCAGTTGTCACTCTGTCTGTTCTTTGCAAACAGTTGGAATTCTTTGTCCCAATGCTTATATACTGCTTTTTATTTCCCAGAACTGATCTCAAACCTTGAATAAATTAAAAACATACTGTAAATTAAATACTAAAGATCACAGTTTTAAAGCATTATATTTTTATGTAGGTTCTCTGGAGATACTCTATACACTGTTAAGGAATTATGCAGAGAATTTTTTGCTTCCATCCTTTATAGCCCCGGGCCTATTTTTTTGTACATGGTTAAATGTCTTTAAATATTTTTATTACACATAAACATAACCCACGTTATATAGCAGAAACAATTTTTTAAAACTCAGATGAATGAATAACAAACATCTCCCTCACTGTATTTCTACATCTCCCAGAAAATCATGGGGATATACATTTCAAGGATGACTGCCAGTACATTTAATTCTTACCATGCACATGAGGTCTCTAATGCTATAGTATCTGTGTGATCATTACAAATAATCTTAGCTCTAAAAGCTCCAAACACCAACTTTAAATCATTAGCTTAAAGCAGGCAAAATGATGAATAAATAAATAAATATTAGGGCGTATATTTTTGTTTCAAGTACATAATTTATCAGAACATAGTGGTTCATGCTGGTTTTAGATATAAAACTGTCATCTTCAATTGTACATTAGTAAGAAATTAAATCATTCCTCTCTCAAGAAGTCAGACTAAGGCCTGTGTCACTGTAAAAGCTTTAAACTAAACAATTGTAACATGAATTGTTCATAGGAATTTTTTTTAAAAAAACCAATAATTTGCTGTAATCTAATTAGTGTACTTTGAAAATTTGCTAAATGAGTTTCCATATCCTCATTATGTGTAGTTCTGATACAGCAGGGTAACTCAGGATGCCTGAGTTAGAAGGAGCATAGCTTTCCATCTCCAAAACCATTTGCAAAGTGCATTGTTCTGGAGAGAGCAGTGGGGACTCACACTGCAGGATCCAACAGGAGGATGAGGCATTCTTTGGTGAAACCGTCACGAAACTGAGTTATCCTTTCAGATAAGCTGCTAAACAGTGCTTTAAAGCTTTCACCAAAACTGATGAGTTTTGCATAACATTTTGTTTTGAGTAAATTGTTTGGGTTTTGAGGGGGTGTTTTTAGTGGGATTTTTTTATTTGTTTCTTTGGATTTCTGTTGTTGTTGTTTTGGTTTTGTTTGGTTTTGGTTTTTGTTTTTTGGTTTTTTTTTTTTTTTTCTGGTGCTTTAAACATCATAATGAAATTTTTTAATGATCCTGAGAGGATTATGTGGTATTTATAAGACTGTCTGGGCACTCTGGTTATAGGAAACTCTGGTCTGACTGATTTACCAGCCCAGTTCCCATTCCCCATTAGGCATGAAAAAACATCTCTAGCTAATTATGCTTCTCCTTCATACCCATATTGTGTACATAACAGGGGACCTAATATTGTGTAGAGATGCAAGTAGGGACTGCTGATTAGGTGAATAAACTGCCAAACAGTTACTTTTAAACTCCTACACCTGATACTCTTGAATCAATAAATCTACAGCATAGAGGTAGAGATGGAAGTAACACAGTAACCTTGGTTTGGGTAAAAGAATAATAACTTGAGCATGCAATAGAGATAGTTCATCCTGTTCAGAAAACCTTCAAGAAAAGTGTATTTTTGATCTGTATTTTGTAAAGTGTCATCTGGACATGGATTTATTTTTTTCCTTTGGGTAACTCTGAATATTGAAAAGGAGGGTGCTGCAACTGAGGTATTACATAGGATCTTCAGTGAGAGTGTAACCTGGCCTCTTTTATTTCTTTCTTTTTTTTTTTTTTTTTTGGCAAAAACCAACAATTTTTNNNTTTTTTTTTTGGCAAAAACCAAACACTTTTATTCATTCAATTTTATATTAGAATATACTGGATGGTGTTTTCTTCATTTTTTGTTTGTTTCGTTTTTGTTGTATATCTAAAGTTTTCCTCCTTCCAAATACTTTTACCATAAGCATTTTTATTTATCTGCATACTTAAGGTGTACTCTGTTATGACTGACTTCCATTCTGCTTTGGATCTCTTACATTTCAACTCAAGTCTAATATTAAAATCAAAGTGGTCCTTGGAAATAGTACACAAAGAGGCAATAGCTTCTTCTGTGTAGAAAACAAATAGAATATTATAATTCACTATAAAATGTTTCATGTTTTTTGACACGTATTCCTTGGCACGTGTATTTATTTTTTGAAAAGCACAATTTATCACCTCAAAGGAAAGTTTTACTATGGCTGCTGTATCAAGCAATTATTTAATATATAACAGTTATCTTACGGGATTTTGTTCTCTGATGACAGTACCTTGTAAAGCATATTCAGCATGAATTTAATAACTTAATTTGGGTTTGGAGTTTTTGGTTGGTTGGTTGGTTTTTTTCTCTTTCTTTTCCGGCATATGTAACTTCATTATTTTCTATAGCATTTACTTCTTGAAGGTAAACTTCTCATTTCTGTCTGGAGATTGACATTTCACAGTAGTTAGATGAAATATCAATACAATCAAACTAATTTTAGAGTCCTTTGGATTAATTTGATTTGATAGTTTTTTTTTTACTTGAGGGGCATACATTTGACCCAACAGTTTATGACACACCTGAAAAGGCACCAAGTCTTAACGACCTTCTGAGGTGTAAAAAATTGCTGGTACTTCTGTGGGTACAATGTTGTGTTGAGTTATGTGCATAGTGTTTGCAATTCCATAACACAATATATCATACACTTTGGGTTCACTTGCTTGTTCATGGAGTTAAGTGTCGCAGCCTTTGGTTTTGTATATATTATTTTTCATCCTTTCTTTTCCTTTCCATTTTTATTCTCTCTTCTCCTATTCGAAATCCTGACATATTTCTAATTCCTCCAGAGAATACTATTAAATACTTTCCTACATTGTAAAGTAACATGAACAGTTCTCTGTAAAGTCATTTCTTGAATATTACCATTTCAAACACACTTGAAAAGGCTCTCGTGCTCCCCATTTTTTATGGAATTAAAATTACGAGTGATGTTTTAGTACTCTCTTTCTCCATCCCCAAATTGGATGTGCTCCGGGTTTTGCTTTTAAGTCTGACACTCTGTTTGAGTCACTACACCATTTGCTGTCTTTCTTTGTGCCCTATGTTTTTTTTTTTTTTGCAATATGAGAATAATGATGCAGATTTTATCTAGAAATTGCTCATTGCCCTTCAGTGGTCACACAGTCAGAGACATGTGAGCATTATAAATAGACTTCAAGCCTGCACCGTTATTTCCTTGTTTTCCTTGCCAAACAATACCACATATTAATGTAATTACCTTCATTCTGACTACGTTAATAACTGTTATTGCTCAGCAATGTTAAATGTCATGGCCATTTACATCTTTCTTGAATTTAAAAAATGAGTGTCTGTTCTATCATGCTGTCTTGTGTTTGAGCTTTTAACCCTGTTACTTTTTTATATTCTCAAGCTTTTACCACTAACATAGAGCTGTAACCATGGACAATTCTAGAATCCAAATGGTTACAGATTTTATATTTACTATAAATGTCATGCTCTGCACATTACTATTTGCTAATGGGTGGATAACAGCTCCATCCATTCATGCTGAAATGTCAGGGAGAATTGCATTATTCAGAATTTTGTTTCCTTTATCTTGTCGGGGGGAGGGAGAAAATCCCATTTTCTATTTAATTAGAGAGAAGCTCTACTGTCACTGACAAGGAGACTGACAGTTTTTTGCATCCTTTAGAAGTTATGATACTGAAATAGACATGACCTTGGGGCTTCTGTTTGTTTTCTTGATGTATGTTAAGGAAACAAGAGAGACCTCAAAAGAAGGAGGAAAGGTAAAATAAGACACATGACAATGGCCATTAGGGTAAATTGATAAGAAAAGATACAAAGCTACACAGAGCATACCCGTTTCTGTAGGAAAAAATGCTCTTTGTCTTTTCAGGATAGATAAAATAGATATCTTCTTGGTGAAAATCTTTAAATTAAAAATTTAAAAATTTAAAAAGACAATTTTAAAACTAAATTGTAAAAGAAAATTTAACAAATTAAATTTAAGAAGATTTAAAAAATTAAATTTAAAAAAATTTAAAAGAAAATTCCCAGGTAGTCAAGTGCTCAAAATCAAAGCAGGATGTGTATGATAAGTGCTCTGTAACTAGCATAGTAAACACAATGGTATTACTATGCTACAAAAAAAAAAATTGGTTGGAAATGTATTTTTTTTTTTTTTCAAAAAAAGGGAAGTAAATGAAAGAAAATTCCTTACAGAACTACTTTACCTGTGTCTGATTCAACATAGGGAATAAAAGACATGAAGGGTCTGAAACTGTATCATCTGGTTTTGAGTTTTCTTGATCTAATTCTGTTGGTGCTTCAGAATTTTGGTGGGGTTTTTATATCAGTGGAGAAAGAGTGTAGCAAGACTGTACCATGAACTGTCTTACTCTTGACATATGTCTTTTCACAGTGAACACATATAGTGCCTGGGAATGATAGATATATTTCAGAAGAGAATTTGCTGAAGACAGGAAATCCTTTGCCAGAAATTTTCATCTGGGTTATGGTTCATTTGTAGCAGCTGAGTGGCACAATATTTCCCTGAGGTGCTTCCCTTGCTGAACTAGCTGAACTGCTACATTTTATATATTTCATGATCCATTATAGCCCTAGAAAACAAAACAAAAATATATAGAATGACATTTTGTCTATTTATAGATCTCTACAGACATCATTTATAATTCCTGTACATATAAATTGTTTTTACAAAATTTGCTGATACTTCCTCGCTGCATTTTTATGCAAACTATGCTTTCTATAAATAGTTTTTTTAATTCACACCATCTAGGTATACATGTTCAATTTTTTGAAGTCACAGTCCTAATCTATACATAAGAGGCAAATCTCTGGCATTATATCAATCATATTTATGGAAAGATTAGATTCACACTCCCTCCTCCACCCCTTGCCTTAAGGATTGGTGTATATTTATGTTAGTGGTTAACAAGATTGTAATGTTGTTCTTTCCTATTTTGAATATGGATTTAGAGTGCTGGTTTGCCACTTCAACACACCAGCATGTGTTGCAGAAATTCTCTACGGTGCACATTTTTCTTGGATTATTAACACTGGTTCTCACAAAGTAACAGAGAGGAGAAGAAAAACAGAAAAATAAACAATTTACAAAGAGTAGAAAAACTATATGAAAAAACCTTTCATTTTAATTTCTTTCTCAGGGTGGTTCATGGAGTGCTGTAATGTATATCTCAGAAAAGTAGATACAGCTGCCTAATTTGCAGATTCCCAAGTTTGAAAAAAGGCCTAATTCTATTTAATTTAGAGAAAAAAGCAAAAACATATTTTTTCCATTCATTAGAGAGGTGTTATAATGATTAATACTTTGTAAGACTCTCTCAATATAATATATTCATATTTGTAAGACTATACTAATGTATTAATATTCCTTCAGGTAGACATGAAACAGCTGCAAAGATGCGAAAAGCTTATTTTACAGCAAAGTAAAGCATCTTATGAAATATTTTGGCTATTAAAAAGTGAAGAAATCTTGGTAATGCTTTTATTTATTCCTATTCAGAACTTTCTGTTTGCATTTCTAACAGCTATCTTCCCTAAAGTAGAGAGTTGGGTTTAGTTTATGGCAGCAAAGAAAAAGCTGCCAGAAGTGATTTTAATCCATTAAAAGAAGCTTTATAAAATGATGGAAACACAAATTACAGGTGCCTTTTGCCAAATATAACTTTCTTCTTATAATTAAATCCTAACACATAGTTGTCCTTCTGTTATTTACAAAAAAGTCTAACTTTTATTTTACTTTGCAGAATAGTTTTGCTCATTACTATTTAAATCTGTTAGCAGATATCAAATTAAGGCAATGAGTATCTTACGAATAACATGCCATTCTAAGAAAGAAAAAAGAAAGAGAGGAACCTTTTTAAAACAGTTCCTAACTTTTGTAAGTTGCTGAGCTCTTCCTGAGAGTTGCCAAGCAGCCTCAGCTGCCTCTGAAGTCAGTGGGAGCTCTAAGTGCTCTTGGCTTCTTTAGCATCCTTGCCCTGAGCACCTGGCACTTATTTATGCATCGTATTTGTCTAGGGCTTAAAAGTCAGCCCCAAGCATCTGTACCCATTGCATGCTGTGCTGCAGTGTAGAAGAGTATGTTTTGCCCATAAAAGAGACAGTTCAAGCACTGGAAGCTGTTTAGAAGAAATTTAAGGGAATTTAATTTCCTACGGTTCCTTTTGGGGTGTACCCTGCTTGCCACCAGCTGGTTCCATGTTGCTTCTATCAAAGACAAAGGGAAAGTGATGCCACGTTCAGAGGCAAACGACTGCACTGGAGGGATTTTTCCCACGAGGCAGGTGAGACATTACAGGAAATGTCACAGCTGTGAGAGAGGCCTCACCTTACTGCTCAAGGGCCACCCAAAGCAGTTCACTGAGGGCGACTCTTGCTTGTCCTTTCACCCAGGTGTTCCCTGAAAGATGACTGTTGGAGAGGTTCACTTCTAAGGGTAGTGACAACCACCACGAGGAGGCTCTCCTGTCATATGGAAAACATATACTCATGAGGGGAGAGGAGTAAAATTAGACAAAGCCTAGAGGCTGACTGCTTATAATAAAATGATTCATGTGGTTTGCAGTTTGCTTTCCCTCACTTTTCTAAAGAGGCAGAAGATAACCAACCCAGAGCACCCTACACTGATTATCAACAGAAGTTTATTTCAAATTATTCCCCTACAAGGAAAAAAAAAAAAAAAAAAGTATTTCTGTGCACAGAATACCTGTTAATCTGAGGGAAATACAGTAACCCTACTGCTTTCAGGGAAACCCTAGATGAAACTAAGCTAAGTAGCAAATTCTGCCACACAAAAGTTCTGGAGCTGTCATGTATGGCATCTGCCTACCAGTGTTGAAAATCACTGTCTGACCTATCTATAGTTCTTTAATCAAAGTCAATCTCCAGTTTTTTGGCCTTTGTTCTAAGGTGTACCTGCATTTAACTGCAAGTGATACAGGTATTTACCAACACAAGAATAGAAAACAAGTCAAATCATTAAGAGAGAGAATAAAAAAGAATAAACCCATCATGAAGAATTCTCATTTTGATCTTTCTGTTTTCAAAATTGTCTTAAAAAGCAATACCAGCTTCCTTTATTAAAGCTGATTAGGAAAGTATTTGTTTTAACAGAAAATAATGAGAATTTTTCCAGACACTTTTCTTAAGAGCTAAATGTGCTTTCACTGTTTCTTTTATTTTTGAAGGAGACAAAACAGAAAGCTTTTATCTTACAGAAGTAGGTGATTTCAGCCCAAAAGGTCTGATTCATGTTTTGAAGGACTAAAACCCAACAAAAAATTCTTTTCCTGTGTCTCTGTCTTATGGACATGATCTGGGCAAAATGAGAAATGAAATTATATTGCATTTGAGATATTTTACTGGAAAGAAACTCATTCGCTCTTCTGGAAAAATTGTACTTCACTGAGAGAAATCAGTTCTCCTTTTTTGTTTATCATTAGGCTTAATGAAAACAAAAGCCTAGGTAAGAATTATGGCATTCATGACAATAAAATATGCATGTGCCTCACAAGAAAAAAAAAAAAAGAGCTTCAGATTTTTTTTCTCTATTATCTTTCTATAAACAGATAGTTTTATATGATGTTATACAGTATTTCCTTGCGATTACTGAGAAAAAAATCCCTCCTCTAAATATTGGATAGATGTAATTTTTTATATTATAATTGTAATTTTTAGGAAAATCATGGGTTTATTTTAATGATTTATTCAATTCTCTTATACATCTATCAAGTTTCACAATTTTAACCAGGTTTTGTAATATCCTTAGTTTCAGAAAGTACAAAGGCATGATGACATTTAAGTTGTTCTAATTTTCTTTTGAAAAACTTAAATTAGTGCTTGAGATAAGTAGTTCTGAAATTTTATGATTCTTCACTGAGCCTTGTTGTTCCCCACACAGATACTTTGATGAGTTTTACTATGGTTTTCACTCATATGCATTGTGTTTTGTCCTTTTGAATTTGATGTCAGACTGCAAAATGATAGTCATCTAATTGGTGACATCAGTGGTATAAAGTCATGTTTCAGTCATGCTAAGTTGTGAACATTACTAATTAGTATTCTTGTTATATATTTATTTCTTTATCATGCCTAGGGAAGCAATCAAAAGTGTGCAATAAAAGTAAATTACCATGAGATCACAGAGGTTGTCCCTCAAAGGGGTAAAAACTCTGTGCTGACTCTATAATTTACAAACATGCATCACTAGAGCAGTTAATCAGGATGAGTTCCAAAATAGTAGGAGTATTTCCTCAAATAATAACAATGCAACACTGGAGGTGGCTTAGAAAATATTAAACTGACAGGGACTAAATTGGTGATGATTTTAATGGAAAAACGTTAAAAGTCTGTAACAACTAATAAAGTCATTACTGTACTTTTTTTTTAAATTCTTTTTTTCCCCTTGCTTCTAATTCCAATGGCTAAAACAGTTTTATCAAATATAATGTCCTTGTTCTGTGTTGGCACAGAGTTAATCTAGTATTTCACTGAATGGACGTAAATATTGGGAAGAGAAAAGCTACTAATGATCACACTTGGCCCAGAAGCCAGGCTAGAACCTTGAAAAAATTTCTAACAGTTAAGTTAAAAATTGGAGTTTAAAATAGCATTTCTTAAGGACTAGAGGGGATAAAACAGTATTAAGCTAACATGATTGCCCCCCCCCCCCGCCCCATAAATAAAACTGTAAGTTCAAAAGTAATTTTTAGCACTATTATGGGATTCCTAGAGCTCCAGCACATAGTATTTCTGGATAAAATCATCAAACAAGCAATGATTTAAAATCAGGATGTACTGTCTTTCATAACATTAATGATATAATTCATAATTTATTAAATTTAACTGCCATATGGAAAAGCCTTCAAATGATAGCAGTGAAATCAGCCTCTCAGTGAGTCACAATGAAAAGTATTTGTTTATCATATTTCATTTTTTTCATAATTCTTTCTTTTGCTTTAACATTATATGAAGGGTAATTTTTAATTATTTCTCAAGTTGACTAATTCAAGTCCCAGTTCATCAAAAATGTTTCTTGACTTTTAAAGCAGATCTTGAATTCTTAGTACTGTGTTCTGTAGAAGCTTCTAGGTACCTGAATTTATATACTTGAAGGAAATGAGGGTTAATCATAATGGTGTTCTGCTTCTTGCCTTTAAGTAGCTCTTGGTTAATTTAGACAACTCTGGGACACTGGGTTATGATGAACAAAAATGACATCCAAAAACCACAGCACCATGCAAGCTCATCAGGCTTTCATAAATAACATAAGCAACTACTGCAGATTTACTCTTTCATTTAATTAATGGGCTATGCATGCCTGGAATGACTAGCCTTTCACATGTACTTTCTGTTAGTTTTCTAATATGATATACAAGATGAAAATATATTACACATCTTGTTATGAGTGTTTTGCCTTTAGGGAAAAAAAGTAATTGCATGCATTTTGAACAAATTTATCAAGTAGAAATGAAAGACAGTTTTTTGTAACACAAGAAAACTCTATTCCAAAACTAAGCAACCATTAAAATTGCATATATTTCTTCTGTTTCTTGTCTTTAAGAGCAACCAGTACTGATAAAATAAATGTCCTTCATTCATTTTAAGTCAGCGAAAAGACTGAGTATTCTAGTGGCTTAGTCTATAACTTGCTGAGGAGATAATCTTAGTTTAATTCTTTGCTGTGTTATGGATTCTCTCTGTTATCTGGTGTAAATTGTCTAGACATTTAAGAGCAAATGCTTAATAATGCAGATTTTAGCCTTTGATAACTGCTTTGGGAATAAGATGCATGACAATTATCTAGTCTGTTCAGTCACACAGTTTCCCCAAATCTTTGACATAAAAGGATGTTGCTCATCTCAACCCCTTTCCCAGCCTTTCTGTGTGGGAATGCACACTGCAAGGCCTTTATAATCCCCCAAAGGCAATACAAGCCTGTTCTGCCTTCACTCTGAGATAACTAGAAGTGCTGCTATTTTTGTATGCATAGTGTTTAGACTCTGCCACAGAGAAGGATTTGCTAGCATCAGCTAAGTACTGCAGCAATTACTATTAAGTAGTTGGAGAAATTGGTGCATATGGCCATCTTATGTCTGCCCTCTGAAAGCTTCCTGTCAAAGATATGGGTCACAGTGCTGCACATTTTCACAGCCCAAACACTTCTTTTAACAGTACATACACATATTGCTGTGTATATATATATACATATAAGTATATATTTATCTTTGTGTGTATCTGTGTGTATGTATGTGGGACAAAATTCCAAACTTAAAACCAACCTGAAAACTTTACTGAACGTGTACTGTTCAAATAAATTCAAATGCCTTCTTTTTGGGCTTACAGTTTTTCACTGAAAGGAAGTACCATTGTTTTAAGTTCATTCATTTCAGGAGCAACTTATAATTATTACCTGGCACATTCTCAGGCAAAATATTTCCAGATTTCCACTCTGTTTTGCAAGCAAAGGAACTATCTTCTATTCTGAAATTTATGTTCATTGGAGAGGAAAAGAGAATGGGAATAGGACAATTCCTTGTGACAGCGATAGGGCGGGCAATCTCATTTGACATCAGTGTTGTGCTGTGCACGCAGTTGGCTGAGATCACTGATAGATGGATAAAGTGCTCATGACTGTTCTGCAGTGCTTAACTGATTTGTGTCACCAGCTGTCTTATACCTGTCCTGTTATGCTTTGCACTGTCACCCATTCTTTCAAACCTTTTGTTTGCTATTACAAGCAGCTACTTCATTTGTAACATTCAGCAGTTTAATAACTCTGTATGAACCAGAATACAAGTCCACAGTCTTTTTTAGAAGCTGTTTTAACACCTTCACTCTGTTTCCTTTGAGCAGGGCGGGGGATGTGCTTTGGATTGTAATAATAGGAGCAGAAATTATGAGCACTTCAGTTTAAAGTTCTATGAGTAGGTGTTTGAGACCAGAATGTGTTTAATTAAATTCTTTATAGATGCATATATGAGAATAAGATTAATCTTTCTCAGGAAATACTTATTTATCTCCAAAGTAAAAGATGCTTAATCAACTTGTAAATGAGTAAAATATTACCCTTGCACATCAATTTCACCTCGTATGTCTACACTGAAATTGAATTACAAATTTCTTGTACTCTTATTCCCCAGCTTGAACTTTATTAAACATCAGTATGATACAAGAGATACAGCGAACTTTCAAAACCAGATTGGGTGTATATCACCATCTACCTAGATGTAATATTTTCCTCTAAAAACATCTCAGTGAAGGGAATATTATCAGTTAAAATAAGTAAATAAGAATAATTTTTTTTCTCTTTTCTGTAATACTCAGATGTTCCCTTGCTTTGACTGCTCAACAATTCTATGAGATACCAGATATATGGACTAATTCTTAATCTTCATGCTCATATTTAGCATTTTTTTTTTTTTAAGATCTTAAATCTCTGAAAGGATTTCTTTTTGCTCCCTCTATATCCCTCCTTCCTATTAGGTGCAATTTTCTCCTAGAGTCCAGCAATAAACATTTTGAAAAGTACTGAAAATAGATACAATTTGGTAATAACTTTAATAACTGTTTATGCAATTTAATTTTTTCATGAAAAATACAAATTAGATACTGAAAATGGATATATGTTATTAATTAATTAAGCTCCTTGATTTGTAATCCTTTCTGTAAGCACCATTGATAGAAAAATTGCATCAAGACAGATTTAGAGCTGCTTTACATTAGTATAATTTTCTTGACATTGCTTGGTCTTGAATGTTAGAAATATTATTTACATTTCTAAAAAGTGAGAATATTGAATTTCAAAGCTAATATATCTTATGATAATCGGAATTAATAAACACAAGTTCACTTTTATGAAGCTTTTGTCAAATTAAATGATTTGGTGACATGTCCTTCATTCCAATAGTGTTGCAATTCTGGATTCATGTGACAGAAGTGAAGGTTGGTCTATGGTAGACATTATTGAGTTTAAAGTACTATCTATTGCCTCCTATAGAACAAATTAAATACTGGTACAATTTTGTTAACAGGTGGTTAATTCTAGAAACCCTTTATTTGACATTTTTCAAGGTATCTTGGAACTACGTGTCCCAGAAATGCTTCGAAGTTGGTAGGTCAAGAGGATTATCCCAGCCAAAGTTTTAACCCACATCAAGATGTTGTACAAGATCTTGTCTCTCTCTTTTGGTTTCTGTGAAGATAAACCCCAGGCATGTAGAGTTTACAATATTCTTTAGTCAAATAAGGCCTTAAATTTGATTACAAGGAATTCAGGAACTTGAGTCAACATTCAAAAAAAAATCCTTCCCTCAACCCCTAATAACTTCAAGGGGTATTTTGACTTTTCTTTTGGCTTTGTTTTCAAAATCTGTGGTTTTATGCTTGTCCCTTATTTATCAAATTTTGTATGAATCTAAGGGCAGTGGGGTTATTTATGGAGGTATGGACTGTCTGAAGCTTTGACTGCTAGGATATGCAAAGACAATATCTTTTATTCTATAATAACTCACGTTCTTTTAACTTGTTACAAAAATTCTTAACTACAAGACCAAGCACCATCTCTGTGCATGCAAATGTAGATACATTTTTCATATGCACCCCCTCTTCTCTAGCTAGCTAATATTGGTGCATGGAAAGAGAAGCAAAACCACATAGATTGTGCAATTGTGAGGTTCTTTCTGTTGTCTAATCAAAGGATGAGCTAAGAAACCATAATTAGTAAAGAAGTTTGTACTCGCAGGATTCAGCAGCAAAAAATGTGGATGGAGGGGGAAAACTGTATTCCTTGCTTAAAAAAAAAGAAGGGAAAACCACATTTTATGCCACTCAGTGGCTGTCATAATTACTGCACCAAAAATCAGATCAGGAAATATGTTCCAAACCACAAAACAACATTAGTATAAAGTTTCATGTTCATTTTAGTATGTAGGACTGAAATACCTGAATTCTAATTCTAAATTGAATTTATAAGTCTACATTCCCTCATAAACCTATTTAATATTTAAATTTTGATTAATTCTCCATTCTACCTTTCCTCAATGAAAAGTTTTTTTCAACTGTAGACAAAATAAGAAATAATAGGAATCAAATCATATAAAATAGTGAAAAAAAATGCAAAATCGTGATAAAAATGCAATCTTTCAGTTATCTCCTTTCTTTACAGAACTTATGTATAGAGAAGAGAATTAATGCAGGAAATAAACTCCTTTGCTACAATAAATAAACACTCTTCTCCTTTCTTTGCCTTTCCAGTATGCTCTTGCCATCTCCCTTCTCTTGGAGCTATTTTTAATTAATATGTATTTTGTTGTTGTTTGTTTTCCCTCTATATCCAGATTTTAATTTAACTTGCTAAAATGCAATACATTTCAGTAATTTACAAGGAAGGAATAATGATGAAATAGAAGACTGAACATCTTGATTTTTTTTTTTAAGTCTTCCATTTGTCTCAATAGTGTGAATTCTTCAAATAAACAAACAACATATAAAAAGGCGACCTATTTTTAACTTTGATCTATAGTGATTTAATTAATATCAAATCTCTTTTCAGATTTTATTTTTAGAAAGGGTCACTAAAGATAGTCTGAGTCACTTTTAACAGCACTATTCTTATTATCCAAGTTTACTTTCAGGGTAGTTATTAAAATAAGGCATATGTTTCTGACCATTCATTATATTTATGCTTTTTAGAGTACAACTGAAATGTTAAGGATACGTATCCTCTAAATTTTGCTAGAATTTTATTTTCATTTCTTTGTTGCTTGTGTTGGTGGGGTTTTTTGTTAGGTTGTTTTTGTTTGGTTTTTTTTTAACAATTAAAAATACATATTAAGCCTGGACACTTGTAAGCATACTGTATCTATTTTAAAGGGGTTTTGGTTTTTTTAAGGATAAAATTAGAATCTTTTTAAAAAATGTAAAGAGTTATTGGTGTGTTAGGAACCGACTTTAAAATTAAAAAGTATTTAAACAATGATATAAAAATATGAAACTTGCAAAGCTAACCCTACAGGAAAATCTGGTGAAAGGAAAGAATGGATTCTTCCAATTCTTTACATAAATTAAGTATTTCTATGTCACCCCATGAATCAAAAGTTATATTTCAAGTAAAGTAGATGGTGAAAAATTAAAGGTCTAAGGGAGCAAAACCTATGACACTCATGCTTTCCTGGAAATTAGATATATTTCTGATATTGCTGATTCATTGCCACTCCGTTAACTAATTCTGCTCAAAATTTTAATTTATACTTTCTGATAAACAAACCAACAAATATTAATCTGACCTTTATGTTTCTGAAGTTACTTTATTTTCCTATATGTATTTCCAATGACACATAAAAATACTTCTTTTCCTAATGGTACAGGATGTAAGGTTTCTATTTGATAGAGATTTAGGCAAAAACTAAAATTGAACAGATTATTGTGGGTTATTTTACTTCACTCTTTTTTGTTAGTTTTTGGTTTTGTTTTGTTTTTTTTTTTTGAAAGTACTGGAAGAGCTTGGGAAGAGAAATATATTTTCAAATTATTTCTTAAGGGGTCTTTCCAATTCCTATTAAGTTTAATAGCCAGATTTCCATGTAGTTTAATGATGAGGTCACATCTCATAACAGTTTTGATAGGTATATTCCCAAGGAACCAAGTTAGTTAAAACTGATTTACTGTCTTTTAATATCTCAAGATTTTAAAAATTCCAAGAAAATGATCTCTTGTCTTTCAAAATGCTTCTTTGCCAGTTTAAAATGCTAGACAGTTTGAATTGGTTTCTTTTTAAGACTGAAATAATCTAGAAGAAGAATGTACTTGAGTAATACATAAGAAATTTTCTTAAGTTTAAAACCAAGAAGAGTACATACTTGTGGAGGAAAAAATTAAACAAAAAAATTATATTCTGTGATATATTCTGAAAATAACCTCTTCATACAGTACCTAAAAGGGACCTGCAGGAAAGCTGGAGAGGGACTTTCTACAAGGTCATTGTGAGAGATTGGAAGGAGAGCATGGGAGGCAGCTGGATGCCAACAAATGCAGAAGAAACAGCTGATGCCCCATCAGCCTTCTTCTCTGTTGTTGTTATTTATTGCAAAATTTAAGCTCGAGACTGAGAAAACAAACTCTTGGCATCGCCCCCAAAAAGTGAGTTGGGGGAGGGTGGTGAGTCCAGATATACTGAACGGCTTCCTAGAAACAAAGTGGGAAATAAATGGAGATTCAGTTCCCACGTAACCGCAATGAAGCTTTGCAAAATGCTCCTACGCTGCCACCTTCCGGCGGTAGCGAGTATAGAGCCCTGTCTGCTACTAGAGGCGAGGAACGGAATTGCCAAAGTCATTCGGAACTAAAGGCCACAAATGCCTACAGCAGAAAACACAAAATACCACCAGATGGAAAGTTCTTTCTTTTTAGGACCAGTCGAAGTGGGACTGAGTTTTCTTTATCTCTCTTCTTACAGGTATTCCAAAAGAAGAAGTGTTCCATTAGAAGATGAAGTGGCTACAGGCATGAAGAGCTGCTGTTCTTTGCTGCATCAATTGTTTCTATGCTTTTATCTTGATAAGTTTTAAGATATTTTTGTTCATATATATCTCATATAAGTTTGTTGCAAGCAATGTTTTAAAATGTTTGTTTTTTCTCTCTGGTTGTTACAGTGGGTGGAAAAGATTCTCTGTCACTGGTTAAAAAAACAACTGAGGTGATGGGGGTGTGTGTGCAAAGGGACAAGTGAAGGGAATAGAAGATAAGACAGGAGTACCTCAGTAACCAGTTAGCAGAGAATTTATAGCAAAAAACCTGAATCCTGAGCCTAATTTCCTCTGCTGGGGAAGAGTCTCAAAACACAGGCTATATTCAATGTCATTCTGAAGGACAGCACCTCATAACCATCCTGGAAATTAAGTTTCAAAATGTGATCAAACTGTATTTTCCTTGTCAACTCCAACTCATTCAAATGACTATTCACTTTTCAGGTCATATTGCTATTTACATAATTGGCTGAAGCTAATATATACTAGTCAGAAATATTTTGATATGCTGCATTTTCTTCCTTTATGACTCATGCTTCATGCCTTGATATTTATCACAGATTGAGCTGCACACTATAACTGTTGAGCTTGTGCCTATTTTACTGATTAAACTGAATATTTTAGTAACAGAATTTACATATACACTGATTGCCCTGTGCTCTTACTTTTTTTTATGAGAGGAAAAAATGTAAGGAGTGTTACTTTCATGTCTTTCTATAATCTATGCTCTGTCTCCCTGATGTACATGTGGTTAAAATTTGTTCAAATTATTTCCAGGCTTTCTCATTTGCCAGGACTTAGATACAGTGTATATAAGTCCAGAATTTAAATCCTTTATGAAGGTGCAGAAATTAAAATAGTTCTCTTAAAAGAAAACCAGTAAATTCCCTACTATGATGAAAGAGGAGTCATGTTTGAAAACCTGTCCAAGCAAACACAAGATCTACAGTTCTAGGAATCATATTTTCTGTAATTTGGGAAGACTAAAGACAATACTGTGGATGTAATAGAAGAGTTTGGTTGCTATGTAAAATAAGCATCACTTTCCTCTGTTATAAATTTAGACTTTGATGTTTGTTACTGATTTTACAGTGAAGACTACGAAAGCAGGTCACTGTTTGGAATGCAAAACTATTTTTTTTTATAACTTTGAATTAATTTCTGTTTTCACTTTCACCCTTTATGTTCTCTTGTGTGACTGTGAACATGCACATTCTTTTGATCCTATTTATGCCTTTATAGGAAGTAATTTATTGAGTACAAGTACCCAAACTAGGATTTCTTTTCTGCTCATTTGTATTTATACCAAATGGCAATGCAAATGAGCCAGGAAAGATAGTCCTGCATCATTGTCTGGATATGCAGTGTATTGAGTAGTCCTAGGGCACAAGGCAGTGTAACTTTTGGGGATGCAAGACTCAGAATCCCATACAGCAGACAATTCTCCAGAGCAACAACATTTTGGTTGGGATAAGACATGTTATCACTCCCACAGGAAGTCCCTGGTCCTGTTTTTTATTTCACAGAAGAGGCATAACCTCAGTGGATTTGTAGGTGAAATTGACAAACCTAAACCAAAAATGGTCTCAAGTGTGAGTGCTCACGTTACATTTAGCCAAGATGGTTGCATTACTGAATGTTTGTCTCACATGATTCAGTAATTTAGTAAAAGTGCATTTGGTCTATAATAAAACTACGAGCTGTGTTTTATCTATCTTATTTTAAAATAAAGAAACCAAATGGAAGATATGGGAGTAATCTTTCTCATCCACTTGCAGTCTTTGGGGGCAAGTTTCCATACCAGCTTTTTCCTGCCCAGATCAGAGCATTAACTTGAATGTCAGCATTCTGTAGCTAGGAAAACACTTGGAGTATATGGACTGTATGTATGACCACAGAACTGCTTTACAGCTTCTCCTTCTATATGAATTCCAGGTATCAGGTGTAGACCAAAATGTTATTATTAATACACTGAGACGAAGTTGATTATTTTCTTTGCAGGTAGGGAGAAGTAAGCTTTCAAACCTTTCTCTTTTGTAAGAATGTGAGTTATTAGAAGGCAATACATTAGAATCAATACATTAAAAATCATGTAAACAGGGCATGCATCAGGACTACAGCATTAGCCTGACTCAGGAAGTCATGAGCCAGGAATGCCTATAAGTAAGCTAATATTAGAAGAGTTTAAAAATTAGAAGTATTTAAAACCTCAGCAGCTACCCTTTGCTGAACTAACAAAGTGCACAGTGAACAAAAGGGAGAAGTTTGAGCTGGATTGAAAAGTATCTGAATGGTTTTGAAGGGGTCAGCAGCAACACCAAACGTAGTTGGAGCACAGTGATTAGTGGCGAACCCCAGAGGCTAACACTGAATCCAGTCCTCTTTAACCTTTTCAATAAAGATCTGGATGATGGGGCAGAACTGAGTTTTGCAGGCTGAACTGAGAGCAGTAGCTGAGACCAAAGGGTTATGCTTCCATCCACAGGGGCCTGAGCAGGCTGGAGAAATGGGCTGATAGAAATCTCATGAAGTTCAACAAGCAGAAGTGCAAAGTCCGGCATGTGGGGAGGCCTTCTAGCTTGAAAGAAGTTTAGCAGAAAAGGACCTGGAAGTGCCAGTGGATAACCATGTAGGGCATAAACTAGCAATGTGCCCATTACAAAAAGAGGTACATTAAGCAAAGTATTAAGAAAGGCAGGTTAAAAGAGGTGATCCTTCCCCTGTACTTAGTGCTGCTCAGGCTACACCTGGATTGCTGCATCCAGTTCTGGGCTCCTCTGGGACATGGACATACTGGAGAGATTACAATAAAGGGCCATGAAGAGGTGAAAGGGAATGGATCATCTCTCCTATGAGGAATGGCTGAGAGATGTGATTGTTCAGCACGGATGAGAGAAGGTCTTATCAGTGTACATAAATACTTGAAGTGAGGGTGCAAAGAAAATGGAGCCAGGTTCCTTCAGTGGTTCCCAGTGACAGAACCAGAGGCAATGGGAACAAATTGAAACACAGGAGGTACCAGGAAACACTTTTCTTTTTTTCCTTCGAAGGGGACCAAGCACTGCAATAGGTTTTCCAGGGCAGTTGTGGAGTCTTGATCCTAGGAGACAGGAAAAATAAATCTAGACACTCTCCTGGACAACTTGCTCTTAGTGGCCCTGCTTGAGCAAGGGGGCTGGACCAGACACCCCGCTGAGTTTCCTTGCCAACTTCAACCATTCTGTGACACTGTGAAAGTCATTAATAATTAAAATCTTCCTCTAATATTCACTATTGACATTATAAATGGCTAAACTGACAGCAAGCTGGATTGACAGAAAGAAATCCATATATAATTTGGATAGGTATTCATGATAACTCACTACTTTGTAGTTGTCTAACTTCACCATATTTAGGTGACGTGTACTTGCAACATTACATAAATACTGAAGATTAATTTCTTAAGAAACATAAATAATCTTTTTCTTTACAAAGAGGAGGGATTAAACAGTAAAGGAGGAAGAATAGTTTAGCTTTGGTATCCTTGTGAATCCATTATAACTATATATTTTATGGGTTTTAAAACACTACAGTTTCTGTACTACAGGATGGTCCCCAAAAGACCCTAAAGGAAATAAGTTGTACTGAAGGAATTTCTTCAGTATTTTATTGTACTTACTTCTGACTCATACAGCAGTTCATCTCAAGACTCTAGCCACCTTATCTTTTTTTGTTAAAGGTCCTAATTGAGACATTAGATTTTCTATTAGTAGGAAAAATCACAGGAGAAGGCAGCTTAGGGAAGCCAATGAAGATGGACAAAGAAAGAAAGAGGTTTTGCGAGTTCCCCATCCACCTGGAATTTGGAGGTATTGAAGCACAAGCCTAGATTTGAAAGCCTCGAAGATCTTGCAAAGTCCTGCTTTCCACATATAGTGTCAGATATCTAATCAACAGGGTTTTCAGATGTTGTTTCATCATGCTGTGCACATAATGCCATGACAAACCAGTGATATATAGGTAGTGTGCAGGGAATTAAGAGGCTCTGCATTATTTTCATTAAGAGCTAAGTAGATCTCATTTTTCTACATCTACTTTTTAAAATTCTAATTTATTATTATTTTTAATGGCTGTGAAGATAATTCCGTACCTAAAAAAAGGAAACAAGACCAGAATTATGCAAATGAACATGTCTGTATTGGCACAAAAAAAAAATATGAAAGGTGGATTGAAGTTGCTTTAACAGTACAATGAAAGATGAATGACTATATATCAAGTTTTAATGAATACCTGACTGAGGAAGCATATGAAAAACAGCATGAGCAGAATTTAGAACAAAGAATTTTCTCAATAGGATATTAGTGATAAAAACTCTGCTGCTCAAAAATGAGATGAAGTTTCATATTCAGTAGACGACAATACTGCCAATACGGACATTAAACCTTTTGTTTTTCAATTCCAATCCATAAAACTTTACATTCCAGTTGAGTAATAAAACCAGACTTGTTTTGAAAAGCTGTCCTCCGCCTTATCATAAATCTGTTGCTTGTATAGGTCCCAAAGTAACAAAGTTTGTAGTGAAAGTTTTAAGTATTTTTGGAATTGCTATTACAACCATAGTGAAAAGCACTGATATAGAGAAGAAATCCCACTCTCTTAAAAATGGAGACGGGTTTGTTTCTGTTGCTCAGTTATAGAGCTAAGTTCTTGTTAACTTGAGGCAGAATTTTAGTCAGAACATTGGCTACATCTATGTTTTCAGAAAAATTTAGTTGTGTGCTTGATCTAGTTAATGTTAAAATACCTATGCCTTAGATTTTAAATTACTCAAGTCCACCCCGTTAGGGTTGATATTTGCAATTTGCCAACTGGAAATAGTTGATGAGTTATGCCAACTCTTTGGCTGAGACCAGCATTTGTTTTGGAAAGTGTTAAATGACACATGACCTTTTTACATGAGAAACTATTTCAACATTTTAACCACATAAATGAGCAGTTCCAATGACAGTCTCAATGTAACATTCCCTACCATTTTAAAATAATTAGGGCAGAGGCAGATCCTGCATAAGTACATACAGAAAGAATCAGAGACCTGGAAGTGTACGTAAATAGCAGAGATCAGACAGAATGAGCTGTGTCAATCTAGTCTGCACTTGTGCAGCCTCATCTTGAATAATGTGTGCAGTTGGGGATACCACAAAATAAAAAGGACATTAAGCTCTCAGAGAGCATCCAAAGGAGGGCCACAAGGATGGTGAAGGGTCTGGAGAGGAAGCTATATGAGGAGCTGCTGTAGTCATTTGGTTTGTTCAGCCAGGAGAACAGGAGACTGAGAAGAGACCTCATTGCCGTCTAAAACTGTTAGGGATAGATGAGGGGCACTTGCACGATGCCTGTGGTGTAAGCTTCAGCACAGTATCTTTCCACCAGATATTGATGAGATTACTTAGATACTATTCCAATGCTTGGATTATAATTTTTGCTAGTAGAGAAGACATTAAATATCAACATAAAACTACATTCTGTAGTGATTATAAGCAAACTGAAAATGCTTATCTGCACTGAGAATGTGGTGTTCAACAAGAGGCTGCATCTTACAGATGATATGCTATGGTTATGCTAAAGATACTGGGACATCAGTTCTGAATGAAGGCTAGATGGGAATCTGTGTGGTAAATATCATGCCTATAAAATTTTTGAATGAAAAAAAGCCTATAATAACAAGAAAGAGAAGAAGTCTGAGAAATCACAGGGCTTTTTCTCTCAACATCTTTTGACATTCTTCACAATATCCAAGATGTTATTTATGTTTTCTGTATTGTGTTTAATTTCATAAGAAACAGTGTAATGGACTTTACTTGAAAATTTTCTTGAAGATCCATAAAGTTAAAACAAAAAGTTGGTTTATCCTTCAGCAAGGACTCAAGCTAAAATGCATGGTTAGATACAATGCTGTAGTTTCACGTAATATCGTTTCAGCATCTTTCTTTCCTCCTACGTCCCTTGCACCTGTTTCTCCTGTGTATTCATAAATCTGCTGCTCCAGCATAGTATTTTTTATCCTTTAAAAATCTGTTGAGATTGCTGCTTTAGAAAGCTGAGGAAGTAGCAATAGATCTTTAAAAAATATTTTGATTCATTACATACTGTACCTCATGTTGATTTTTTCTGCAATTGCAGACTATGATAGAAATGCACAGATTCTGTTTTTTCCTCATAATCCTCATTCATGGACTAGCTGCAGTTAAAACTGTCTTCATCTTCAAAATTACCCATTAGTGTCCCCTGAGGAATGTTCAGTCCCCAAGGACCGAAGGACTCTTGGGTCTTAAAGGACCTTTGTCCTGAAATTCCCATAGGGTCAAGAAACCCTGTAGGCATAAAGCTCCTTAGAGATCTGAAGAGAGGGCAGGGTGATTCTATAAATCTGACCAGTGCAGTAATAACATAGTGCTTGATCAGCCTTTCACACTGGGACAAGCTGCGGGAGCAGGTGCTTCAGGGTCTCAAATCTGCAAAAGCCAGATTTATTAAAACTTCATTTGCTGAACCTGCCTTTTCTATCATAAGATTAATTGCTTCAACTAAACACAGTGAAACAGAGCACCCTGAACCATGTTACAGCTTGTTTGAAAGTTAATATGTACAGATTTTAAATTAAACAGAATAGTTATGCTGATAATTCATTTAAATATTTCCAATGTCTGTAAAATGAAGAAACGTAAATGGTCTTTTTTACACTGAAAATTAGGGTGAAAGAATTTCGTTCTTTCTTTGCACAAGCTATAGAACAACATGAACCAGTCTAAAGCGCATATAAACCCCATTGTCCCATCAGACTTTATCAGACCCCCTAGCCTCAGCTCTCTATCCTCTCTGCTGTAATGAGCATGGTATATTTTTATCCAGTTATTTCTCTCCTGTTATCAAAACCAGCATTTCCCCGGCCACTCCTCCCACTATCAGCCCCTTCTCTTTTGCTGACTATAGAGCAGTTAAACATTGCTAATGAAACCTAGGTAGGGATTCCATCTCAGATTAGGCTGTCTAAATGTCAGCGGCTACACATTAGTCACATGGACCCTGGGATCTTGGCCATACTCTAGTCAAAACAGAATACAGAACATAGAAAAGAAGCCTATGGAATGATTATGGTGACAAGAACCAGGTGTATGACTCAGCAACTTAAATATACTGCAGTGGGTTAGGACATCCAAGACATTTGTACTGTGCTGTCAGGCATGACACAAGATGTGGTGAGGACTTGCATGCTTTTGGAGCATCAGCTGGATGCCAGGCAGGATCAGAGGACAGCTTTGGGCATTTAGGTTTGATGCTCATTCTTTATACTGTGAGGATTTTCTGTTTGCTTGTTTTGACTGATATGAGTGTTTTGTTCTGTTTTGCTTTCCCACTAGGCTTGTACTCTGTCTCACAGGCAAATGCACTAGCAGGTTGTAGGGAGCTAGGTGGATGTAGAGCAAGAGCACCACTATCTCTCCCAGAAAAGGTGTAAATAAGTGGGGAAACTCACACTCACAGGAAAGGAGGATGTGCATCTCCATGCCCTGTGAAGTGTGAAACTGTAGATATATGTGGGAATTAGAATGCTTTGGTATTAGTTATAAAAGTATACTTAGAAATGTATAGGGGCTTACTGGCATTTTTTGAATGTCTGGTATCTAGTGTATGGCTGATATCAGTCGAACACATTGTTCACTCTTTGACAGTTGAATGTCATTAACAAATGGATAAGCTACTTTAATGCCTGATTTGATTTAAAAGAGTTTGCCCCTGTGACACACTCCAATGAGCTCTCTATAGATTACCAAAACCCTTCACCAAGTAAATAGAGTGCCACAATTTGGCAGATACTATTAAGAACAGGCTGCAGTTCTGTAAATCTAACTCTTTTTCTGTCCTTAAAACACTGTAACACAACAGTTCACATGATCATAGAAAAAGGTAGGTTGAAAGAGATCTCTGAAGGTCACTTAGTCCAACGTTCCACTGCTGTAGGTCTGTTCTCAAAACTGATGTCAAACTGCTCAGGACTTTATGCAAGGAATTTCTTAGGATGGAGATTCTATATCCTCTTTGGACAACATTCAAAATGTTTCACTGTTTAGCCACTCTTATTTGTTAAGAATTGCTTCATTATTGCCTCTGTGATTTTCCATGATGCAGCTTGTGACTGTGTGGTTTCTTCTGTAAGCCTATAATAAGAGTAGAAGAGTATGTCTGTCTTCTGAATAACCTCTCTTTAGTTAGTGGAAGACTCTAAATACTCCAACGCACCGTTTCTTTTCTTTTATTTTCTCTTTTATTTTCTCTTTTCTTTTCTTTTCTTTTCTTTTCTTTTCTTTTCTTTTCTTTTCTTTTCTTTTCTTTTCTTTTCTTTTCTTTTCTTTTCTTTTCTTTTCTTTTCTTTTCTTTTCTTTTCTTTTCTTTTCTTTTCCTTTC
>VXAD01003968.1:371903-502319 GCA_013399195.1 Dicrurus megarhynchus
TTCCCTTTTCCCTTTTCCCTTTTCCCTTTTCCCTTTTCCCTTCTTTTCGGTCTCCATTCCCCAACTGAAAAAACAGACCTTAGCCTCTTCTGCCCTGGTTCCTTCATCTCTATCCTATATGAAGGAAGGCAAAACTGCAACAAGAGTGACATAATGAATTAATTTTTCTCAGTTTACTTAGTTTTCAGTGCTATATTCTTTATTTCAACAAAACTATTAGTATAAATTCTTGCATAAATCTCTTTTTCCCTTTTCTCCAAAATACTGTGAAGTAGTTTAGTAATCTGGCTTTGACTCAGATACAAAAAGCAATTTGAACCCTAAAAAGGCTAAGAAGTATAAGGGATGCATTATTTGACTCTTTAGTGACAGTATTAAGCAATATATTATAGAATGTTGAAAAGAAGAATCCAAAGGCTAAAAAGTCTACTTCAAAAGCAATTTTTTCTTTCCTGTTTTAAAGTCAAGGTTAATATGATCTCAGTGCATTAAAGTGGTTTCTTTTTAGTGAATATAACAATTTATTAAATAATTTTAAAACAAGAAGATTAAAACATTTTATTTTAAGTCATAGAATTTCACTAAAGGGTACAAACCTCACAAAATGTATTTAAAAAAAAGCTATTACATTGAAAATGGTAGCTCCCCCCACCTCTTTTAACACTTGAACACTGTGTACCCTTTTAGATATGGCTGTCTAAAATATTGTGGGTGCATTTATCACAATGTGATGTGTCTTCCAGATAAGAATGACCCTCTGCAGAAAAAGCTCACATTATGTATTGATGCCACATTAGAAGGCTATGTTTCCAAGCTGTCAGGAAAACTAATAAAACAGCAAATACAGTACACTTTCAGAATTATTGGCTTTGAGTACAAATGTTAAGGACACTTCAGCTTAGTAAGTAAAGGAATTATCCTTTTTTTTTAATCCTTTTTTTTTTCTAAAATAGGAAATTGAAGGAAATAATCTAATCAATCTCGATTAGACTAGAAAAATATGCCGGGGTAAACTACAACACACTTCTTTGCATTCACAGGTAAATACAAAAAAATATACTGGTTAGAAATTTTGTAACTTTAACAGATATTTTAAACTGACTTGACAACTTTAATAATGTTGCAGAAGAACAAAAGTCCCATACTTTTAAGGCACTGAGTAACTACATTTCTCACTGAAGTCAGCAGGAGGTAATGACACTCAAAACATTTACAAATTCCATTTCTAATACAAAGGTAGAAGCATGAACTCCTAAAAAATGGTTATTTTCATACCTATAACCACGGAAGTTTCATGTAAGTTCCACATAATTCTGTTTTACAGTTTGAATGAATGTATGTAAATCTTAATTTAAATTTGTTTGGATCTGATTCCGGTTAAAAAAAAAAAACAACCAAACAACCTTTCTTTAATTCTAGGTTAAAACTTAACTCTGCAATAATCATGCTAAGCCAGTCAATAACATGAATTCTTGGATCAGATTCACTGATACTCCACTGCAAATTTGTAATGGTTCAGTGCAAAGAAGTCATAAAGCTGATTCATTAATTTCCTGAAGATTCCCTATAGAGCTACTGTAATGGTGTATATTTTGGGCTTATGCCCAGAGAAGGTTCTCTCATAAAATGGGGTTAGTCAAAGATCTCTTGCTGCCAGAATAAGCCTATAGGCTGTGAGCAAAAACACAAAAATAACGTTAACGTGGGTGACATTATATTCATGACTGGACTGAGCTACAGCCAAATCTCTTCTGAGAAAATGAGATAGGCATCCAGTTACCCCTCAGGCTCAGCAAAATAAGGTTAGCAGATCCTGTCACGTAAGTAGATGTGATCATTTTATGTATTCTTTTAAATTATGTGGGAACTTAAAAGAATTGAAATGGCAAAACATGCTTGTCATGATGAATCTAAGGTCTAATTTAAAAAATCTTAATAAGGCATCCAAAATGCTTGTAACTCTTAATAGTGCAATAGCTGCTGCTCGTAGTTTATCCTCAAATCTAAAAGATCAGTAAATTAATTCATAAATTTCTTACTATTTTTTTTGAAATATAAGTATAAAAGATATTATCACTTCTTCTGGCTTCATTGATTTATATTTTCACTTCATAGATTTCAAAGAGCTTTTTACCTGCTTTCATTTCCTTCTATGTCCTTCAATATTTCCATTATCAGATCAGAGAACATTAGTCTGGTGAGTTTTATTTTCTTTTTTCTGGTGCTTTAATTTTTATAATGTTACATTTTTTACTTGGGTTTTTGTCCTCTGTCCCAGTTCAGACTGTCCAAAGTTTATTGAACTTTGACTATATTTTTAGCTTTTTTTTTCTAGTTTATGAATCATTCCTGCTCCTAACATTTTATACGTATACACAAAAATTTGCACACAAACATAAAAATAGAAATAAATTTATAATCATTTCTATAGATTTGAATTAGGTTCTACTTGTCATATATATGAGATGGCAGACTCACTCTGACTATCTTAATTTCTGTGATATATCTATGCTAAAACTTTAAATTCCATCTGCAGTAATGGAGAAACATAAACACTTTCACAAAATTACTGTTTAAGTTAAATTGTCAAGGAATAACACTCAGTACAAGCAAAAATCAGGTTTTAAAAGTTTTATTAATTTCCCTTCCTTGCAAAATTAGCCTTGTGATTAATTTTCCCAATTTACAAGGATTCTATTTATATTTGAAAAGAATTTTCCCTTCTGAACTGGAACTCATTCACTTGTTTCCTTAATAGAGCAGCTCATACAAGCTCCTTGCTTTCAGCTGAGAGACTGGAAATTTCTTGTGACTAAATGAATATTTTATTGCTTTGAAGTGTTATTTGCAATTGGTAACTGATGCTTCTTTTTATGAGTTTTTGGTTGGTTTTTTTCTTTTTTCCAGATGTTAAACTGGGTTTTGATTCATCTCTCACTGGCCTATACTTTGAATGAAAGTTGCAATTACTGTGAATTTTAAAAACCCTTCTGGTGTGTCAGTTTCAAAGCCATGAAGAACAGAAAAAGTGTTATCATCTTCCTTGTTTCTTGTTCTTGTTCTTTTCTTTTTCAAAAGGGAAATTGTTTTGAAGAGGGAAAACTAGAGTATTCAAAGTAGCTTCAGATGGTGACATAGTCGATATCAACAACCAAGTGCATAGAAGAGATGTATTGCCAAATCAGATGTTTTGTTCTTAGAATACTGACAAAATCTTCTGAAAATGTTGCAGTAGTATTGATAGCACTTTGGGGAACTGGAAAGTTCCACTAATGATGTAAACTTCTGTAGGCATCAGAGATGGTGCTACTAGATCAAACCATTGAATCAATAGCCCAACATTAACAGGTGATAGCAAACATGAAGTGGACTAAAATCAAGTGACCATATGTGTAAATTTCAAAAATAAATTTATTTGTTAACACTGGATAGTTTACAGCTGTAACTTGTCCACATTAACACAACCAGGCTTGCTATGTCATTTATTTAACAAGAGATGAAGGTTGTATGCTTGACACAGAGATGCCCAGCCTCAGAGCAGCAAGGGGTTCTGGGCTCAGCCTCTTGCTTTCCTGTTGAAGGACAGTGAATAGGTAATTTTTAAGAATTGAAGCACGAAATGGAGAAAAAGGAAACAATTTTCCTCTTGGATTAAATAACGATATATGTATTTCTCAGGGATAAATAATTATATATTTTTTCTTCTGAAAAGGTGTACAATGTTGAAATACCCAGGATAAACTAATATTCTCAAAAACCAAACCTATCTGTCCTTTTTACTTTTGCTGTTTAGAAATGTGGAACAAGCTTGGAACTGCAGTGGTATGATTTTTCACAGTACTGTGGCTACTTTCTTCTGTATCTTATCAGTATCATGTGCTTCATTAAGTTACATTAGTCCCTGTGTCTGAGCTAGCCTGTTGGGCTCTACTAAATAATTTCTCAATTTCTCCCTATAAAAACTGAACTGAAAATACATATTTTCATGACCTTGGAAAGAAATTTGATGTTGAATCAGAAATAACTGATCTTCAGTTTGGTAAGGCTCCTTGATTGTACAAAGAACAAACTCCTCCTTATGTCCAAAAGTAAACTGTTCTCTACCTGACAGTGATGAAGACGGTGCCTTTCCCTCTTTACCCTCCCACAGTAGTGATATACTATTATTAACTATATAACAAGATGGACACTTGTCATCTCCCTGGAGCCACCCGCTGTGAACGGTCTTTGGCCCCAGCAGGGAAAGTCTCTGGTGGTGGGAGTGTGACAGCCAGAGTGGCTCCTGGATGGTCAGACAGGGAAGTTTCCTTAACATAGTGTCATCTAAAATTACAGTGAGCTTTTATGACCCACATCACTTATGATCTACATGCTTTCTTTGTTGGAAAGCTTGGCAGGCAGAAATAGGATCTCCAACCCAACACAATGAATCTGCTGGTAGAGCTGGTCTATTCCCATTCTATATAGGTGCTGTCAGACTGTCCTATTTATTACTAAATATGGGAGCTGGTCTAGGATCCTTATTTTCACTTCATTTACAAATCTTAAGCCAATCTGCAGATGCCCTGCTCTTTGAGGTAAAATGCTTCCTTCTAGTCCTTTTGGTGGTCTTCATCCACACTGTAGTGGATTTGTTATATTTTCCAGTGAACATTTATAGAAAATCAGGCACTGTCTCAACAGCTGGAATGAGTTTTAGGGAAATTAAACTTTGAGATGATCTTATCTTTGTAGTGACATTTAAACTTCCTTTGTTTTAAGCTGTCTTCAAAGAAACGAAGCAATTAAGTCAGGTCACTGTTTTTAACTCACAAACCGCACTTACCTCCTGTAGTTCAAGAAAAAGCAGCAGGTGCTTTGAAGACAGTGTGCCTTTGACAAAAGGAGCCATTGAAATTTTGCTGATTGTGCCTCACCGGTAAGTTCATTACTTGGAAGCCTGAGCTGTCTTGCAAATGTGAAACTAGGTAACTTTTGTTATGGTATGTCTCATTCTAGTTGAATTTGTTATATTTCAGCCTTATATACCACCATAGATGATTTTGAGCGATAAAGTAATGCATAATGGTTTGAAATTATTTGGGAAGGGATTTTACAGTAAAAACATGTTTCCTTTTGTCATACAGCGTTACACAATATGAAAATGTGAAGTACATTAATGATGAAAAACCATCATTGTATTTCCTGACGCTCAGGCATACATTGGTTTTCCAGGTAGAGCAGAGCCTTAGGCTGCCTTCAAGGAATATTTGCCTCAGGTATTTCTCATGTTATTGTCTTCTGTTTGACAATGAGCAGTACAAAGCCTGAATGTCACAAAAATTATAAATATGGTAACTATTTAAAATTTTTATATCCTTTCTTTTGCACTTGAAAGACATTACTGAACTTATTATAGGTCAGAAACTGAAAAGCAATGACTAAAGCTGATACTAACAAAACCAAACTATAAAGCCCAGTTTTTCACATAAACTGTTTCTGGAACTAAACACTCAGCCAATCTTGAATGAAAGCATTAACAGTTTGTCTGCTTTAAAAATCATAGGAAGATAAAATTAATGGTGAAACTGTTCCTTAACAGTGTTCAGACAGGAAAATTTACTGTCATATTTTCATCCTAAAAAAATGCTTATTGGAAAACATATGTTTATATACACAAAGCAACAACAAAACAAACTAGACTTAAATTTATATGACCAGGGCATTTTGAAAGAGACTTGAAAGTTCATTGCTGATTATTTCTCAGAGAGAAAAGCAAAATCAATATTGCATAGGATTCAGATAAAGTGTGATGGACTATTTTGATCTGTTATTTTAAAAAGGGAAGGTAAAAGACTTCAAATTTGAGAAAGGAAGAACATCCTTTACATTTTTAGTCAACCTGAATGTAAATGGCCTGCTTTGCTGGATGCTATGATATGGCAAAGCTCTCTAGTCTTATATAGATTTTTAGAATTAAGTATAACTTGAAATACTTATGTATTTGAATACTTATGTACATTTGATTAATGTACCAAAATGTACCATTTTGAATACAATTACAAAATTGGGGAGTGTAGCTTTGAAAAAATATAATAATCTTAAAACTCAAGAGGATTGATTTGCGTATTGTGCTGTCAAAGGAACTCAAAAACTAAATGGCTGTAAAGAAAACATAAATGTAGATGTATTTAACTGAAAGATTCATCTGTTGGGGTAGTTCAGGAATATCTGCTTTTTTAGGATTATTTAGCATATTGGATTTTAGGAAAATAAATTAGGAAAGAAAAGAGGGTATTTTTGTTTATTTGTTTTTTTCTAAATTGAGAGAGAGTGAAAATATTAGCAAAGACAGAAAAATAATGCAAACCCGCAAGTTAGAAAGGATTACCTTTTACACTAGGGACAAAAAGTAGTGAATAATATTGCGTCTTTATTTGAAACACTGGTATTCAATTTAAAGAGAAAATTTGGTGAATACAAAGACTAAAAGAGAACAAGAGACAGGAGTTTGCTGGAAATCTCACTATGAATCTGCAGTCAGGCCTACACAACATAACCAGTAATGTTCCTCATAAAACTAGCAATGAAAAATTCTTTTGCATACAGCATTTTGTTGCCATACAGCTAAAATCCACAGCTAAAAATACTGCTGTAGATCCCATGACTGTTGCAAACAGAATAATAGTGATAAATCAAAAGGCACCAAGAAATAAATTGCAAAGTGGTCATGAATGTGTGCAGAGATATAATTGAGCGTAGGCGGGAAGGAGACATGAATAGCCCAATATTTATAATTAATTAAGGTTACTGATTAATACTTCTTCCGTGATTCCATGAAAGTCTGATGCCAATTTTTGCTCTGTGAAGACATGATTATCATATCAAACAGCTTAATGGAGAATAGGTTAGTCATTGCATGGACACGGGATAGATGGTGGAAGAACAAAAACTTCCAGAAATGAAAGACATTTACTTAGTGTCTTAATGATAAGACACATTTCTGGAAATAATGATATTGCATTTAAAAAAAAAAAGATAAAAAAAAAAGGTGGTGAAGAAATCTTTTATGACTGGTTGGTGTTTTTGAAGTGGTAAAGACTCCAAAAGAAAACTGCAGCATGTATTTGGAGAATCTCTACAGACTGTTCAAAATTCCAATAAAAAGAGGTAAGAAAGAGAAATGGAATATTATTAGGAGGATGAAAGGAATGAATGATTGGATTATAATCATACAAATGGCTAGGTATCCCTATAATACTTGTAGGTGCTTTTAAAAATCCAATACCTCATATCCAATCAGTATTTCAAACATTAATCAGAGGAAGGACCTGTAACTGATTCCTTTTCACTCAAAAAGGCTTATTACAGAGCTTGATTGTAATATTAGAACTGCCACTGAGATGTACCAGACAAAAATCTGAAGTGTCTTCTCTGCTAGAGCAAGAAATCAAAGCTTGTGATTTCATTAATTCATGTTATTAATTTTGTGTTCTAATTGCAAGTGGTTTTGTACTAGAAATATAAACATGGGGGGAATATTTTAATATTAGAAGTAGATTTCATAAAAATATACTCCCTCTCACACATGATTTAAACATTTTAAAGAACTATAACAAATATTTAAAGTAATTAACTCTATGCTATGAGATCAACTTATTCTTTTGGAAACTTTGTAAAAGAGACTAAGGATTGCTGTCTCAAGACATTTTGGGTGTGTGTGTTGGGGAAAGGTGAGGCCTTGCTCTGGTGAGGTGATGTCCTGCTCTGCACACCTCACCTACCCAGGCCTGTATCCCAGCCCTGCAGGGGCCACCAGTCCCTGGCACGCCGCAGGCAATGCTCCACACGTGTCCCTGGAGCCCCTGTCACAGCTCCTGAGTGGCCAAATGACCAGAAGTCCCACCTGGCGGCCCAGGGAAAGCCAAGGGGTACTTAAACCAAAGCATGAAGTGAGCCTGTCTTGACTCCACCTCCTCTTGGAATTTCTATCGGCCGAATACTTCTGGAACCAGGAGTGGTAGCTACACTTGTTCTTTTCTATATCTTTTCCCTCTTTCTTCTTCTAATTCCCTCTTCTCAGAGTTTTGAGTAACGTAAAATCGGACAGGCTTGAAGTTTGCTAAGTCAAATGGGCCAAATTAATGCTTTGTGAAATTCTTTATGTTGACTGAATGCAGCTCTAAACTTTTGCTGAGGTTCTCTGATTTTCTGAAGTTGCCAGTAAAGTTTTTTATTGTTCTGACCTTTTGAGAATATCTTGTTGGTATTTCTCCTGTGTATCTAACTCAGAGTACATAAAAAAACATAAACCTTTTTAAGAAGCTTGTCAAACGAGGTTTTGGGACCTTACAGCCATTCTTGGCACAAGGATTCTACCCCATGGAAAGAACCCACACTGGTGGGGTTCATGAAGAACTGCATCCTGTGGGAAGGATTTATGTTGGCAAAGTTTGTGGACAGCTGTCTCCCATGGGTGGGATGCCATGCTGGAGCAGGGAAAGGGTGTGAAGAGGAAGAAGCAGGAAAAAAAAAGTGTGATGAACTGATCATAACCCCCATTCCCAGTCCCCCCCATCCCACCCACAGTGCTCAGAGACGAGGGAGGAGGTACATGAATCAGGAGTGAAGATGATACTGGGAAGAAGGGGGTGGAGGGAATTTGAGTTTTGTTTTGTTCTTATTTTTCACTATCTAAAATAAAATCATGCTAATTCTATCTTAGCCACTTTACCCCACAGGTTCATATATATATATATATATATATATATATATACTTAGATGAGTTATCATTGGACAAAAGATGACTGTGCATATGCAAATACTGACAGCACACATTGCAAAGAAGAGTAAAGGTGTAAGAATACATGAAAAATAAATACATGAAAAATATACCTCATGCTTTGTGATTTCATGTGCTGAACCAGATCTTCACCTGCTTTAAATCAGTTCATAAAAGACTTTGTAGAAATTTCTGAGTTCTCTGACTCACTGCTCAGATACACCTGCCTTAATCACACCAATGGTTCATGACCAACTGAAAGGCCAAACTGCCTGAAAACTCAATCTACTTTTCACACTCATTTTAACAAGTTATCAAGTATATTATTCTAACTTTAGTAGATGGATGAGAATTAACAAAAATGTCTTTAGCTTTCTACAGAAAAAGTAACAAGAATACATATATGTTACAATAACGTATTCAAGCTTTTTTTTTTTACGAAGTAGACTATACAACTACTGTACAGTAAGAGTAAAAATTATGTGAAGTAATTAGAAACAAGTAAGTGTTAAAAATAGGTATCACAGTTTATATGACAGTGAGAGACAGAAGAGGAGTTCAGGCTGCAGCTAAGGAAACTGTGCAGTACACGATGCAACTGATGGAGTCCAGGGTGGGGTTTGAATTCAATGCCATGAGAGAGGCTTACAGCAAGCCCATAGTGTTCAGCTCAGGAGAGCCATAGGGGCCATTATTCCCACAGAAATAATTCCTAGGTCATGACTTGTAGCAGTGGGGAACAAAGCCGACAGACCCCCTTGTACGTCCGAAGAAGATCCGCTCATTGTCAAAAATCGCCCTCTCTTTGTACCCTCAATCTCAACCCAAACCAAAGCGAAGCCTAACAGAAATTAACAGCAGAAGGGCACCCATTGGCTGGCACAGCTGCCATGCTGCTGTCCACGCGTCCTATCACCCAATCAGCTTTCCTCTCATATGCTGTCCACGCGTTCCTCCAGCCAATCACAGTCCAGCTTCCAGCTGTCACTCAACCGACTCTCTCCTCCCTCACAACCGCCCCTCACCCTTCACTGGACTTCTAACCGTGCAGCCTGCAGCTGGGCCTTGCCCCCAGGGCCTTCTGGTGAGTATAACCTTAACAAATATAAGCCCTTATTCCATTATAACTGTTGTGCAGAAACAATATTTGAATATTCCCTTTGCAGTTCTATTGTAGCAATTCTGTTGAAAGTCTAGGTATGTTAGCCTGATGGCATACATTTTATGTAGCACCACTTTGAATGCCATGACTGAATTTTGGGTTTGCATGGCCAGCTTTTGGTAGTGGGGGGGCTACAGGGTGATTTCTGTGAGAAGCTAACAGAAGCTTTCTCCATGTCTGGCAGAGCCAATGCCAGAAGGCTCCAGAATGGGCATGCCACTGGCCAAGGCTGGGCCAATCAGAAGTGGTGGTAACACTTCTGTAATAATGTATTTAAGAAGAAAAAAAAGTTACTGTGCGATTGTAATTGTGTCCCGAGAAGAGTGGAGTGAGACTATGTGAGAGGAACAGCCCTGCAGACACCAAAGTCAGTTGAGAAGGAGGGGAAGAGGTGCTCCATGTGCCAAAGCAGACCGTGGTGAAGCAGCTGTGCGCCCGCAGCCCATGGAGGTTCATGGGGATGCAGAGATCCACCTGTAGCCCTTGGTGGAGAGCCATGCCAGAGCAGGTGGATGCCTGTTATCTCAACACATGAACCCTTTCTTACATTTTCTCTCCCCTGTCCAGTTGCAAAGGGGAGTGATAGAGTGACTTCGATGGGTACCTGGCATCCAGCCAGGGTCAAGCCACTACACCAATCTAAAACATTTGGAACTGGATATGAAATCGAAAGTTCTTATGTGTTTGAGAGCACACCAATTCTGGCAGATGTAGGGTTGTTTGCCATTTATCACAGGACTGAGTGAATGTCACACAGAATTAGCAGCACCTATAATTTATGTTATCTGCAATGCGATATTGTACTTCATTGTAAATCCTTAGTTGTAGCCTGTGATTTTGTTGCAGTGGATAATGTTGCCTTTTGCTTTTTGTTCAATTGTTGGGGTAAGGCTCTATCTCTAAAAGAACATTGTAGTCTTGAAACAGATGCAGAAAAACCCCAAAAAACAAATGAATAAACAAAACTCAAAAAAAGATACCTTGTCTTATTCCCTGATTGACTTAAGTTTCAATGGACTCATCACATCTCAGAGCGGACAAGCACTACAACTGCTGCAGCAAAGTGGAATGCTATAACCCTTTCAGTAGGGTGGCATAGATTTACAAAGGTAAGGATTCAACTCACTTTTCTATCACTGCAAGATTAGAACAGCCATTAACTTAATGCTCCTGTAACATTAACATAACTTAACATTAAAAGCTCCTGTATTCTTTAGAAATGCCTGGAGGTGTCTCATCATGGACTGCTACTACTCAGCATTTAGTCAATCTGGTGTTTTACAATGTGTCGGTCCTAGTGTGCCTAGCTGTTCTGCTTTAGTGTGCGCTGTCACTAGGAAGATTATTTGAGAATGAAGAATCTCTGACAACATGTATTCCATCACCATCAAAAATGAAATTTAGTATTTTTGTTTCCAAATATGAACCTGAGAGTTCTCATCCTGTATGGCCGTCCTTGTTTCTCTTATCTACTTATTACCACTGAGGCGGACAAAAACAGCTGCAGAAAGCATAGGAGGGAAAAGATAGGAAAGAAAGAGTCACAAATGCAGTTAATATTTGAAAAACTTAGTTATCTTAAAAGATGGGCAAACTGAATTAAAAACATTCATATATCTTTCAACATCAAACTTTACTTTTAGAATTAAAATTTGAACTCACATTTTCCTAGTCACTGATGGTTATAGCTTCTGAGGCTTAGAATCATGGACTTGATCATCTGCATGGGTGCCTTCCAGCTCAGCATATTCTAACTCCTGGCCCTGTGCAGGTCACCCCAAGTGTCACACCATGTGCCTAAGAGTGGGTCCAAACAATTCTTGAACTCAGACAGGCTGGTGCTGTGACCACTTCCCTGGGGACCTTGTTCCAGTGCTTAACCACCTTGTGGGTGAAAAACCTTTTCCTGCTATCCAAACTCAACCTCCCCTGACTCAGCTTCATGCCATTTTTGAGTCCTGTCACTCGTCACCAGGGAGAAGAGATTGGTACCTGCCCTCCTCTTCCCCTCATGAGGAAGCTGTAGACTGTGGTGAGGTCTCCCCTCAGTCTCCTCCAGGTTGAACAGACCAAGGTACCTCAGCTGCTCCTCATAAGTCTTCCCCTCCAGACCCTTCACCTTCCTTGTGTCCCTCCTTTGGACGCTCTCCAATAGCTTAATGTCTTTCTAACGTTGTGCCTAAAACTGCACACGATACTCAAATTGAGGTTGCACCAGTACAGAGCGGAGTGGGATAATCACCTCCTTTGCCCAGCAGGTGATGCTGTGCTTAACGCACCCCAGTCTCTAGGCTTTTGAGAGCCGAGGGGAAAATAAAGCAGGACAAAATGCAACTGATGTAAAAGACCATTGCCTTTTCCCCCTTGTTTCTCTGCATACCATTTCAGAAGTAAAAAGGAGGCAGTGAGCAGATGTATTTCAATTTTACCTGTGAAGACAGATATTTCACTACTTAGTACTCTAGCATCTTGAAATAATGCACATAAGGCAAGAGAAGTAACAAAGAAAAGAGAGAGATCAAACCAGAATTTTCATGAAAATACATCATGAGTAAGACAATAATTGCTATCTCTGTTTCTATGAAACTAAATATTTCAGACTTACCATGGCATTTTCTCCCTCTTGCCCTGCACTTCTGGCATCTACAGGCTGCCATTAACACCAGGTTATTAAAAGAAAAGCTGTGAGAAGTCTTGGTGACAGGAAAAATGTGAGTTGTTGAGGCAAAGGAAGCAGTGACAACACAAAGTGAAACAGGAGATTGTAGTGCTTGCAGCTAAAAGAACCCTCTGTCACCACTGGCTGCTCCAAGCTGCAACTCCCTTCTGACTTTCAAGATGCAGCAGCCTTAAGGAACTAGAGGAAGCTGTGAGGATTGCATACATGAAGTTATAGCGTGACGTGAAAAGATGATAAAGCTGGAACAGGAACTGAGAAAGAAAAGGAATAATACAAAGGGAACAAGTTCTAAGCCTCAAAACATTGTCATTGCTTAGAGTATGGCACTGTATTCAGATGGGAAAGAAGCAAGGAAAACTATAGAAACCAAGTGAAACAAAGTGTAAACAGCAGTTTCTAGAAAGACTATGATTAAGTTCTTGTCTTTACAGCAATAATTTTAAATCCTTATTAATATGTAATAATTTCTTTTATAGAATACTTTCCTTTAAAGAGGAAACGGGATCTTTTCTACTTCCTGCCCCTGCCCTGCCCCCCGCTTCCCCCCTTCCACTCCTCCAAAAAAAGATACTTTAATAGGAAACTAAGGGTTTACATGTTCTAAACATGTGTAGTTGAAAAAGAGTTATTTCAGTAATCATTGAAGGTACTGGTTACTCAAGGTAGTTGTTGTCCCATTGTGTCTCCTGCATGGCTGGAAACAGTCTTCACTTGCAGGAGCAGGCCTATGAATTTCAGACTTAACAGTGAGCTTAGGAGGGAGGGAGAGAGGATGATGTGGGAATATGGACAGTCAAACCATAATTCTGCCCTATCATGGATCCCAGCAATGCTATACTGTCATGAATAATAAATACTCTATCTGAGTCCAGATTAAATGCATAAGTTTGTCCCTGTCAGGCAAGAGAAAGGTACTGCGACAAAACTTAGTCTAGGAAAACAGAAAATCTTTATCTAGGTGGACAAACTGTGTGTCCAGCATACTCATATTAAAGATGAGTTTTACATTTTAAATAAGTAGTTTGTGACTAAAATGAAAGCCTAGGAAGATTACAAAGGGGTTTGAAAACAGTGACTTTTGCCAAATGTGTCTCAGGATAAATGACTATTTTGATAATTCCTTTAAGTGGACCATTTCAATGTCACTGTGTTCCCTTTTGAAATGGAATGGAACATTTCGATTGCTCAATTTGAAATTATTTTTTTCTGTGGAATGTCCTTCACATTATACAAAGGAGCAGAATTAAATGTAATTGATCATCTTCTACCTAAATGCATTCTTTTTTATTAGCAATAATTATTTCACATACATCTGTGAAAGCCCAATAAAATTTTGGGGGCTTTTGATATTTCACAGAGAAAAAAAAAGTGAACTCACAGAGTTTTATAAAAACAGGAAAGCTGTCTTCTGTTTGTTTCAAATGTATAAAAAAAGTACTTTCATAATAACCCAGAGCAATTATTTACAGCCCTGATATTTTCCAGTGTTCAGGGAACACCGTGGAGTCCAGTCAGTTCTCCAAGCTTTTGGTCTGAGAGCAAGTAACACCAGTTTCCAAGAGCTACCCAGAAAAATAAAAACGCTAAAATAAAAACACATCCTCGGGGAGGAAGAGTGCTGGCACAAAATCTATCCTGGAGCAATCAGCTGCATAAATGTAGCTAAATGTGTGCCATCTGTGAAGGAGTTTGTCCAGCGAAATCAGCAGCATTTCTCTTACAAAACACCCCATTGCTTCAGGATGTGATTCTATGCAGGTAAATTCAGGGTATCTAAAGCTGTTGCCAGCCTGTTATCTTGAAATGTCTGAAATGGTGACTGCATTTTGTGTGGCAGGGTTTACTGCAGAAGCCGTAACACAGAGAAGCTTCTCGGTGTTTATTCCAGCATTGGAGTGACTTGTTTACCCCTGAACAGATGGTCATTCAACCACACCATACATCAACTGACACCTTTATTGCCCTAATAAGGAACACGAAGAATCACCAACAGGTTTCTATCTTGTTAACACAGTGGGATGTGCAGGCTACAGCATAACGCTGCTAAGTGCCAGAGGTATCAAACTAGATGGATCCACCAGGAGTGCGGCAAACTGATCTGCCTTGTTGTGTTGTCAGAGCCCTGGTCTTCTTTGCATTGGTACTGGATAAAAAAGGCTTGTGTTTCTCTCCTAACAGGTTTATTGATCTGCAGCATTTCCTGATTTTTCTTTGCTTTTACAGGGTTATACAATGTATATGGCTCTACTAGGGGCCACAAAACTTGTGGGAAAGGGTACTCACTGCTTGAATGGGATTTGTTCTTTGAGTTACACCAAAAGCAAGGATGGCAAGACTTGTGGAATAGGGATACGTGTCATTCCAATGGGAACTGCTAGGCCCTTGGGAGAGGGGAACAACAGTACAGTACTTTGTGTCACAGTGTGGTAGTGCACCATGGGGTTCCAGGCTGTAGCCAGTTGTGGGGGAGGGGGAAAGGCACAACCCCAGAGCCATGAGCAGAACCTCCAGCTGAGGGGTCTGAACCTTCTGTGGGCACCCCACTCCTGCTGGTGCACATGGCACCAGAAGGAAGGTCAGGGTTCATAGGAGACCCCTTTGCACTCTGCTATTTGTAGCTCCGTCTACATGGTGTGTTCCTTGTATCCAGAACAAGATTTGGGGCATCACGTTCACCTTTTCAGAATGCATCAAATGTTGTAGTGCTTAGAACCAGCCTACAGCTGGCCCAAAGAAACAAAAATGCTGAAATACCTGTGTCAGGATGCTTGGACACCATTTTCACTTGTTTTGCTTAAAAAAATAACTTCTATTGGTTTGCATTACCTGTTTGTGCAAAAGTAGCCCTTTTCTGGTAGCAATGGCTGAAGCAAAGCAGCCTTCCAAAACTAATAAAATGTATTTGGCTTAATAGATTTAATGGTCTTGTCCTCTTAAATACACAAAGGCAACATGTTTTAGAAGAATATGCAAGCAAAATTCTCAATCTAGTCTCTACAAAAGATCTGACCAGAGCTACATACACACTGTTTTCATCATGCTTACCTGCTGTCCAAAGGCGTCCAGCAATTCCCATGACCATTTTCACATACTGCATTTCTAGCATCCATGCTTGTAGAAATGATGCAGCAAATATAAAGCAATATGTAAGTTCTGGCAATGTATATTTCTGAAACTCTCTAAATACTTATTTGTATGATTACTCACTGTAATTGTTTAAGTCCATTCAAAATGAATTGAGTCAGACAAATGCTGTATGCTGTAGTTTTCTGCTCAGCTAAAATGCAGGTACAGCACAGCCTGTGGTGCTGTTGGCTTTCTTCTGTCACCTTGACAATATCTCATCTCTGAAGATGCACCATTGAAGATACCTCTTCTCTGACACATCTGTCAAAATACAATTTTATTATTATTTTTCTTTTTTACTCTTATTAAAGCAGCAATATAAGGAAAACAAATTATGGCAACCGTGAAATTAGGATTTCCCTCACAGGTAAAATCTGCCCCAGAGGAATTCCAAGCACTGAAACCATGTTAAGAGTATTGCTATGCATCAAAGGGGAGTATTTAGTGCTTTTAAGAATAAAACTGTATTCCAGAAATAGTTATATATCTTATAAATGAGGAACACCAACATTGTCGCCAGCAGTGACAATACAGCAGATTCTTCTAAAAAAAAAGTTCTCCTAAAAAGTATTTATCAAATCCATATAAGTTGAACTGCAGTCAGAAGTACTGTTGTGATGTGCAACACAGTCACAACCCATCAGTAGGAGGCGTGGTGGTTGTTAGAAACTCTTGTGGGGCTTAACAAGGACACCAGACACGTGTCAGGGAGCTCTTCTGCTGTTATTGTGCAGTTACCTTAACTTCAGCAACGACCCCACTATTTAGACTCCAAAAGTGGTGGCTAAAAAGCCCTTAAATTTTACATGCACTTCTCAAACATGGTGGTTAACAAGCCCTTAATTTTTACAGCACACTTCAATAAGCTCTCAACTCCCACAACAAACTTCTCAAAGTTGCCCAAGCAAAGCGAGGGGAGAGAGAAATAAAGGCAGAAAAGATAGAAAGAAAACAAAGAATATCTCTATTCATTGGTGCTGCCACGGGGATGGTCTGAAGGTGGGGTAGGCACAGGCAGCAGCACACTTCAATTTGTGCACCAGATTTAGGGGCTGCTACTCTGATGCTAACATCTTGAATTTAGATGGCACTCTTTGAGTGAGGTGACCCTCTGAAGTTTTTTGCATATGTAAGATACTGAAAAGGCAAAGCATTCTAAAATTTATTAACAGTGATATTTTCTAATTATTATTGCTGAAAAAAATCCAAAAGTGGAATGAACAGATTTCAATTCCAACATATTGTACTACATCTTCATAACTGCTCTTTCTTAAAAAGAAAAAATTTGTAGTTCCATCACTTATTTGATTTTACCGAAGTACATCCCACATTTACATGTTGCAAACAGCTATGCTTTTATTCCTGCAACTGCTAGTAAAATCACACTTCTGGGGCTTACTGACATCAGTAATTGTTTTCCCGTAAAAACACACAGGGTCTTTATTTTTGCAGTATTACTCAAATGAGAGAATCTCTTCTACAAGCCCTGTTAACCCTATATGCATTAATATTCTTCTGCATGTATATAGGCATGCACATTTTAGGATGTATTCCTTACTTTTCATTTATATAATTTATTGGAGGAATGTCTATTTTACACAAAGAGGATCCACTGATAAAAATATATTTTTGTAGTTACTCCCGCCAAAGAAACATGCCCACTGTTATGAAATATACTTTCTTAGCAGAATACTTGCATAGGGTTGACATACTGGATACAGTTTCTATAGGACATCCATGTCTTTATGGGAAATGAGTTTTAAGGCATCTCGGATGAGCTGAGAAACTATGTTTAGATGACTGAATCAGGTCCCTAGGTGTTTGTAAGTGACATTGGAATCACTGATCACATTATTTGGATTTCCAGGTCACAAATTGTTTTCTAAACACCATCAAGCAATTAACGGTTGACAGAAATATATCCAAGTGTCCAGTAATAATCAAGCCTCCAAAAATCTTCACAAGATTGAGGATACTTTGTGGGCCTTAAGGGAGGTCTGAGCAAGAGAGAGGACAAGGGTAACAAAACCAGTCTCTTCTTTCTACCAGTTGCCAATTTGATAAATATCTCTTGGAGCTGGTGTTAGATGTCAAGTGAAGCATTTGAAGTGGGCGAAAAGTAATATATCATATAAATAAAAATGAAACTCTCAGCATCTGACAAAAATGCCTGCAGTGCAATACCTTCCAGTCATGACTGATTCTCTTAGAAGAGAAAGGAAACACACTGAAAGACTTTTTTAGCCCTTCACCTTGCCACAGAAAATATAAATGGCTTCATTCATGATAGAAAAACACTGGCATATGAAATATAAATTTTCTCTCAAAAAAGTATAATTTTTAATGCAAAAGAAAGGCAGAAAGCAGCTGTAGGATTGTTTAGCATTCCAAACTGACTTGCCTACTTCAGAATGTCTGTTCTAAGTGAATATTTAGTAGTGCAGCTGGCATTGTTACTGATTGAAGAACTCCACTTATCACATTGAGCATCTTACTTTCCTGGAAAAATCTCTCACAGCTTCCTACTCAATTTATCCATCATCCGAGCTCAAATTTCTTATTTGTTTACTTTTTTTTTCTTTTGTTGGTTTTTTTCTTTTGTTTTTCTTCCTTCCCTTGATCCCCTGCAATCCCGTTGCCTTCCTCCTTCTAACTTTCTTCTCCCTCTACTTTGACTTCTCCCTCTCTGACCTTCTCCCCTTTCCCTTTACTCTTCCTTCCCTTTAAATTTTAACAAGTCTGAATATTTACTTTCCAAATAACAAAAGAAGAATAAAAAAAAAAAAAANAATTATTTTCCAAAAAAAAAAAAAAAAAAAAAAAAAAAAAAAAAAAACCAAGCATGGAAAACAGACTTAATTAAACTATAACCATTAATTGATAGAAAACTTTCTAATAAGAGAAGCCATATGCAGTGGTTTAGGGATTCAGATGTAATCATTTGTGTGCAAACAACCTCATCATTAGAACAAACTCTGAAGTAGCAGCTACTGTAACATGGACTTCAACAAAATGTGGTTATTTTCATGCATTTGAAAATAAGGTATTTTGCTTAGCACTAAGGTAATAATGATGATGGAAGCGGGAAGACAGTTTATATAAATTTTGAAGAGGCAGCAAAGTCTGGATTTTCAGAATATTATATAACTTTCTCCAAAAGGTTATTTTCCAAAGGGCATAAGAGAAAAATATTCATTAAATCTGTATCAGAATGGGTTTTTTCATGCTTAGTTAGTGGTGCATCATACTCTACTTATTCTGCTGTGTTTACATGCCTAAGAGTTCCAGAATGCTGCTCTCTTTTTAGCCCAAATCACATTGGAAATATCATTTGTATTTACACCGATTCATAAAAATAAGCAACTAAATAAAACTATTAGGAACAGCCCTATCAGCAGATACATGTCCTGTAGAAGTAAAATATGTGTGCAGTACAGCATCCTGCACCTTAATCCTTTAACTTCAGATACAGGTTATCTCAGTTTAAATAGTTTTTGTACATCAATATTCTCTTCACCAGATACAGTAATAAGTCTTATATTATTAGAAATGTCATATATTGATTCCTTAGTGAAGCAGAGGCCCAAATTTAACAGTGATCTCCATAGTAAACACACATGACACCCTCTAGGAATAGAAAAAAACTAAATAAAATTGTCATGCTTGTTCCTTTTTCCTTTACTTTTTTCCTTTTCTTTTTGTTAAACAGAGTATGCTTAGTTAGCTGTACACTCACCCCTCTTGCTTCATTTTGGAAGTCTCCATATCATGCTATGCCTTAAGCCATTTTTCTTTTAACTTAAGTGTGAAAATAATAAAAGGAACAAAAATTCAGCGTGTTGCTAAGCTCTTATTGTTGCTGAAGATAATCCAGAGGCAACCTAAAGACAAGTATTTGGCAACTCAGCAAAAATACTTCCTTTTTTGCATGATAATATATTATTTTTGTACAGTGCATTTTACTTCAATATTATTATTTCATAAATTGCAATAATATATTAAACAGGTAAATATAGAAAAAAGTGCAACTTTAATATTAAATGTATCCAAACCCAATTTATAAACATTAGCTAGAATATTGCATTTGAATGTCAAACAAGAAAACATTACTTTTACGAATGAGGGGTAGCAAAAGCATTCTCTTCCCAAGGGAAATCAGCAAAAACACTTCTGTATCATCACTTACACTTCAGATGCAGTTGCTAAAAATCCAGATTCTTTACCAGGGACTTGAGGTACTTGCTGTGTCCAGCTTCTGTATTGCATTTTGTTCCATATAATAGTGCAGTAACAGGCACAATAGAGCTTTGATTTTAGGAGTGTTTCTAGGAGCTACCTTTCAAATACTCTTAATTATTATTAAAACCTTCTCAATCTTTACGTAGAAAAGTTGCATTTGTCAACAGTCTACCCATCTTCTCAGACAATAGTCTTCTTTTGTGAAGTGGAATAATGGACTGTAAAAAGCAAGATCAATTGCTATTTTGGTATGAATTATTTTAAGTAGATCCTACTTTTCCTAACCCTGCTGGCAGTACTTTTCATTTCTACAGGAACGATTTCATTTTAGTGGTAGGTGTTTATTTAGTGCAAATTTCAAATTTAAAGGATGGTTACAATCTACCAAATAATCAGAATGGAAATACAAAGAAAAATAAATGTGTGCAGCCTCCATGGATACCTTTTCTGTTTATTTACTTTTTTGTTGCTTAATTTTGAACTTGAGAAGGTCTTTTCTGGATGCTTCACTTAATGAATCATCTTCATTGGAGAATTAATTTTTGTACTGTGGTGTGAAAACTAGGACTTACTTTCAGACAAAAGTAGAATATTGGTTGCAACTTGTCTCTAAATTACACAGCTATGTGCTTTTGAATACAGAATACTAATCTAAAATCCATTTGTGTTGTACGTAAATCTGTGCTTTAATTGCTATAACAATATCAAATGCTGCACTTGCTTAGAGGCAGAAGATTCTGTGGACGAAAGTGTATTTTGTTTCAGGGTGAGACTGGAATGCAAACAATTTAAACTCCTTATTTTCTATTCTTATGTTTTGTTTTTCGTTTTGACCAGGTTTGTCTGTGTAATTTCTCTAGCTATCTTGAAAAAGCAACAGTGTAACAAAAGCAATTATTTTTTTGTACATATGTAGGAGAAATGTCCATTGCATTCTGTGAAGTTATTTCATATAGTAGTTTGAAAATAGAGAGTAGAATAATAAAACACAGTAATCCAAGTTTGCTTTTCAGCAGCTAATGAACTCAATAAATCAGAACCCTTCCCCATAATCTCAGAACCCAGGCAGTATTGCTGCCACTGACAGCCCACTTGGGGAGAAAATATTGCTGGTTGTTCTCCTGGCTACTCTGCATCACAGGCTGTGACCACCCCAGGGAACGGCAGTAGCCCCACATGGACAGTCCAGTTATGATCCTGGCTCAGGATGCTCAGCAATCCTGAGGATGCTCAGTGAACAGAAATGGCTGCAGTGCAGGTAGGTGCTGGGTTGGAAGGGTGGCTCCAGAGGACACAGTGTCACTGGGGAGGCTACCTCTGCCCAGGATAACCACTACCTTGTCCATGTGCTCAGGCTGGGCAGCAACAGCGAGGTGCTGAGCACTTCTGGAGCATGCTTTGGTCTGCATGGTAGATGACAAAGCTTCCCTGGGGACACAAATCCAGACTATCTTGGAGCAGGCTGCAGCACAGCTATCGATCAGCAGCAGTGTGCACTCGGGGGAGGGCAGAATACAGCTCTCAACCCACCAGGACACACCAGGGACACTGAAATCCCTGCTGCTCCAGCAACTGGAAATCTCGACCATTTAACCCTTTGTAGGATTAGAAGTGAACTCTCAGCAGCATTTCCTTCTCTCAGAAGATTTCTTCCCCTCCAGAGCAATAAAAGCTCTGGAGGGGAAGTAAGACATCCAGAAGGGGCTGTGGACGTGGAAGGAGTGGTATAAATTCAGCCCGCATTTTTCTGGAGGCCAGGCCATAATTCTGACTGGCTCATCCATCTTCTTTTGTTTGTTGGGTTTTTTTCTCCAGCATCTCTATGGTGACAGTTCAATTCCACCAGAAAGATCAAGGGACACTCAGTGTCACTGCACAGCAACATGATTCACAGGAGCCTGACCATATTTTGGCTTGCCTCCTGTCCTCACCTGATCCTTGGAAAATCTCTCAGTCATATCTCACTGGCATGGCTTTCTCCTGCTACATGCCATCAGTCCCAGCTCTTGAACACACAGAGAACCCAAAGAGCATGGCTGGAACAGGTGAGCCTGTACCCACCACGGGCAGCAGGGCCTGGAGGGGCGCAGGTGTGAATGCATCCTCCTGCGTGTTGGCATGGATGAGCAGAGCCCTGTGAGGGCTGGGCTGAGGGTGGGGCAGCAGGGAGAGGTACGGGCAGAGTTAGAGTAGGGTGCAGGCTTTGCTGACAGGGCCCTTGCAGAGGGCTGCTGCAGTGTGGGGTTTGAAGCAAAGAGAGGAAAAAAAGGCCAAAAAAGGGATATGACTCTCTGGAAAATGCCCAGAGAAGCAGCCAATACTCCATCCCTGTCAGTGTTCAGGGCAAGGTTGGATGGAGCTTTGAGCTGCCTGGTCTGATGGAACCTGTCCCTGCCCATGGCAGAGAGGTTGAAACTAGTGGTCCCTTCCAACACAAACCACGATTCTATGATTCTAAGTAGGAATAAAGAAGCCTGTACTGAAATTCTGCCTGCTGTGGACAGATTGCTGTAGGTATTTATGATAACTGAAACAGATCTACATACGTGTATATTTGAGGTCATGTACTACTGAAATGTAGCAATAAGCAACCTGGTTGTTTTCAGATCCTTTGACTGGTGGTTGCCCACACTGAATAGAACATGCTAAAATTGTGAACTGAAGCCCTTCAATACATAGCAAAATTCACTGTTACACTGTGACTTATTTTTCCAGAATAATTTCTTTCATAATAGGATTTATCTTTAGAAAAAAATACATGAGCAAATAGCAGTTTTCCGATTAAATGACAGGTTAAAAATAACTTGTCCTCTGTCACATTAGTACAGTGAAAACTGGAGGAAACTGTAGAACTCAAGAGATTTTATAATTCTAAAATATGAGTGTATGTTTTAAAGATATAACTGCTATGTAAGAAAAAAAAAGTCACCATTTTAATGACTTAAAAGATTTGTAAAAATTTTTACAAATGAGGAAAACAAAAGGTCTGTTGAAAATGGCAGTCTCTTCTAATTGCCAGGAAAAACATCAGTTTCTAATAATTGCTAGAATCTGACAGGACTTTTTTAGGCTTAGTTCTATAACAGGCTACTGTCAGAGACAGCCAGCTAAGATAAGTGGACTCTAATTGGGAAAGACAGATAAGCACCTCCAAAAGGCAATTAGAACATCCTAAAACTGACCTCTAAATTTGATCAGATGACTCACTCTTAAAAGTGCTTCCTTTGACCATAAATAAAAATATGGACAAGTAACGTGGGTTTAGGGACATAACTATAAGACATTTCAAATCAGAAAAATTAATCATGTCCTTAGACTGACATCATACGTGAAGTTTAGACTCTTAAAAAGAGAAAAATATGTATAATCTTAAGTGAGACATTTAGCTAGTAAAATGCTTTTGATTATATAGCTCTTGGAGTAGGTTAATTTTGACCTAAGAAATTTTTATCTGCTTACTTTCTACTCAAACTTTAAAGAATGTCATCTAATTCTCCTAGGGGAAAGAAAATACTTTGAACAGAAAAAAAATTATATACTTCACACATACACAGACATTCAGATGTATATCTTGATTTCCAATGTTGCTTCTTCAATAGCCAGGGGAGGAAAGGATTTTGTTTACACAGAGTCAAGTCTTTAGATCTGCTGTGGTTGCTTTGTTCAGATTAGCACTGTAAACAGCCAGTAGAGAATATTCCCTGTGCAAAATCCTAAACTGGTACACAGATACCATAATTCCTGCATTTCTTTCCAAATACCTCAGAGACAGTGGAATGAAAAATCAAAGAGAAATTATTTTAAATCCCCATACTTTCAGATACTAGATCAACCACTTCAGCTGCACAAGCAGAGCAGGATTAACAAGATTGTTTAGTTTTAATTTAGATTAAATTAATTAATTAATTTAGACAGATCCTGATCTGTCACCTAGATTTGGAAACCATAGTAGGTACCTGTCATTCATCTTTCTGTCCTAGCTTTACCATCCTGAAATTGTGAAATAAATAAAATTAATCAGAATATTAGGAAAGAAAATTCATACTGGGCTAATATTAATATGCTTTGTTTTATTCTGTTGATTGAAATACTGGCATCTTCTTTATAAGTCTTCTGAAATTTATAAATCAGTGCTTACCATTAAAACAAGCAAAACAACTAAAATATAATGTCTTTGATTTCCAAGTGTTTTTATGTAAAGCTTCTCATTGTCCAGATGTTCATCTGTTTTTAACCTTACTGGCTTTTATTCAATTCCAAATCAAGATTATCCATTCCATTAAACATTTACCTAAAAACTTATGCTGATTCCTTAATATTCTGTTTGCTTGAGTGTTTGTCGATGGGGAAGGGGCATGTTGTTTTGGTTTGGTTTTATTTGCTTATATTTAATTCTTTTTATTGCAGTGATCTTCTTTCAGGTGAAAAGTAGCAAAAAAGAATTCAAGGATAATGCTTTTCAATAATGCCTGTAGCTTCTTGTGCAAACACTCTAAAAAAGCAATTATTGAAACAATTGAGATTTCATTGTATATTAGCATGTATTTTTTCTAAAATTGTTATTATATTGTCATGAATATTTCTTTTTGATTATTTTTTAGGGTTTTTTTTTCTTTTAAGAAAATTGTCTACTTAAAGTTATTATTAATCTTTTTACTCTCAAGGTTCAATTCCTAACCTACAGTCAAGTTCTGTCATTGAAGCAATTAACTGGATGTGTTAATTACAGGAATGTATCCCTGTCCTGATTTCATCTGAGACAGAGTTAATTTTCTTATTAGTAGCTGGTACAGTGCTGTGTTTTGAATTTAGCATGAGAATATTGATAACACACTGCTGTTATAGTTGTTGCTGAGCAGTCAAGGACTCATCAGCTTCTCGGAGTGTCCTATCAGCAACGAGTCTGGAAGGCACAAGAAGTTGGGAGGAGACACAGCCAGGACAGCTGACCCAAACTAGCCAAAGGGATATTCCATACCATATGGCATCATGCTCAGTAAAACAACTATGGAGAAAGCTGCCTGGGCATTGGTCATTGGGTGATAAGCTGATGCAATGTGCATCGCTTGTTCTGTATATTCAAATTCTGTTATTACTGTTGTTGTTATTATTATTAATACTTATAATACTGATACTACTAATAATAGTGTTGCTATTGCTGATGCTTTTGTTATTTTTTTATTATTATTTTCCCTTCTTTTTCTGTGCAATTAAACTGCCTTTATGTCAAGCCATGGATTTCAGGGGTTTTTTTTCCTGATACTTTCCCCCATTCGGCTGTGAGCGGGGAGTGAGGGAACAGCTGTGTGTTCAGCTGCCTGCTGGGTTAAACAATAATCAGAGGAGGTTTAAGCAGTGGGGAAAGGTAGATAGCAAATGAGTTGAAGCCTCACAGCTCTATTGTGTTATTGTAGGTGCTTTCTCAGGAGCTTGATGGAATTGAATCTGGGTCTCTGTACTTCTGTGTACTGTATTTGAAGGAAGACTTGCAGGACTATGAGGAGGAATTCTCATGAAGAAGCAAAATTAATATATAGAGTTTCAGATGGACAGACCTCATTTGAGAGGTTCTCTCTTTTCTCCTGAACAATTTATTAGACAACATTTTAATGCCCCAATGACCGAACAGTGTTCTTTGTTGCTGGTTCCTTCTGTAGCATTATGGCACTAGAAGTATTTACTTCATTCCAGAAGCAGCTGCAGAGCCAAAAGGAAAAAAAAACCCAAAACAAGACCCAAAACCTCTCTATGTTAGATCTATCCGAAGAGTTAACTAGGATTAAAATTCCTGCAGATGACCCCATTAGATCTATGAATACAGAAAGAGTTAAATTACTTACTGTATGTCTTCATCTCATTTCTAGCCCTGTAGACCTCACCCTCTGACCCTTTTCTTTTGAAACTGAAGGCATCATCTCTGCTTTAGGTGTAATTGATGCTCTCAGTGGGTAATTGGTTTTGCAAGCACTCATAAATACACTGGGATTACATTGAGGGGATACATTGAGGGGAAAGTCCTGCTTGAAAAACTTAATTTCCTTTATGACAAGGTTACTCAGCTGATCAAGGGAAGCCAGCTGATCTAATTTATTTTGGATTTCAGGAAAGCTTTTGATAATGTGTCTCATAGTCTTTCTTCTGGACAAAATGTCCAGCACACAGCTGAATAAACACATCATGTGATGGGCGAGCAACTGGCTCACAGGTCAGGCACAAAGGAGTATAGTAAATTAAGTTACATCAGGCTGGTGAGCAGTCACTACCAGGATCCTGTAGGGCTCCATTTTAGGGCTATTTCTCTTCCATGTCTTCATAAATGATTTGGATGCAGTACTTGAAGGCCTACAAATTAAGTTCGCTGATGACACTAAATTGGGAGGAGCTGTAGACTCCTTTGAAGGCAGAGAGGCCCTGCAGAGAGATCTTTACAAACAGAGGGCTGGGCAAACATGAGCAATATGAAGCTTAACAAGAACAAGTGCTGGGTTGTGGTTCTGTGATCATGGTTACAAGCACTCTGTCCTCATCCATGCCAATGTGCCTGTATAGATATAGGAGAGAACTTGTTATTCCAGAGAGAAATATCTTTTAAGTTATGTATATGTTAATATCCTGGGTCTCAGTTGGTCCACAAGTCCTATAAATACTTTAGTAAGAGTACTTTTAAATGTTTAGTGCAGCTGCTGCCAGACAAAATTCTAGTTTCCTTATTATTAAACATCTCAGGGAGTTGTCCTTCATCCTGGAAAATGAAATCAGAAAATAATGTGCTATCCAATAGCTGTCAGCTGTTTATCTGCATAGTTTTCTAGTGCGTTTTGAGTCATAAACTAAGAAAGTACCTATCCAGAATTTCTAAGTGGGAAAACAGGGACTCTATATGATATTTTTATATTAGGCTTATACCAGAAAGAATCTTTTTGCAACCAAGAGCAACAGAATGTATAAATATTATAATTAGAGATCTAAGTTTAGGATAGCTATCTTGACACTACAGATGTGTGACTGAGTCATTTTAAACTCTAAGTGTTCATCGCTGTTAAATCTATACACTCATTCCTACTTTCATAACTAATCAAGTTGACATTTCATGTTTGAGACATGCAGATTTGAAGTCTATCTGCTGACTCCTTTAAAAGTGTAATAGTTGTGTGATTAAACATTTCAGTGGGATAAAAGATGTTCATGCTCTATGCCATATTATCAGAACTTAAATGAATGATCACTTAACAAACACAGTAGGGATGTGGAGTTAAAATGCAGGGGTTTTTAACATCTGCATACAGTATTGAAATAAATAATAAAAATTAAAAGCTTGAAATAAAGCTTTTTAGATAAGAAAGTAATTCAGATGTAATAAAACACCATAATAGTTTTGTTTCATTCCCACTGAGCTAGCATACAATATCATAATGAAATAGAATAATACCTAGTTAAAGAGTTTGATACACCTTGTGTGTCAGATACAGTTTTGAATCTTGAAGTGTCTATATAATCTATTCATCCAGGGCATCACTATTTTTGCTCTTTTATGTTTTAATTGAGAAAACAGAGGGGATCCTGACTACTACTGGAATTGTTCCATCTAAAAATTGCAGTACTAGGTATTTTTCAAGTCAAAATGATCTTGTTAAAAGTTCTATGTTGGATATGAGCAGAAAAATCTTAGCATGACTAACTAACCTAACAAACCTGATGAGAAATTTTCTTGATTCATGGATAAGATACAGCACATTGATGCTTTTCTTTATAGATTTTATTCTGAAACTGAATTAAAAGGACTAGTCCCTTACATTGGTAATGGTTCACTGAGATGACTGTCCACCAAATTACAGATACACAATATCCAGGTGTTGGTTCTGTTGCTATTAAATTCTAACTACAAATGGATGATTCTGAGTTTAAGGCTATAAATTGCATGTTTTTTTTCACAGAAGAATTTGCAGGTACAGTAGGCGTAAATGAATATAAATATTGTAAACCAAAATACTCTTCTTATTTTAAGAACTATAAACATGTTTAAATTTCAATAAATAATACAAGTGTTAATATATAAAAGATAATTATTTTATATTAGAAAACCAACAAACAAGACCCGTCAGAAACCCCTGCTTTGAATTTTGATAAATTGCGACTTTTGATTATGTCATATTGCACCTATACTGTACTATATTGGATTTAGGTAAGACCTTCCTTCTGCTTTCCTTCATTCACCTATTGTTCAAACCAGGAAGATGATGTGACTGGTGTATTTTTTTCAACCCAATTTATATCTAGGTGCTCCAGGTACAAAACTGTGTTTGGCGATAGATGAAACAGAAGATGGTGACATGGTAAAATGTGTCTGAACAGCTGTATGAACAGCCTGTAGCAATGTAATACTGTGATGCCAGCTTCATTCAGACCTATGGAGATGTCAGCTGCACCTTTAGTCTCATATAAGGTTGCTGCATGTCCCTGTACAAATATCTGAAGATGATCACAATGCTTTCTGATACAGTTAATGCTAACATGCACTTGAAATCTTATAGAAAATAACACAAACCTCAGTTTTGTATTTATTTGTAAAAGCATGTTAGAAAACAAAAATATCCCCAAGCCACTCTTCAGTAAGGAAGAGGGAATCATCAATATCACATTACTCCTGGAAAAGAAACCCTGTCATTAAAATCACCCTTCTGGTTGAGAACTGGCAATACTGGCAGCTGGGTGTGACTCTACCCAAAACTAAAACACTCAACCCTAGAGTCGGAGGAGAAATACAAACATGAGCATAACAGCAAAGGAAGGGGAATTTACTAGGAAGTATGTATGGAACAGCTTTAATTGCTCACTATTAGCATTTTCCACAATAGTGTTAATTTATTCATTTTCCTTTTTTTTTCTGTAGAAATAAAATCTGAATTAACAATAATTTCTTGATTTGACTGATATGATTTTCATCACTTGTAAATTCCTAGCTTGTCTTTTTGTTTATTTATTTTTATCCATTAGATATTTCCAGTGTTGAAAATACACATTATGTATTACATAGTCTAGGACGTATTCTACCTGCCTGGTTCATCATACTCTGTGTTGTATAGGTAAATTAAGTTAAACAAGCTACATAGTCACTGATCTCATACAGGAATGTACACGTGATACATACAGTCCTATGTTCCATGCGTTCTGCACCTAAAATGTGGCAAAAATCCCATTCCACAATATCCCTGACCTTTGACAGGAAGCGGTCCTGCAAACACAGTCGTTCCAGGTGATTTATATTATGTACTGTCCGTTTTCAATTATAATCCTCTTACATGCAAAGAACAGTTCTTCATTCCTCCCCACAGCATTCTCTTTTGTGCATCACTCAGTCCTTAGACTTGCATGGTCTAAAACTGAACACCAAATTATCAAAATAGTTAAGGAAATTAATTCCTACAATGGATTTAACCAACCTGTATTATCTATAGTAATCATCTTTGTCTCGCCTTCCCCTTTCACTAGGGCCACCTAAGAGCACTGTCATGCCATCCATTTCCACAAACAGCTGTTGTAGCCTCTGAAATACCCTGGCAGAAAACATGACAGATGGCAATCATAGAGGTAGCAGAACTGCCAAACAATGTACAAAAAAGAAATAATTCTGAACTCGTCTTCTCCGGAGGCTCTGTTAAATATGGGAATTAAATATCAAAAGGATAACACAAAATCGTAATATCATTCTGGGTAAAAGTTGACTCTAGGACAAATTCTGAACAGTAGATGTGTTAAACTGCACACCTCCACATGTACACACATACACCCACATCCCCACGCACTGACACTTATGAAAGTTACTGACATGTATTCCTATATCATCTAAGATGTACTCTTTTTTTTCATATATGCTACTATGGGTAATATATAAAGGTGCACTTTTAAAAATTTTGAAGAGTCTTTTAAATCATCGTGTTATAAATCATCTGTGATTATTTTTTTCCTTTCAAAGGCTCTGTGTCATGGCTATGCCGCCTTTTAGGATGTCACTCTCCCAACTTTTATTAATGACTTCTCATTTGAATTCTAATGAATTTTCAAAAAGGAACATACTAGTTTAATCTCAGATGTGTCTAGTATGTTCCTTTATAACTTCCAGAGCATGGTGTCTGGACTTTGACACTCTGATTTTATCAAGCTATGTAGTGATGAAAATAAAGAAGACCTCACAGGCCTATTCTTGGTGATGTTGATGCTAACTCATAAAATCAATTCCTTTCAAACTAAAAATTGCTAGACCATAGTCATAACTTTTCTCTACCAAGGGCTTTAATTCATTTAGCTTTACAGTGTAATTTTCATTACTGTTAAGTACAGTTAGCCCTTGTAAATGAAGATGGAAAATTCAGAATACAAAACAGATTTGTCATAGTTTGAAGATGTGAAAGCAATAATCCTATTTAATTTAGAAAGATACTGGTCTGGACTGAAGCTTTCTCTCTACATTTGGTGGTCATTGAGCTTGTGGACATTTCTCTAGTTTTGCTAAACACCTTTATATAATAATATGTTTTAAATAGTTGTATGGTTACTCCTCTTTCAGAAGTAAACTAAATGATGGAACAAAGAGAATATCCTAGGGCCTGCCTTACCCATAGAAACCCCTAGCACCTGACAGGTAGGTAGATTGGAATGGATGAAGTAAATTTTTATAACCTAGAAAGAGATGGCAGATTGACTTCTCATAACTGACCCATTATGGTGACTTTATTGCTGGACATGGGTTAGGTTTTGCTGCTCTTGAATGATTTATAGCAAGGAACAATCTTTAGCACAGGAAGTCTTACATATGACTTTTGTTTTCAGCGAGAGAATTTAGGTGCAGTTAAAGCTGACATAGGTGAATCTGACACTGAATTGAAAGAAAAAAGTAAATTAAAAAGTTAAGAAACAAGTAAAAAGTATTCACTCTGTATTACTTTGGAAAGGCCCTTCAAAATAAACATAGGAAATTCTTGAGCAGGTTGTCTTCCTCTGGACAATTTGAAGAGGTATCATGAAGTACATAAGATATTGAGATGGAAAATAAAAAACCGCATGAAGTTTAGAGGTCACTACAGTATTTTCTTAGTTGTTCAAGATATTCTAATAGCCTCTATAAAAACCTGAATAAATCAGAATTAAATACAAGAGTATTAACATGCTTTAATATAAATTTACTGCATGCTCTTAACTATAATAAATCTTTGCAGAGACTATTATAATTTATTATATAAATAATATAAATATATAATAATTTTGTGCAAACACAGTTCAACCAGCATTCTTTCATCCCTACTAAATTTACTTGTACTCTGGAGGGTTTTAAAAAATATCAGTGACTGCTATTTTTGAATTTATATCTGGTGCTTCCAACCATCTCCATGTGTTTTCTCTAATTATTCTTCCATTAGATTCAACTGCAAAAAGAACTGTATACTTCTTAATTTGATGAAGACCCTAAGTATACTATATCTTACTGTCTAGAAATACAAATCTTTTTGGTTATCTCCAAGATGGAGTAAGAAGCTTTCAATTACAAAATAGCAATCAATGATAAAAAAATAATCTGAACATTTACTTTGTTTATCACTGATGTTCTCCAGTGATACTTAAATGCCACTGAAGTATGTGGCTAAGAAAAAACTTTCTATGAACATAATCATCCACAAATAGCTAAATAGATGACTCTGCATTGCTGTATAAATAAAACTCCCTTTTCTTGTCCAACTAATCATGTTTGAGTACTGAAAGACCATTAACACAAAATGCTATCCAAATTATTACAAATTTACCAATCTCTCGTTTACGGTTTCACGCAACTTCTGGACTTTGCAAACTGGAGCTCAGAAGATTTGTGGCACATCTCTAGTGACACAGAAAACAGAGCAATCCTCAGAACTGATCCTCATACTATTGCTAGTTAAGTATTATTATGTTCCCTTCCTCTATTTTGGACAAACACAAATACGTTTGTCCAAGTCGAGATGTAGGAACTGTTATGGGGGTTGGGTTGGTCACTCTACAGACTGTTTCCAAACAGTAAAATGGCCAAGACTGCTCCAGTTTCAACTGCTTATATCTTACCTATTACCTCAACAGAATCCAGAATCCTCCAACTAGACAAGCTGGACTCTCACACCTTAATCACTCCATATACCCACATCTCTCTCTCCTTCCATCTTGCAAAATGGAGTCTGAAGTCCATCATTTATAGATGATGGACTGCAAGAGAAAACAAAACAAAAACCACACCAAGAAGATAGTCTTCTCTTAGCCTCACAAAGACTTGTGTCTCTCCCTCTCTTTTGTTTACCAGCATATACATGGTCTCCATGTCTTCTTCTGTCTTCTTCTTTTGGATGAATTCACATCTGAAATGAAAATTCTGCTGAACTTCAGCCAAAGTTTTCATTTTAAAAGTAAAAGGGATAAAAAAAAAAGAACACCCTCCCACTCCAAAACCCCCAAACCAACACCAAACCCAAACAATCTTTAAGAACTACTAAATCAATATCCTTTAAATAGAATGGGGTTTTTTTTTCCATTTTTCAAAGATACATATTTAAAGTTAATGTCTTACTATTAAAGGGAGAGATAATTCAGTACAATTTACTGCTCGAGTCAGGACCAACAAAGTAAGATCAATCTTACAAAGTAAGATGCCAAAGTAGAAATAACTCCAAGGGTGGAGGTTGCACAGCCTGGGTTTTGATGTGCTCCTCCAAGAAAACTTTGACTTTTTTCTTATGATCACACATCAGGTAGCTGAAGACCACAATTAAAACCCCCTTGGTTTTCTATTCCCTAGTCTCAATAAACCAAGACAAATTTCAGTAATGGCTACGGGATTTATTCATTGTAGGAACTACCTCCAATTGAAGTAAAACAGGCAGAGGCCTTTAAATAAATGTACAAGAATATTTGGTTGAAATTTGCGAGGAATACTGAAAAGCATTCGCACAAGCCCTAAGACCTCTTTTGCTCTACTGATAGTTCTCTATGCAATTTAAATGCTATTTGAATAGTTTACACTGTCAGTATGATGGAAATAAATCCCAGTGTAAATGATAATATTTCATATTTTCATCTTAATTTACCTCAGGTGGTTGAAGAAGCTAGTAGGCATTCTATAATGAGATCAATATTCATCACATTGGAGAAGGCCATGCAGAATTATGAAGAACTACATCTTCTTAGTGAAAATTTTTATTCTTTATGATGGCTAGCACTGTTCTATCAAAAAAGTAGTGACTCCAGTTAGTCCAATTTGGAGTGAATAAAACCACAGAAATATTGCTTGGTGGATTCATGCATATTTTTGTGGTGTTTCCATCTTTCCAATATGTCATTTATTATTATCTTTTAAAACATTTTTTTCTGTTAGGGAACTCCTGCAGGTACAGATACTTGGAATGCTTGTAGTTCTAGCAATGCCAATGTTAGAAGAAAAAGGTTTGGGTTTTTTTAATAATTAAGCATTTGACTATAAAATGCCACTGTGGAAGACTGTACTTTTAAACACTGGATTTCTTAAAATTCAAAAGTAGATGTTGGCTTGCTTTTTACACATGAGAGACAAGGAAATTTTCATACTGAGTTTAAGTATACATATCACTCCAATTTATAATGATTAAATGAGCATGACAGGGAAAAAAGACCAAGAGCATACATGCACAATTGTATTTTAAGAGTTTCCCCTTCTGTCAGTAGCTTTGATTACTTATTAGAATCTTCACAGTGACCACCATATATTTCCTGTGAATATAACTCATGACGACTGATTGACACTGACTGCTACCAAATTAGCATTTCCATGGCAGCCAACATCAATTACCATCAATGATGGGATGCTCATCTAGGAGAATCTGAGCAACATTGCAATATAAACCAAATCATTTAGGTTACAGCAAATGCAAAAGAAACACAAACAAATAGAGGGGAAAAAAAAGGAAGAATAAACCAATGGCACTGACACTACAAGCTGTATATTTTCTGCTATAAACAAGAATGAGTATCATTAGGAAGTAACAAAACATAAGATTTTTATTCTTTTTATTTTCACCAATATCTATTGTAAGTGTAATTCTTTATGGTGTAAAAAAACATCTTCCAGAAATGTTTATGCAAAGAGTTGTTTTTTTTCAAAGACAATGTGTTCAGGTTCATTTCTTGTTATCAGTCTCTTAAATTTTCAATTTCTGATATGTCTAAGAGATTCAGGAAAATTGAGTAGACTCAAAATCTTCATTTTCTTTGAAATCTATGTATCTGATGAGAATATTTTTAAGATGTTTGGGGGTTTTTATCTGCTTCTCTAACTTATCACTATTCTAACCTGCTACTATTCCGTAAGCTTCCAGTTAAGATTTGCATACAACACCTGAAATTAGGTAAAGACCTGAGCTACAATTTTCCTTTGAAAACAAAGGACTCCAGGGTCTCCAGGTTGAAGAAGTGCTGCAGGAAACTCTACCAGATTTCTATTCAGATACGAGTCTAGGATGCCAAAATGTGGACACCGTTAATTTTAGAGACAGCCAAAATGGGGAAGTTCATACTCATAACCAGTGTTAGGTAAAACGGTTTCATGTTCACATGAAACGGTTGGGGAAGGAGAAAGGAGGCAAAAAGATTTATTTTCTTTTCAGTTGTATTTTCAAAATTTTTTCCTTCACTTTTTGTAAACTTACTTTTGAGACATAGCTGAATGTACAGTACCTGTTTAAAAGAAACCTGCCTACAGTATTCAAAGTCAATAAGGAAGGATTACTAGTTACAGTTAGGGATAACTAAATTAGAGTGGAAGTTTGGACTGGACTACTGAGAATTTTAACAGAAAGGCAGAATTTTCCTGGGCTCAAGAAAGCTCATGTGTCTGCAACCTCAGTGACCACAAAACACTCATATTTTTTTTTAACTCCAGCCAACACAATGGTCTTGTGACCTAGCTATGACTTAATGTGTTGCCGTAATATTAGATAATACGGTTATTAGGATTGCATGTTTTTCAGTTGGCCAGAAATAAACCCAGTTTATCACTTTATTTCCCTAGATGTTGAGTTACCTGAATTATTTTTGATTTGTCAGGCAGACATAGAAGTAAGACCTTGTTCTTTCTTGTTGTTTAATACTGAAATATGAGTCTTTATTTTTGTATTTTCCAGCCTTACAGGAAACCCATAAACTATGGGCTCTCTCCCCTATTCAGTAGCTATAACTTGAAAGACTGGTACCAAGATATAAGTATCTATAAAACTGTGCATAAGTTTCCCTCAGCTATGATTGGGATTTGAAATATGCCCAAATATAACTGATGTTGGTAGTTTATATCCTATAAGTTAAGGTCAAATAATTTAGTGAAGCTACATCATTATTCAGTGTTGAATCTCAGAGTACACAGGATCCAAAGGGAACACATTCCTCTCAACAGTCTATAAACCCAAGCAGGTTCATAAGCATGCACATGTACAAATTTATTTAGTTGCTGGGGAGAATGAGAAGGGGAGATATTCTCCTTGACAGTATCTATAATACTAAATAAAAAAGTGCCAGGAGCCTGTGCCTATCCCCAAGGCAGTCCATCAGTTTATACTCACAGAGTTTAGACTTAGTCTCATTATACTGGAAATTGTTATTGCTGAATATTGTTATCTTGGAAAAATCCACTTGGAAAAGTATACAGATAAAAACTAGGGAATGAACTAAAAATTAAGTTCTATGTAATTCATATAAGCACCTTTTCCAGGTTTATTTCTTATGTGGATCCCATGACAATTTCTATAAAGAAGAGTTTGTATCTTCCTTGAACAACAGAACAGATATCCTGATAAATAGATACTGACTGAATTTCCAATTTGCCCAAACATGCTGATGGTTCTTAATGCAATTGTAGTTCAAAATCTAATAGATTCACAAACAATCAAAGCTCTTTATTGTGTTCCCATTTTATATTGTCCCCCATGGTTTATCTTTATTGAAATAATACTATGATAAGAAAACAGAAGGGTACTAAGTGTGGGAAAGTTGATGTGTCCCTACACACTTCTTATTCAAAGTAATTGTGAGCTTCTTACTGCTGAAAGATTGGCTTCCTATAAATTAATATTGCTTCAGAATTGATTGCAGCATTACATAGATTACATTTGACACCTCTGGAAAGCTTGTTTGTGCCCCAGGCATCTCTATATATGCCTGCAATCCTGACAGTATGACTTATGTGGGTAAATATTTACATATATTCTGAAAAATGTGCTGAGGGGCAAATCAAAAGGCAAGGTTTTGTCTGCTGGAAGTGAAGGAGAATTTGCTACAGAGAAGCAGTTGCACTGATCAGGAGCAGCTTACTTAATGTTGAAGGAATTTCTCTCTCTGTCCATCCTGTGTACATTTTCTTGCAGGGACTCTGACCCTTTTTTAACATCTTACTGTCTCTGCATTTTAGCTATGTATAAAATGTTATGCATATGTTGACAGCAATTCTTTGCTTCCTTATTTTTTAATACTGTATGTCAAGACCAAATTCCTGTAAGGTCCCATGGTTTTACCCCTGAAGCTTCAATTTCTTTCTATATACTTGTTCTTTCATGAGTACCTGTTAAAGTATATTCCTTCTTACTTGCAATATGTGGGATTAAAGGTTTTTTGGTTGGTTTTTTTTTGTGATGTTTGTTGTTGTTGGTTTGGATTTTTTGTTTCTTTTTTTTGTGGTTTGTTTGGGGGTTTTTTTGTTTTGTTTTTAGGGGTTTTTTTTTTGCTTGTTTGAGTGTTTTTTTCAGATTTTAAAATGCATCTTTCTTTCAGGACTCAATAAAGTCCTAAAATTTGATTTTCAGTTTACCCTTTCCATCTCCCACTCATATCCTATAGAAAAATAATGCAGTTGGAACGGACATGTCTCCATGAATGTATTTGGTCTATGAGATGTTCTTTTAACTTTACTTTTTTTTTGCATTGCAAAATATTTTTTCTTTATGTATTAACATAATTAGTCATAGTTCAGTTAAATAATACAATACTAGAATTTTTAGTTTGGACCTACAAACACTCATGCTGTAGAAAAATGAAGAATGCTAATTTACTCAACTGTGTTTATACTATTATTAAAGATTAATTTAAAGTCTTCAGGATTTTTTGCTGTTTATAATTTTATTTTCAATAGGATTACATCTGGTTGATGGAAGCAACAGTGAAGACAAGATAGCTGGATATCTACAGATCAGAGGATTCACAATTATATAATAGTAAAAATGTAAATTAGGTGGAATTCAAAGTACGTTTTTTAGATGAGACAAAAAACTAGCTTGCTGTTAAATACCCATTAACTTTATTATAATGAGAAGATGTCCTGCTCTCATGGAGTCTCTGAGAAATTATTTGCTGGGCTTAGTTATGCCTGGTTTCATTTTGGAAAATCTTTGCTTAGAAAATTTAGAAATGATTCAAAGTTTATAGAATTATTAAAAATAAGTAAAGTAAAAACCAGATGAATAGTTCAGAACAAATCAAATAATTTGGATATAAGTGACTTAGTAGAGAATCAGGAATTTTTGCTACCCTGAAAGATTACACACAGACACACACACTGCTTTGGCTTGACCTATACCTAAGGGGATGAAAGTCACATCTGTTCTTGAAGCTTTGTCACTGCTTTAAAGAAGGAAATTCCTTATAATCAGCATGTTCTCAGAGGTCTGTGCTAACACAGTCTTGTGGTGGCTTCTAAACCAAAGCTTTGCTCTTATGCCTATTCTGTCTATTCAAGTACAAGTAAAGATACCCAATATAATTGTGCTTAGTACCAAATATCTGCATGAAATATAAAGTGTATTATATCATAAAGTCAAATTGAATAAGGTGATATTCTCTGCTGACCTTGATTTCCATAACTGTATCACTGATAAAAAAACAAATATAAGGAATGAACAAATAACCTGTTTCAAGCACTAAGGCCAGTTAAGACAGACTACCTTACATCTCTATTACTAAAGTTAGCACTGTGTAAAGTAAATTTTCTCTGGAGATAACCACTTGGATGTTCCAAAATGGATCCAAGAGACAAACCAACTGTTTAAGACAGTGGGCAGCTGGAGTCCACTGTTTAGATGTGCTTTTTGGATATAAGTCAAAATCTGGGAATTGATAACATATTGCTGGATTCGGTAGTAAAAGTCAGTTGGATGTTAACACGAATGAGGTTAGCTAGGCAAGAAAAAATAATTTACTTAAATAACAACCTATTTCCTAAGAATGTTAATTCTAGAGAGAGAATTTAGTTGTTTATGGACTGATTGGAAAAGCTGCACAGGAATGTAGTAGGATAATATAACCTATTAACATAGCTGTCCAGATGGCTGAACTCTTGTTTCAGTACTATGAACTGTGAAACTCAAGTTCAGTAGCAGACATAGATGCCAGTACATTAGAACTCACAAGAGCATAAGTCTTGAGGCAAGAGCTTTTAGTTTTCACCTCCTATGTATATTTCCTGCTTGACATAACGACATGTGATTTGGGGCTAACATTTTTGGTATGTCAGTCCAGTGAAGGGCTAAGAGAGAACTGGGCAATAATTGTACAAAGTGATATTGACTCAAATTCCTGTTAACAGCAAGTCAGAGAAATGGGGGGGTTGTGATGGAAAGAAATTATAATATTCTTCCATGTGAGCATTTTCCAACTCACAGTAAGCAATCATTGAAGCCTACTGTGTTCACTATTACGAAAACCATTTATGCATAGTTAGAACTCCTATGTAAAATTGACCAAATAATGAAATGAAAGCTGTTCTGAGTAACTCTTTGCTTTACTCTAAAAAAAGCTGTTAATTGCGTCCGGATATATTAGAGTTTATTGGTATTGTACAGATGTGTATAATCACTGCTTTTCCCTGTTTGAATAGCAGCCATCTGTTTGTCTTTGAATGATTGCGGCATTTAATAAATACACTTCTGTTTGTATCTGAGAAGTATTCACTCTTTCCCTGCCAATGGAAGCAGGATGGCAAGACACCAAATGAGATTCATCTATTAATATCAACTAATGTTTGTAAGTATTGTAACTGGCTGTCCTAATTTTGATGAGATAGAGTTAGTTTTCTTCATAGTAGCTTATAGAGGATGATGTTTTGGATTTGTGCTGAAAACAATGTTGATGATACCCCAATGTTTTAGCTGTTGCTGAGTAGTGCTTACACAGAATCAAGGCCCTTTCTGCTTCTTCTCATGCTGTCTCACTAGCAAGTAGGATAAGGCTGTTTAAGAAGTTAGGCAGAGGACAGAACTGGGACTGCTGAAGCCAACTGACCAGAGGGGTGTTCCACACATATGACATTGTACTCAACAATAAAAACTGGGAGAAAAAGGAGGAAGGGGTTAACATTAGCAGTTATGGCATTTATCTTCCCAAGTAGCTGATATAGATGATGAAACCCTGCTTTCCTGGAGATAACTGCACACCTGCCTGCTGACAGCAGTACTGAATTAATTCCTCTTTTTGCTTTGCTGGTATGTACAACTTTTGTCTTTCTCTATTAAACCATCTCTATCTCAACCCAAGTTTTTGCACTTTTACCCTTATAAATCTTTTCCCCATCCTTCTGTAAGGCAGTGAGTGAATGGCTGTGTGTTATTTACCTGCATATGAGGTTAAACTATGACAACACTGACTTAGACCAATACAATATTTTTTGAAAGAGGTCCTATGATTCAGTAAACTCAACTGTGCTAAGTAGATGTCAATCAATTATAGCATTTATAGAAATCACAGTTATTTTCACCAATGTGAGATAATTTCCTAAGGACTGCTTAGAGAATTGTTGCATTATCCCTGTGTTCTTATTATTTAGCTAAAGAAAAAAAAGAGAGAGAAAAGAGGAAGCTTCTTAGTAATTTCACTCTCAAATGAACAGGAGCCTCAGAAGCCAGAATGCTACAATAACTGTGTTATTGTTGTTACTGAGAGTTTTTTTTTTAATGTTGAATACCATTTCAGAAATATAAGTGAACTATAATCACGGAGAATATGCATGATTTTAAATGAGTTAAATAGCAGTTATTTAATCTTTAGATATTTTTTGCCCTGAAAGCTGAGTGTATAAGAACTCTTTATACTGCCTCTAAATTTCCAAGTACAAGCATTGAGAAGTATAAATCATATAAGTTACCAAACAGCTACTTTTAAAATTTTGACACTCAATAAGGGAACAATGGAAAATTTAATTTAGATTAATTTTGAAATGTGCAATATGCTGCAGTAAATATCTCTAATTTTTTTTCACTTCATTAACAGTTACAGCCAAATACAGAAACTTCATTTATTATTTTGGAAGCAATTTGCATAGGCTGAAGAGTATCAGGATTTACCTTATAATGTATGATGGACAGTGAACCATTTCATGGTTGATGCTTTCATAGAGTTGCATTTAATTTTAGACTTATTCAGTGTTACTAAGAACTACTGAATCAGACTCTTCTGAGCATCCTGTTCTGCTTTATTATGTGAAAATCATGAAAATGGTAATTACTCTTGCTATGAAGAAGACTGTCTTTGAGGCCAGTCCTTTTTAAAATGAATTTACCTGTCAAGGAGACCATATGAAAAAGAAAGTAACGACTAATCCCAAATAAGAGAGAGCTGCACAGATGGTTATATCTGCAAAGTTTATCAGTGGAAGCCATTTAAGAGTATTTCAATCCCAGCCTTCCCCAGAGGCTTGGTTTGCGGGGCTGAAAAGCAAAGCAGAGCCAGTGCAGCTGGGGGTGGATGCCATCCAGCCAGTGGTGGTGGAAAGAGACTCCCAGGCAGAGCTGCAGGATGGTCACAGCTGAGGTCCACCCCTAGCCCTTGAGCTCTGCCTTCAGCTGAGTGCAGCCCTGCCTGAGATGTAGTGCAGCCCTGCCCTGCCTGGCCCTACTGAGGAGAGCCCATAAGTGGGCTGACCTCTTGGTCTGGCCTGCACAACCCTGTCCCTGTGGCCCTTCATGTATATCCCAGGACTGTGTCTGACCCTGTTCACCTCACTGGGTCTGATCCAGGCCCCATAGCTCCCAGCACCTCAGACTCAGGGAGCTGCTATCCCTGAAAATTTGCAAATTGAAGATTTATACTCATCTGTCTTCTACATGTGCAAAATGACATTCACAAATATTTGCAGTTTTTCAAACACTGCCCTTCAGACATGTCTAAACCTTTCAGATGAGATAAGTGGTCCTGTTTTTAACTTTTTCTCATATTTGGTCACAAAATTCATATCATAATTTTAACCAGAATCTCTACAAATGTGATAAAAATGAGGTACTGTTTGACTCTGTTCCATGAACCCTAGTAACAGATACATCTTGCCTAATTCACTAACAGATACTTCATCTAAGTTTTCAATGGAGGAGGACAGGTTCTTTCATGGAAAGATTCAACTGTTCTGAAGATGTTAATTCCTATCCTGAAGTGGCTATTTTGCTATATGAACAGTCTGCTCTGAATAATACAATGTCTTAAATTAGACATATTAGTGCCTAGAGATATATCTTTGTCTTTCGTTTGAGGAAAAGGTAAGTGTTATGAGAATTTGCAACTGATTGTGAGTTAAAATAATTCAAAATTTAAATCTTTCTTGAAACACAGCTGCATTATCAATCTGTTTCCTAAAGAAGAAATTAATCTTTTATTTGAAAGACCACATACCTCAAATTTTATGCGTATTAAGAATGCATTAAGATCTTATACTCAAGCCATATATGAACAACCATGACTTTTTTTAAAAGTGAGGGTATTAATTAATAACACACCTAATAATAATAGTTATATTCCCAAAGAAACCTCCCAAAACTCAACTGTGCATGATGATCCAGACTAAATTTGAATGCATAAATATCTCACTTAAGGAAGAAAAATCTTCACAATTGAAAAGGATCAAGTAATTAATTCATCGTGACCTAAGGAGTATTTGAGCATGTCAATAAACATAAATTCTGATATAATGTAAAACAGATTGTTGTTAAAACACTTACTGTTTGCAATCTTTAAAAAAAGGGTTCTTAAAATAATTGTGAGAGCATTTTCATTCTTTATCATGTTTATGCTTTTAAAAAATATACACCTAACTGAAAGTTCAGATCTTATTTTGTTGGTTATGCAATAACTGCAACCATTCTTTTCTAAGAGTTTCTTTTTATTCTTTAAATTACTGATATTTTTCTCAATTCAATTTCGTCTCAACAAACTTTAGGTTTGGGAAAAGAGAATTTCATTTAATAGCTAGGCATTCTGAGGAGTAGAAATTGTCCTCAAGTTTCCCAAATATAAGAAAGGCCTCATGCAAAATCCATTTATTGATAAAATACACAAGCCACCACATGATTAGCCAGTTGTGCATATTGCCTGCTCTACTATACCCTGCTGGCTGTTAGTCTTGTTTCTTAGGAAAGAGTTTATTGGGGGTTTTATTTTTCATTTTGTATTTTGCTGTTTGGTTATATTTTGTGGTGGGTGTATTTGTGTGTGGTTTTATATTTTTTTAAAACAGATCAACCACCAAAGGCCGATCATGACCTTTACTTTATCTGTTTATTTTTAATTTAGACTTATAAAATAGAACAGTTAAGTGAATTGAAGGGCAGAAGATATTTCAGAGTAGAGCTGGTTGGATACTGTCTGTGAATGTCAGGGTTATCTCAACTGGGGGGTGGGGAAGTAGTTTTTGATAATTAATCTAGTTGGTTTTGATTTATTCCTCATAGGTATACAAAGTTTTGCCCCTTTGTCTACTAAGACAGGAGCCTAAAAAGAATGGAGAATCATATCTTATTATCAGTCATTAGGTACATGTTTAATGTGTGTTATGGGGGAATCTACACAACTCCTTCAGGTAATGATATGGATAGCAATAGCTGTATAAATGGGAGTGCAAAGACTAACACACGCACACAGGTGAAAAAAAAAATAAAAGAAAGGAAAAGAGAAAGCTTTCTCATGCTAATAGGATGCTTGTGTTCTGGTTCCTCTTAGAAGCCTTACCTTTTCTAAGGCTCTCAGCAGTGACTTCTAGCAGAGTTCTCATTAATATAAATTCCTGTGTGCTTGCAGGGCTTTAAATTACGCTTGTTAATGCACATGTTGCTCTGCATGTGAATTTTGTGGGATCAAACCCAAGGAGCTATAATGACAATAGATGTAAATACTAGAATGTGTGGAGGCCATTAATTAACTGTGTGGATGTTTTACTACAAATGCTTCTAATCACATGGATTTTTATGTTTTTCTCTCTCATATCTTCTGAACTAACAGTCTCCTATTTATGAAATTTGAAAGAAAGGCAAATAATCTAAAAGAAATTAACTCTTTGTATATTTTGTGAAAATAAGAATCCAGATAGAGAAGGTAAATGACAGTTAGAGTCTCACTGAGAGACAATATTTTAGATTCCACTTTGCAGGGCAACACACACACAAGATCACAACTACATAAAAATACTTCGTCTTAGCTTGCTCTATGATAAAATTCACGGTTGTTAAACAGATTCAAAATAATGAGAAAAAAGGCCTCCCTTAATTCCATTGTTTTCAGGATAAATGTTAACACCAGTGTGCATGGTGTAGGTGTATAGTCTGAACATATGTATATAAAGTTGACAGAAAAATAAAATAATCCTACAGATCATGATCTGTCATGTTGAATTTGAAAAGAATTACTATTTTTATAGGTTTGATTCAAATTCTGGTTATCCCTCTGAGCTGGAATTATGTTCAGCAGCAAGACTTCATTTTAGTTCAACACAAACATACAGAGCAGCCATGTATTACATTTATGGGGTCCAATATGTCAAGGTGCCTTAAACACATATGGTGTTTAAGCATATCAACTGTCCTTTATACAGCTGTACTTTTAGGTCATGGAGCGTCTCAGGAGATGGAGTCCACTGACTGCATAAGGAAAATGCTTATTCTAGCTTTAAATAGACAATAACTAGCATAGGTGTGTTGTGTTGATTCGCCCAGCCCCAACCAGGACACAGCCTGTCCCCAGCGGCCCCCCCAGCGCGGGCCGGCGTTGTCCCCGGATGTAGAGACAGAGGCAGGCACCACGGAGTGGGGAGAGCAGAGCGACTCCAAACTGGGTCGGTCCCGGGGTGGTCCCGGGCTGGGAACTCCCTTTCTGATTGGTTGTTGGCTGCTGTGGCTCTGCCCCACCCCCGCGGGTGGGGAAAACCAGGCAGCATGGCCAGCCCGGGGAGAGAGCACATGGGAGAGAGACAATAAACAACCACCAGACCCCACGTGCTTGGCTCTCCTGTCTCACCTTTTCTCTCCACTCCGGGAGGTCGAGGGGGTGCCCCAAGGGATCCCCTGGCACTGTGGCTGCATTCGCTAAGAGCTGCCAGCGAGGGCAGCCTGAGAACGAGCACAGCAGGCTAGAAAAGGTATTCTAAAAACTCGTAGGGAGCCACGCGGCCACGGGGGTAGCTCCGAGCTCGCCGGCACCCCAAAACGAGAATATAAAAAACAATATAGGTGAGCCTATATAGCTCCAACATATAGCTATTTTACTTGAGGGTATGGCAAAGTTTGGTCTTTTTAAACTTCTTCAACAGAGGATGGTCCTGCTAGGGAGTCTTTTGTTCATATTGAGATATTATATTTTTTGATGGCTGAAATCACTCAATCTAGAAGCCATGTTGTCTCTTACACTTTTCAGTCACACTCTCTGAGAGTGGGTGAATCATTAAAAAGATATAGCTTATGGATGTTTCATGACATGTCCTTAAGTTCTACAGGGAGAAAAAAAACTGAAACAACAACTCAGTGTTTAAATTGTACTTTTTAGAATTGTAATCTAATTGGTTTCACTTCTTTAATTACTTTTCTATAGAATTTAGTTAGATTCTAGTTCATGGTTGATGTGTTCTCAGGCCATCTGAGTTAGGTCAGCCAAAGATGTCATGTACCTACCTTAACTACACAGTATTCTGCTTAGTATAACTTTGACCCTCACAGAATCCTATTAGCTAAAGCACATACTGTAAACATTTCCAAAAGAATTACTGTGGCAAGATTGCACTATTTGTTGACAGTTCAAAACTGAGACATAAACATTGTCAAAATAAATAACAAGTAACCCCATCCCACACACTTCAGTTTCCTTCAGATTTCTGCAGAATTTTGTTGGAATACTAACATTTCTTTTTTTCTGCCTTGTACTTTGCTCAATCAACTTGGATACTCTTTTCTTAGTTATGGATTCTGACTGGGCAGGTTTTTTTGAGATGCACTACAGTTGTCTGTGTCTTCTGTTTCAGAAAGCTTGTGCCTCTAACATCTTTACTAGTTAGACAGACTTACGTGGTGAAAAGTATTCTAATAATGGAGTTGCAGTGTATTTAGGTTCACTTACATCAGAGCCTTTATCAGCAATGAAGATGCAGCTATTAGATATGGAAGGATGAATTAACTATAATGCAAGAGATGGTTTCAAAAATGGTTCAACTGAGAGATTTCTAAAATTTCCATATGCCTTTCCTGCCTATAAGGATGACTGAGCATTATTAGCTCAGACATAGGTCTATTTTGAAGATGCCTAGAATCAGATTAAGTGATGTTCATTTCCAATATTGGTTTAATGACTGTGTAGGAATTCATCCATTGCTTAATTTTCAGTATAAATTTATTTAATTATTTAATTATTTTGATTATTTAAATTTTTCCAGTGTTCACACAAACTCTCAAATGCCTTCCTGGGCACATGAGCATAGGGTTAACAGAATGATATTTGCCTTACGAATTTAAGTTTTATGATTAAAGCTTTTATTTTGGATGTGGAAGACTTGGCTTCTGGTGTAAAATTTTCAGGAAATAAAATTCTCAGCCTAGAGAGAGTAAAACTGTCATATCCCACATTTTGGGAAAGTGCTCTCTTGACTAGATTATAAGACATTCAGAAAAAAAGGAAAGAGATTCACTGTAGCCAAGCATTTGGGTCCGGCTTTTGTCTTGATCCTAGTTTAGTGCATTCCCATCAAAACTTTAAATATTCTGCAAAATCTGTCTGCATTATATATCTTCTTGCCCAAAGTGCAGAGTGTACCCATACTAACACCAAGCCCAGCCTCCATACCCACCGAGCACGAAGTACACACTGCAACAGGTGCACACTGTTCCGACTCTGTAGACCTTGAGGACTGGTGTCCTCACCAGCTAAGTGACATTTCAAAATCACTGTGTCCCTCCTCCCAAGGCTGTGTTGTAGTCAGCCAGGAGTACAAGGAGCAGAAAGCAGAAAAGGCAGAGTCTGAGTCTCTCTGTTTGAGCAGTCAGGTGGGAGAGAGTGACATCTGTGATGAGACATAAGAATCCCATTCATGCAATTAGTTTTGTTTCATTTTATTCTATTTTTCATACAATACTGCTGCAAAATTTTATGCTAAGGACCGTGTCTGGATTTCTTCTAAGTTCCATTCCAGTAGGTGCTGTTGTCAGGACTTAACACAATAAATTGTCTCAAACACTGACAAAGGAGGAAGTTCACACAAGATAAACTAACTTAAGACAGGCACAGATGGCAAAAAGGAAGGTGTTAATTTCAAGCCTACACGGAGGTGAAAGGTCTGGAATTAGCACACCAGACCAGACTCCACTGTGCAGACTGTGGGAAAAGGACAGATGCAACAACAGGAAGATTCCAGGCCTGGTGAAGCAGATCTGGGTAACCTATTTAGACAACAATTCTCACCATGGCAAACTGTGGCGAAGGAAGCAACTGCTTACTCACATGCCATCCCAAGTTGTGAGAATAGCACATACACCTCTGGATACCTGGGACTTGGACTGTACAGATGTGTATCCTCCAGGAAAACACTCTGGGGAACCACGTCACAGAGAAGACCGCAAGGACAAGGGTAGCCATGGGGTGGTGACTATAATTCTCTCTCTCTCTGTCCCCGTCTCTTTTTCTCTCACATTTTCTGTTAAATAAAAGCCATACTGTTGACTTTGGCATATGGTCTCATTTGCACCTTTATTTGGGCAGAGACATTTTAATAACTGGACTGTAATATTATTTCAGAAGTGGGAACATAAGAGCTGCTTTTTAAATATTTTTAAGAAGAGATGAAACTTTATTGAGCAATAATCTTCAGATAATTGCTAAAGATAAACAGAATCTAACTTTCTAGAAGTGATTAGCTTTTAGGATAAGTGACCTATTACATGGTCAGTGGAGACGCAGGGCCCAAAATCAGTGTGCTTAATTTCCCTTTTGCAGTGCTTACATCTCTACATAAATATCAAGCTTCACTGGAGTTCTATTGTTCTCTACTGATGTCATGTTGACATATTCACTTGATTTTGAAGAAAGAAATATTCTATTTTACCCTAGACAACTAAAAAATACTTACAAGTGTAAAACAGGCAGTAAGTCAAGTGCACAATACTCTGGTTTGCTTTATTTTTCCTGTAAATATGTTGGTTTGGGGGGTTTTGGTTGTTGGGTATTTTTGGTGGTTTTTTTAATTAGACTTGTTGAAAGAACATGAAAATATGTATTTAATTTTCATTGAGATATTCTGTTTTCCACTCTGGGTCCAAATGTTGATGAACTTCAGTAATTTCCTTAAGTGGTGACAATCACTGAATCATATTGCAGTTGAAGTTGGTAGGGAACTCTTGAGGTTATCTATTCCTGCCACCCTGCTCAAGCTGACTGCCCAGATTCGTGTCCAAACAACTTTAGAGTATCTTCAAGGAGGGAGATTCTACAAACTCTCTAGACAACCTGTGACAGGCCTCAGTCAACTTTTTCAGTAAAAAACTGTTTCTTGGTGCTCAAAGGGAACTTCCTGTGTTCAGTTTGTGCTCCTCTTATGCCACTGAAAAGAGCCTGGCTCTATCCTTTTTCATAGACTCATGGAATAGTTTGTATTGGAAGAGACCTTTAAAGTCACCTAGTTCATCCCTGGAGGTTTACATGAGTCCACTTCTTGAGCTTGTCCAGGTCTCTCTTGATGGCATAGTGTCCCTCAGATGTGACAACCGCAACAACCAGCTTCGTGGCATCTGCAAACTTGCTCAGAATTCACTCAATCCCACTGTCTTTATCCTTGATGAAGGTATTAAAGAGTATTAGTCCCAATATGGATCTCTGAGGAGCACCACTTGTTACTGATGCCCTTGTGGGCATTGAGCCATTGACCATATCTGTCTGGATGTGACATCCATTACTCCTCCCTTGTCCACTGATGTAGTCAGACCATCATAGAAGGCCACTAGGTTGGTAAGGCAGGATTTGTCCTTGGTGGAGCCAGGCAGGCCCTCTCAAATCACCTCCCTGTCCACCATGTGCCATAACATAGCCTCTAGGAGAATATGCTCCATAATCTTTCCAGATAGAGGTGAGGCTCACAGGTCGGTCATTCCCAGGGTCCTCCTTTCTACCCTTCTTTAAAATGTGTGCAATATTTCCCCTTTTCTAGTCACTGGGGACCTCATCTGCCATGACTTTTGAAATATCATGGAGAGTGGCTTGGCAATTACATAAGCCTCAGAACTCTGGGATGCTTTCCATCAGGTCCTATAGACTTATGTATGTTCAAGTTCACCAGGTCATCACGAACCGGATCTTTCCTTACAGTGGGATGGACTTTGCTCCCCCATCCCTCTCTTGCAGTCCACCTGTTCAAGCAGTGAGGGAAGCAAGGCTGCCAGTGAAGAGTGAGGCAAAAAAATGTTCTTGAGTACCTCAGCATTCTCCTTGTCTCTTTGTATCAGTTTGCCTGTATTGCTTACTGAGGAGGGTTTCTTTGTCTTGTCTTTTCTGGCTCACATCTCTATAGAAGCCCTTCCTGTTATTCTTTGCGTCTCTTGATAAGTTCAGCTCCAGGTGCTCCTTGGCCTTCCTAACCTCATCCTTACACAACCAGACAGAATCCCTATGCTCTTCCCAGGACACCTGTCCCTGCTTTCACTGTCTGTGCATTTCCTTCTTGCCTCTTAGATTGACAAGACGATCTTGGCTCAGCCATGCCAGACTCTTGCCTTCCTTTCGTGATTTCTTACACCTGAGAACTGAGAGTTCCTCTCCTGTACGAAAAATATCCTTAAAGATCTGCCAGCTCTATTCTGCTCCCTTAGCAAAATATAAATTCTGGTATTTTAAATGTGAATTAAATATTCAGGAATTGAAACTATCTCATTATAACTTAAGCATCAGTGTCATTATCACTAAAAATTACTTACCTAAATTTACAAGATAATGACTTGTAATGTACAAAAACAATGTCACATAGCCAACAAATATCTTGTGTTTCTTTTGATCAAAGTGATGGCTATGTCACTCAATGTCTTCTATTTTTATTGCAGTTGGTACAAAAGGCAAGTCTAATTCTGAAAGATGAGAAAGAGAGATCCAGACAGTGCTATAACCCTGTAGTGGAAGCATAACTTCCCAAATTCTGTTTTATGCTGTAGACCTTTAGGGCAATTAGCTGGATAAAGTCTCAATTCTCACTTTTCTTTCATCTTAGATGAAGTGATTTGTCCCAAATTTACAGATAGTATTTTTTGTTAAAGTGGTGTCCTGGTTTTAAATAGAATAGAGTTAATTTTCTTTCTAGTAGCTGGTGCAGTGTTGTGCTTTGGATTTAGTCCGAGAATAAGTTGATGACACACTGATGTTTGAGTTGTTGCTGAGTAGTGCTTACTTCTAAGTGAAGGACTTTCCTGTTTCCCATGCTCTGCCAGGTGGCAAGTACACAAGAAGCCAAGAGGGAACACAGCCAAGAACACTCCAATTTCTCTTCCCCATCCCACCTGGGTGGGGGGAGTGAGAAAGAGGCTGCATGGTACTTAGTTGCTGTCTGGGACTAAACCAGTACAAGTGGTTCTGTAATGCTGAAATTTGCACAGTTTGACTGTACAAACTTTTTTCCATCCTTTCAATATTCCCAATACATTTCAATGTATTCTTCCTAATAATCAGTTGAGCAAGTATTAGTATTTCTATTTCTCTGGTAATAAATTAACACACGGATGTTAATGTTTAAGACATAAGTAGTAATTAAGAAAAATAAAAATAATTGTATTGGTTTGATTGCTCACCCAAGTGAAGAAGATAATTTCTGTGGTAATACCTTACACAGATGTGCTCAAGCAAGACGGGAGATGAACCATGAAGTAAAAAACTTATCTGCTGTTAGTCAAATAATCTACTAAAGTATTTTGTTAATGCAGTCATCTCACTTTCTTTTCTATTTCTCCCATTTATTTCCAGTTGCAAAACTTCTAGAAGCACTGTAGAATTTTTTTAGTATATGCTCTATTTACATAGAGTCCTACATCTGGCAGTTCTCCCATGAATAAGACAAATGGCAGCCACTGCTCTCTATGGTAATTCAGGAAAAAGTAATTTGATTCTACCTATTTTAAAGCCACATAGAAACTTATTTGATATTGTCACCTTATGTCATCATCATACTCATGATCCATGTATGGATCTGAGGCTGACAAACAAAAAAGTCTTAAAGGCAGACACTTGGATCATTATTCTTTATCTGCAAGCAGACTGAAAATAGTGAGCCTCATTCAACATAAGGAATTTACAATACTAAAGATATCATATGATGTAAAAAAAAGACACATTTGAAAACTTATTTCTTTGCATACACCAACACTGACCATATACACTTAGTATGTAGAAACAAACTTTGAATTTATCTTTTGTGTTTTATCGGTAATAAAAAAATTCAGTTTAAAGAAGTGAAAAATATGAGTAGAAGTGAGTAATACTGACAGACTATAGGGTTCTTGAAGCTATGACTGATGCAGTCTTAGGCTCGCTGTTTTCTGGTAGTGTTCCATGGAATTAACTTGCCTCTAGAACTGTGCCTTTTACTGTCTCGGAATGAAATGCCTGAATTTGTCCAAATAGCCAAGAAATGAGTTAACACCTAAGCAAGTGTCCAATTTAAAGGATCAAAGCTCACTCACTGTCCCTCTGGCAATGTAGATGCACCCAGAAATTTTATTTTTTGTATTATATTTATTTATTTGATCGACTTCAAATTTATATACATATATACATACATGTAAAAGCATATATATATATAAATATATAGTAGGTAAAACCCCCTATTTTTTAAAATTGAAAAGATAACTTTTTGTTTTTGAGATTCAATCAAGAACAGTCATCTGACAAGTGAATGAAATAAGACACATCCCTTTAAGTAAAGATTGCGTCTTCGATTTTTGAACAAAGAAAACATACTGAGAATGTTCCCTCACAGGCTGGATCATCCCTCTGCCCACATAGTAGAACACAGCAATAACTTTGAGGTGACACGGAAGTAATAAGTAACAGGACTCAATTGTTCATGCTTAGCTATCTGGAGCCATTTTAGGTGCTGTAGGTCTTCCCTCTACTAGCTGCTAATAAAAAAGCCTTCTGGATTTATGACAGCCCTCTGTTGTAACTGCTGGCTCACACAGCTCTCTCAGCCTGAAGTGTCTGAAGCAACACATAACAAATACATGTAAAAGCCTAAATTCTGCATTAACTACCTTCTGGGGTAGGATTCAAGTCTTACAACTCGAGTCTCATGTTTAGATTTTAGGAAAGATTTGTATAGATGTTAAGGAAACTTCCCTATCTGACCATCCAGGAGCCACTCTGACAGTGATACCTGCACCACCTGAGCTGGCACCAAGGCCCCTTCCCAGCTACACACCTCATACTCATATAATCGCATGAGGTTTCTCAGATGTCTTGATTTTTAAAATAGTTGTCTTGGTGTAGTAACTAAATAACAAAAAACCACCTTGAAGTGGTTCCTCTGAGGAACCAAACAAAGGAAACCGTGGGCTTCCATACCCTCACAGCCTCAGTGAGAAAGTCTTGGGTCATCAGCTCCTGCCATCCCTCTGACTGTCTGGTCAGCCGGCTGGGCCACAGATCGCTGTGCCCTCTGTTCTGCAAAGGATCAGCAGTTCATGGCTTCTTGCCTGGGGCTCCAACACGTGGAGCTCAACCTGCAGCTCAAACTGCAGCTGCATACTGAGCTAATGTACCAGCACTGAATGTATTCCTCAACGTAAGTGTGTTTTAAATCAATAAAAGTCCAGAAATAGATTTACTTTCATGAAGCCAGACAATCCTGAGATGCCCTAAGTGATCTAATACATCTGTCCAAGATGAGACAAAATGACATATAATTTACAGGAGATCTGTGTCATACACAGATCTGGAGGTGAGAAGAATATTCCACAGGCTCTAAAATGACACTAGATGCCTACATTTGGGCAAGTGGATGAGGTTTTAGTCAGGGCTTATATGTATTGACAGTTGTGGTACTTCAGACACCCACCACCCATGCAAGAAACTAAATTTAGGTACATTTATTTGGAACTTGGTTCCCATCTCTAGGGAAACGGTAAGTAATATCTGCTGTGATGTTATCACACAGGATTTTGGTGTTTGCTTTATCCGTGCTTGCTTTATCCTTGTAAAGTCATGCTAGCTAGCACACTGGAGGAATTGGAGAGAACTGTTTTACTTAATATGCAGAAGAGGGAGAAGAGCTACATAAACCAGTTAAAGCTTCTCTCCCATTTTGTCTCCTAACTGTTCAGCAGTGGAAAGGGATTCTTTCAATCCACCAGTTGTCTTAAGCAGGGGTAGAATCATAGAATTATTAAGGCTGGCAAAGACCTCCAAATCATCAAGTCCAACCTTTGAGAGAACACCACCTTATCGACTAGGCCATAGCATAGAATGCCATGTCCAATTGTTGCTGGAACACTTCCAGGGATGGTGACTCCAGCATCTCCCTGGGCAGCCCATTCTGATGCTTAACCACCTTTTCAGTGATAAAATTCTACTTGATGTCCAGCCGGAACCTCCCCTGATGCAGAATGAGGCTATGCCCTCTTGTCTTTTCGCTGGCTCCCTGGGAGAAGAGGCTGATCCCCACCTGGCTACAACCTCCTTTCGGGAGTTGTAGAGAGTGATAAGGTCTCCCCTGAGCCCCCTTTTCTCCAGACTTAACAAACTCATTTCCTTCAGCTACTCCTGGGTCATGCTTAAGACCATTTAGCAGCTCTGTTGCCCTTCTCTGGACTCGCTCCAGCACCTCAATGCCTTTCTTGTTGTGAGGGCCCCAGAACGGGACACGGGAATCAAGGTGTGGCCTCACCAGTGCCGAGTACAGGGTGACAATTGTTACCCTGATTGTGCTGGCCACCCTCTTTCTGATACAGGCCAGGATGCCATTGGCCTTCTTGGCCACCTGGACACACTGCCAGCTCAAGATCGGCTGCTGCCAACCAGTATTCCCAGGTCCTTTTCTGCCGTGCAGCTTTCCAGCCACTGTTCTCCAACCCTGTAATTTTGCCTGAGATTTTTGTGACTGAAAGGCAGGACCTGGCACTTGCTGTGTTGACTCTCATACCACTGGATTTGGTCCACTGATTCAGCCAGTCCAAATCCCTCTGCAGAGCCTTCCTACCCTCCAGCAGATCAACACTCCCACCCCACTTAGCATTGTCTGCAAACTTAGTGAGGGTGCACTCGATCTCCTCACTCAGATCATTGATAAAGATATTAAACAGAACCATCCCCAGTGCTGAGCCTTGAGGAACCCCAATGGTGACTGGCTGTCCACTGGATGTGACACCATTTACCACCACTCTCTGGGCCTAACCATCCAGCCAGTTCTTAACCCAGTGAGGAGTGCACCTGTCCAAACCATGGGCTTCCGGGAGTGTGCTGTTTCACACAACGTTCTCTTCTTCTTTAAGAATGTGTGAAACTTTTCTAGGTCCTAAATGTGGGTTGGTCACACTCTGTAAATCCTACACTGATGTGCCCCCACCTAAAGTATCCAAAAAAGGACAGCTATTGTGATCCCTTCCTATCCAGCCACCAGGTTTATTTTTTCCAGAGGACCATGGGTAGGAAATCAGACTTTTTCCCAAGGTGAAGTCAGGACACAGTTGAGCATCTAGGGAAGGGGAGGTCACATCCTTTACCTTGCAGCATAGACATAACCAGCATGAAGCAGATTTGGCATTTAAATAGATAACACACATCTTTTTGATTTTTCCTCCATCCTTTCACCTAAATTATCAAAAAAGATTACAAAACTTTGGTTGCTTTGCTGTTTAAAAAATATACCATGTTAGATTTTTGAATCCAGGATTTAGAAACTTTTCACCTGGTAATTATGTAGCCGTGATGGGTGAAAGGAGAGCAAGCAAAAAAGACAGAGTGAAATACAGAGATTAAAAAGAGATGATTAAGACATTTTTTACTTCAAGCTTGATTCAATAGCCCTGGGGAATCTCATGCTTCTTTAATGAGTTCTGCTCTTAGCCATCTCTGCCTAATGAGAAAAATAGGTCCAGAGAGATCAGTTCAAAGTTAAGTGCTTCAAAGACAGGTTGCATTTAAAACCATTTCCCCCTCAGCTTCCCTAGTCTGTCTCCATGGCATTTTTTTTCTTCTATCATCTAGTATTCTTGAGCATGAATTGTGGGAAAGGCTTGAAATTAACAATCTCATTATGCAAGGAGCTATTTCTTTGTCATCATTTTCAAACAAATATGGTTCCCTGTAGTTAATGTCTCTGCCCATATTTAATGTCACTCTTCCATTATTTTTTGGCTCCTGCTCTACTACGTGTTTGTTTTCCTGCAGTGATAGCTGGTAACTGTTATTTCTGGTAGCCAAGAAGCACCAGTATCTATGTGGTATAGGTATTCCAAACCTATACAATGATTCCCCATCCCCTTCCAGCTCTATTTTGCATTTCTTTTAGCTGAACTGTGATTTTGTGATCTGTAGTCAGAACATACCCCAAATAGTCTGTAAGGACATGGGATTGATCATTTGTTTACAGCCTTTCTCTCAGCTCCCTAATTAATATCAGAGCTGTATACCTATCTGCAAGTCCACAGATACATGCACAAAAGCATATAAATATATGAAAAGTTGCAACTCTGAAAATATTTTAAGAATAAAGAAGAAAAGTTTGCCTTTACAATCATCATCATAATCTTGTAGATAAATAAAATCAAGTAAGAAATCCAAGAAAACATCTGACTAGAAAGGATATATGACCTCTTCCCTAACAGTAATTTGGATAGTTAATTTGACAACTACAGATTTCAATATATATGGTTTTGTATATTGCTTTTAAGTCAACTACTTTTTTTTTTTCCCCAGGGCGTAAGACGAATTTTGTTGCCTACTAAATTCCATTTTATACAAAGACATTAAATGACCTTAGGTATATTGGTAATTTCATTAGTTGGGAGTTTGTCTACATGAGAGAGAAAAGCTGTACCTTTCTTTAAGAATTCCTGTAAGTGATCCTTTCAGTATACAGTGATTCTGACAATGTCTTCTTTTATCTGAAAATGCTCATCTTCTTGCTTCTATAAAATCATTCTCAAAAGTTCTGCCTTAAAAAGTATGGCTTCTGGGAATGGCTACTTAACTGCAGGACTTAAAAGGATAGCATAAACAGAATTTAAACTACAGAAAAGGTTGATCTCAGGAAGTTTTGAACTTACTACGATGTCACCTGCCTAGTCTAAACACGTATAACATCTTCAGTAATCAAAGTATGAATATCTCTATATTTATTCAAAATATTTTATATTTTCACCACTAGTTAAAGTATGGTAAAATCTTTAAATCAATTGTCAACAATGTAATTTTAAAATTTTTTTTTTTTTTTTTTGCTATATTGCGTGCATTGAGAAAAAATGCTGTATTGCAGCTTGTCTTTTATTGGTACAGGTCTTGCTGTGACAACATACTACTGTGACACTCATGTTTAATGAGGTTTCTGAAATATGTCAGACTATTTAGAATATCACCACCTGTTTACCATCCACACTAATGCATCTGAAAGCCAATCAATCTTTCACGAAAAGGGATTTTGGATGCAGGTCTATTTCCTGTGGTGCAAGGGGTCTTGCCCACAGTCAGTGAAGAAGTCCAGGAAGCAAAGGCAGCTTATCACTGCTATGAAGACCTAATAATGTGCAACAAACCTTAAGCCTGTGACAAAAGTTAATGCTGTAGAAAACTAGAAAAGTTAATAAAATCCAGGAAAATCCACAAGCATATAATACTCAACTTGTTGTTCTGCTTCACTCTTGTAATCATACTGGATGTTGTTGTACTCATATTAGAGCTAGCTAGATTGAGCCTCCTACATTTCACATGAAAGACAAATATCAGGAAAATATTTCTATTCCATGTTTTTATTCTATTCTGACTGAATCTTCCTACTTAATTCACTCCCTCTCTTTCCTTTTTAAAATTTTTTCTACCTTTTTTCAACACCCCAGAATGCAGAAATATGAACTGTTATGAATGGATGATGTGGGTTTAAATCAGTCCCTGCCTTTTCCCAGGCCTCTGGCAGCAGGCAGTCAAGTTATTGAGGTGGCCAGCACCCCAAAAACCCACTCTCATCTGCAAGTTCTTTAATAATGGCTGATTTGGTCTATTAAAAAATGAATTATTTATTAATAGACACAAAACTAACAGATGTAAGACTTAGGCTATTACTTCATAAGGATAAGACAAAAGGCAATACTAGTATTATACACACAGGGTTAAAGGTACCATTAAATTTACAGCTAGCTAAGAAATAGTATAACTTAGGATTCAGTGTTTCTTACTGCCAATTCTTGAAGGGGTACACATTGAATTCCTTTCTCTCAGTTCCTGGGAAAGTAACCTCAAAAGCCCACATCTGGACTTAAGGGGAGAAATCTCCTTGCATGTTCCCAAGGAGTGTGTAAGAGACTTCTGCCCCTGTGATAATTTGTGTGGACTTTTATAGACATAAGAACCATGTCTTTTGGTCACTGATGTCTATTTTCCTTTATCTCTTTCCACACCTGCTCTCATACCAAGATGTGTACTGGGGCTGGAGTTTTAGACTCTGAGGTGCCTGCGGGGTGACTCCCTGCTGGGCTCTCTGACTCCTCACTGGGCTGTTAATCTGACCTGAGTTATCTCTTCCAAATCCCCCAGCCATGAAAGATAGGGGATGTCCTGCCACAGAACCTGAGGGTTTGTATCAGGATGGTGTGGCAAGGTTTTGATAGTGGTGAGGGCTATAGGAGTGGCTGCTCTGAAAAGCTGGTAAAGCTTACACCATATCTGACAAAGCCAGTTCCAGGTGGCTGCAGGATGGATCCACCTCTACCCAGGGCTGAGTCAATCAGTAATGGTGGTAAAAACTCTGTGATAACATACTTAACAAGGAGGAAAAATAATGTTATGGCAGAGAAGTACTTGCAGCCAGAGAAGAGAGGAATGAGAATATGTGAGGGAAACAGCCCTGCAGACACCCATGGCAGTGAAGAAGGAGGGGGAGGAGGTGTTCCAGGCACTGGAGCAGAGATTTCTCTGCAGCCCATGGTGCAGACCATGGTGAAGCAGCTGTGTTCCTGCAGCCCATGGAGGTCCATAGTGGAGCAGAGTTCCACCTGCAGTCCGTGGAGGACCCCATGCCAAAGCAGGTGGATGCCTGAGAGGAGGCTGTGACCCTGTGGGAAGCCTGCACTGGACCAGGGTCCTGGCAGGACCTGCAGACCTGTGGAGAGAGGAGCCCACTCTGGAGCAGGCTTGCTGGCAAGATTTGTGATTCTATGAAGATCCACACTGGAGAAGCTTTTTCCTTGAAGACTGCACCCCATGGAAAGGGACCCATGTTGGAGCAGTTCAACGAGAACTATAGCCCATGGGAAGGACTCATGCTGGAGAAGTTAATGGAGGACTGTCTCCCATGGGAGGGGCCCCACACTGAAGCAGGGGAAGGACTCCTGTCTCTGAGAGGGAAGCAACAACAGAAACAACATGTGATTGACTGACCTTTATTTCCCATCTCCCTACACCATTGCAGGTAGAAGGATGTAGAGAATTGGGAATAAAGTTAAGCCTGGAAAGGAGGGGAGAGTGGGGAGAGGGTGATTTTAAGACTTTTCTTCTCATTACCCTACTCTGGTTTTGATTGGTAATGAATTCAGTAACTTCCCCAAGCTGAGTCTGTTTTGCATGTGACAGTAACTGGTGAGTGACCTGTCCCTTATCTCAACCCTTGAGCCTCTAGTTATATTTTTCTGCCCTGTCCAGTTGAGGAGGGGAGTGATAGAGTGGCTTTGGTGGGCACCTGGCATCCACCCAACCTCAAACCATCATAGCAAAAAGTGGATGAAATTTCTCCAAAACATGAGGGAACCTCAGTGTCACAGTTCCTCATTTGTGTGGGAGACTTTAACCACCTGCCAGACACAGGAAAGGAAAATGTGGTGAAATGCAAACTGCCAAGATCTCTGGACAGTTTCTGACATAACTTTTTGATTCAGATGCTGGGTGGGGCAGCAAGAGTGACACACAGCTGGATCTCCTCTTCAGTAACAAGGCAAAACTGATTTGTAACATAATAATCGACAGAAGCCTTAGATGTGGTGTCACATGAAATAGCGGAGGGATTGGGCCTGTTTAGCCCAAGACAGAAGGGGGACCCAAGAACAGGCAGCAGTGTCTGTGGCAAGGTCATAAGAGGGACAGAGTCAGTCCCTTAACAGCGGTGCTTTATGGGAGGATGAGCGACAAGGCACACAAATTAAAACAAGACAGCCTAGGACTGCATATAAAGAGCTCCCCATGTGGACAAAAAGTCGGTGGAACAGGTTGCCCAGAGAGCATTTGTCACCTCCATAGTGGAGGTGTCTCAAGACCCAAATGGGTGCATTCTGAGCAACCTGGCTTGACTTTATCATTGTAACTCTGAGCAGGAGGTGGGACTAGAACCTCCTAAAGGTCCCTCCAACCTGAATCATCATATGGTCCTATGATTTTCTGTTTCAAGGCCCTGGTTCTAAGAAGGCATACTAGACTGCTAATAAGAAAATGCTTGCATATTTTAATTTATTTTTTTTTACCAAGTAGCTTTTCACTGCCATGGATGCTAAAGTGAAGTGAAAGTGATGATTGTGTTTCTTTCAAAATCATAACAGGAGCTTTTTTTTCTGAAGAGGAAAAAAATTACAAAATGACTGTCCTTGAGACCAGGCTCTTTCATAACTGTAAACATGCAGTTCTGGGCGTCTGCAAAGGATTTTATCTTTTTCCATTAAATTCAGTGAAAATTTTCATTGAATTTCACTTTGTTGTTTTTTTTGGGGTTTTTTTTTTTGTTGTTTTTTTTTTAATTTTGACTTCAATGATGGCAACATCCTGCACAAAATCTTCAGACCTAGACATTTTTAAATCTTTTAGTCTTGAAAATATTTGTTCCTCATTTCCTTTACCAAAAGACAGTTTAAGTTACAGATAGCTTTTGAACACTTTCATTCTCACCAGAGGGTCTTTGCAGATGCATTGTCTGACAAGCACAGTGTGAGATGAAGGGGAGCACAGCACAGAAGGGATAGTGCCAAGATACCAGCATTTAAAGCAGTTGGGAAGCAAAAGAAACTATGAAAAGTTGCCTACTGAGTGGGAATTTATGCAGGAGCATAAATTAACTAACATCAGTGACCGGGCACCATCAGTGACCAAAAGCCCTATAACTGAGACAGGCGTACAGGTAGAAGGCACCTACCATTTTGATTGGTCTCCGAGGGGAAACTGTAGTTTCTGTTCAATGCTGCAAAAGTTGGTGGGGCAGTAGTGGCAACTATAGGGTAAAGCCTGATGTGACCACCCCATCTTGTCAAAGGCCTTAATCCAGAAGGAGATCTTAGGGAAGGACACAAATGTCCAGTCACAGAATGTAGGCAACATGAGAAATAAGAGCAGGAACTGAAAACCTACGAACAGTTGCACAGTTATGGCTTCTTCACAGAGGATCACAGTTGAGTGGTTTTCATGAATGCTCACAGTCCCTTTAGGAAAATTGGGAAGAAGAAGCGAGGTGGAAGGATTGTGTTCTATGCAAAGGAACAGCTCAAATGTATGGAACAGGATCAGAGAAGATGCCAGCGACGAGGAGGGGGGTCACAGTGAGCATCTGCTGCAAACCACCTGACTGAGAAGATGAAGTGGGTGAGACCTTCTGCAAACAACTCGATATAGTCTTCCAATTGCATGTCTTACCTGTCTGCTCCAGCAGACCTTTCCATCCAAAAATATGTTGGTGAGGGACTTGAATTCTGGAATAGATATTCATGTGAAGCTTGAGAAAGAAACAAACCAAAGCAAAGCAAGCCAACAGCCAGACACCACCTCCCTTATCCTCCAACCAACCAAACAGGTTCTTATGCCAGAATTTGGCAGCCAATTCTTGTATAAAAGAATATATTCAATAGACTTATTATACAAGGATATGCACCTTGCATGTTCTGGAGAACAGAAAAAGTGTCTAAGGAGACTATATGCTCAAATTTATACCTATGCTTATTATTTTGTCCACGAGAAGATGCATTCGCATTGTAAAATAAAGAATTAAATCAACAACAGTTTCATCATAGATTATATATTAGGTAAAATTCCATCCTTGACTTCTAAAAACTTTAAAAACAAATAAATAAATGTCACCACCAGCATACTTTCATTATTTGGTTAACAGAATTCCAGAATCTTAAGCAGAAAGAAATTCACTGCTTTTGCCATCTAAAAATTGGATATACAGCCAGTGAATCACCGTTAAAAAGTTTCTGCCAGACAATAAATGAATTCTGAGTAACATAGTTTAGATGATTAAGGTTAGTTAAGTTTGATCCCACACAAATGAGTGAGGATAAAGGCATTCTTCACATACACATTTTTGCTGCAGAAATTTTTTGTTACTCAATGTCCTATTACAAGATTATTTTTAGCTATTTGACTTTACACCCCTCTTTTATAACATGTAACATATAAAAGTATTTCTCTCCATCAAAAGATGAAAGTTGACTTCTAGAAAGTTAATTTTTTGAGATCTATTTCAAAACGTGATTCCAGTCAGCAGTATTAGTAATATTAAGTACAATTAAATAAGATCTTTGTAAGTTTACTCAATAGGTTTTGTGGTGGGATTCACTTCACCATACTTAGATGTTGACATTAGGCAGCTACTGAAAGGATGAGAAGAATATTGCATGATTTCCTTTGCCAGAATTTCAGAGAAGCTTTAAACATGTAAAGTAAAGTAAAAGGAACCCCACTTTTACTGTTCTGTAAGTGAGCAGTCTGCCTGAAACCATAGTCTTAAACCGGCACTCATTATGTTCTCTTGTTGAACTTATATCTATTTCCAACACACTCTTATAATAGTCACATGTATAAATTAATAATGTAATTATTGTATACTATAAGCAACCTATACTAAAATGCATATTAATATTTAATGTGTCCCTATGTTTAAAGCCTATTAAATTAATGTGTTAATATCATGCATTATTTCTTACTGGAAATCTAACACAAAATAGGATATAAACCAGCAATATCTCTACACTGACCAGATCTGACAGAATATTCAATCAATCAGGATATTTTAGTCATTTTTGCTATTTTCCTGTCAATTCAAGTCTAGTATACCTTCCAATTGAAGTGCAATATATCTTTTACATTAAGTGGTAGCAAGTTGAATGCACAAATTTCTACCTTTGGTACCCTTTAACAGTCAGTTTTTAGGTAAATGTTAGTTCTTATTACATATCTATCTATCTATCTGTATATCTATAGATATATATATAAAGTATACTTATATTGTATATATCTATGTATACACACATGTATATTGTATATATAAATATAATCAGAAAATTGAATGGGAAAAAATGCTGATGTCTATCTCATTATGGTTTTTGTGTACAATCAGGTGGTCCCCAGTATACACACCTGGATCCAGGAATGCTATAGCAATTATATGGATGTGGATATAGCTGCAGTGTAATACACCTATCTTACAGGAATTCATTATGGTTTTAGTTAGAAATCTGTTATTATTGAACCTAGAGAAAACCTGTGCCATTAGCTTAAGCTAATAGACAACTTCATCTTAAAGAGATAAATGTTTACATTATTTACTTGATTCTAATTTTCAGATAGAACTGAATTAATTAATTTGGAAGTTAATTAACTAACTAAATGAGTTACTTTGAAAAACACTATTCAGATAGCTATGCCTGACTATAGTTAGTCTGGAGGTCCATTATTTCCAGGAGTCTTTTTAGCATGATACCAAAAGGTTATGCAAAGTATCTATTCAAAGTATTCTCTGAAGACAAATTATAACACTTTTCTGCTTAACTGTGCAAAGCTTACCATTGTTCCTAGAGCTGCTCAAGCATATTAATAGCCAAACCTCAATAAGCTGCAATCTCACACTCTTCTCTATGGCAAATTGTGTTTCAGCAGTTGTTTTCAGAGTATGTGCCAGACCAAAAAATTAATATCTACAGATTTTATGTGCATGAAAATAGGAAAGCATGGCACACAATCATAGCTACCAGTAGTTTCACACCGTTTATTTTGTTCTCTCCATTATGTACTGTGGGAAAGTAGAGAGCTGAAGGAGTTTGAGCTGATCTGTAGGACCACCTGCTCTGCAGCATCTACAGCGTGCAATCAGAAGGATACATGTGATCATTATGTGTACACTGCTCCCATAAATGTATTAGTACATGTCTACCATGATATTCTTTGCCATTAAATTAGAGGAAGACTAAAAGCACAACACATTTCACATTTAAATATTTAAAACTATTCCAGATTAAAAACAGGTGACATTCTGAAGTTCCTATTTGTTTCCTCTACAAAAAAAAAAAAACCAAAAAAAACCCAAAAAAAAAACAAAAAAAAAAAAAAAAAAAAAAAAAAAAAAAAAAAAAAAAAAAAAAACTCTTCCTTTTTTCCCAAAAAAATAAGNCCTCTTCCTTTTTGCCCAACAAATTAAGGGATAGTAGCCAATATTGGTGTGCAGTCTGACAGACATGTAAGCTTGAGTGACAGCTTGCAACTCCACATGCCTGGCTATTTTCAGACTCGTATAAAGATTTTTGCAGAGAGTTGTAGCACATCTCTTCTGTGACTACAATACAAAATGGTGTGCTTCAAGATTCACCTAAGTTGAGTCAATAAAAGTTGGATGAACAACATTATTAGGTGCTGAAATTTACATATCTATTTAACTACCTGACACCACATGTTGTCTCTTACATTGCTTTTAGGAATATTCAGCATTTCACTAAATAGGTATTCAAAGTATCTGTCATGCTGATTGTGGTTATATGTGGGGCAAGCAGTATGATTTGGTATATCCTAAATCCCCTTCCTTTATGGAACTTAGGAATCTTACATTGATGGATGTCTTGTTGTCCATCTTGACTAAAATAATCCATGCTACATGTTTAAACAGTTTTAAGACTTTCCTTTCTAGGCAAGTATATTAAATAATGGGCTGCAAGATTATTCTCATCTCACAGATGTTCTCCACATCTTTATTTATCACCTAATTCAGCTTTCATTCTTTTTTTGAAAACTGAAATATTTTTGGAAGTGTTTATGGAGTGCTTCATCTCTGTATCATGCTGAAGTATTCATAAGAAATATTCTATAACTGAAGTGTGTAACCAAATTTTTATTGCTCAGAAGCTGCGTAACTGTAATATTCTTAAAAATTTTGTATAAAAGCAAAAAAAACTCTCCAGTCATTTTTTTAAAGAAAGTGGCTATTGTCACTTCATACTGTGTACAGCTGAAATGGTTATTCATGCACAGGTTATGCCCAGTAGGTTGAAATCTCTGAGCTTCTTGGTGGATGAATGCCCAATTTCTGGACATGGACTCTATTTAGTCCATGTAGAAGTAGTGAATTCTTCTGCCTGTTTCAAAACATTTAAAATATTCATAAATGAAACATTTATGAGCATGTATGAAAAGAGACGATTTTATGCCTGAGACATTTCACAATGAAAACCTGAGTCTTCCATGGAGCTCAGTCTCACACATTAACAGCTGTAAATTTTTCAGAATCACAGACTTGATCTCAGATACTTAAATCCGATAATCTTGTGTATCTGCTAAGATCTTAATGTAGGAATCTAAGCTTCGTGGTATCCCACTGATGTTTTTTCCTCTTCTCCAACACCCTGATGATATTCTGTGCAAATGCTTCTTGTCCAGGAAAATCAGGACTTTTTGGGGGGCTGCTTTGTGTTTGCGATTTTTTTTTTGTTTGTTTGTTTTGTTGTTGGGTTTTTTTTTTTTCAATTCTTATTCTACTTATTTTAGCTTTAGGTATTTTAATCATATCCAGAAATATGGTAGAAAAATATAAGTACTGATAAGAAGCTGAAGCCTAATTAAACCTAATTGGACTTTTAATATCCCTGCTGTTATAATCCTATACTGCTAAGCAGTCTGGAGGGATGGAAGACATGGTAGCATGGTCAGCTTTAAATTGTTATGAGGTTTATACCAATCTAAGAGTGATAATAGTTAAGCCTTAGCAAACACATTTATTTGATAAGATAATTACCTCAGCTTGTATTATACTGAAGATTTAATAAAATTTTGTTTTCAGAAAAGATCTCAGAATGTGCAGGATGTTGCAACTTCTGCTTCCAGTTCTGTGATGAGTTGACCTTGGCTGGATTCCAGGTGCCCAGAAAAGCTGCTCTATCACTCCCCAAAGAGGAGAGAAAATATAACCAAATGTTCATTTATTAAGATAAGGAAAGGGAGAAATCACTCACCAATTGCTGACCCAGGCAAAACAGATTCAACTTGGTGAAATTAGCTAAATTTATTAACAACCATATCAGAGTGGGCTAAGGAAAAATAAATCTTTAAGCACCTTCCCTCTCTACCCCTCCCTTCATCCTGGGCTTAATTTTGCTCTCCAATTCTTTACCTCCTCCCCACCAGCAACAGAGAGGGACGGGGAATGGAGACTGTGATCAATTTATCACACATTGTCTCTGATGCTCCTTCCTCCTCAGGAGGAGGACTCCTCACACTCTTCCCCTGATCCAGTGGGGAATCCCTCTCTTAGGAGACAGTCCTCCACTATCTTACCCAATGTGAGTCCTTCCCATGAGCCACGGTTCTTTGTTAACTGCTCCAGCAGTCCTCCATGTGGTCACAAGTCCCACTAGCAAACCTGACCCAGCATGGATTCATGTCTTTCTACAGGACCACGGGTCCTGCCAGGAGCCTGATCTAGTGTGGGATACCCACAGGATTGCAGCTTCCATCTGGTGCATCTGGGGGCCCTTCACAGGCTGCAGGTGGAACTCTGCTCCACTATGGACCTCCATGGGCTGCAGGGACACGGCTGCTTCACCATGGTCTGCACCAGGGGCTGCAGAGAAATCTCTGCTCCTGTATCTGGAGCACCTCCTCCCCCTCCTTTACCACTGACCTTGGTGTCTGCAGGGCTGTTTGTCTCACATATTCTCCTCTGTTACAGCTGCAAGTGCTATTCTGCAGCAACTTCTCCCCTTAAAACAGTTATCCTGGAGGTTCTACTGTTGTCATTGATGGGCTTTACCTTGGCCAGGGATGGGTCCTCCTTGTATCCAGCCGACATTGTCTCTGTTGGACATAGGGGCAGCCTCTGGCAGTTTCTGAGAGAGCCCACCCCTCCTTGTCTCCCTGCTACCAAAACCTTGCCATGCATACCCAATAGAACCTCAAACTATCTCCTTTGCTTTTAAAAGACAGTTTCAAATCCTCCAATTTCTTATTCACAAGACACTAGGAAATGATATCTCTAAATTCTCAATAATTACTCGGACCTTTGAATCCTGTACTATTTTTATAAAACACTATCTCTGGCCAGAGAATCTTGGCATGAAATTGTCTTATGAATCATCCTGTTTTCCTTGTGTAACCTTAAAATCGAATTATTGCAGTAGAAATTTTCAAGTGGGGTGCATAATAATCAAAACTGCAGCTTCTGAGCTCACTTTTTCACTGGCCTTTATTTAATAGTGTAGATATTCTCAGTGAGTCTAACCAAGTCTCGGTTGTTAGGAGACTGTCAGTCTCACATTTTTCTAAATGTGTGAGCTTCACTTTAAAAGCAGCTTGAAGACAATTCCCCTGCTCTTCCAGCAAACTGTACTATTACCTATTTTTGGTTACAACAACTAACAATTTTGTTTGGAATCTACCTCTACTTTGGAACGCAAATTTATTCTTGGCATTATGCACCTTCCCATGCACTCATGCCAGCAGTATCTGTTCGCTTACACTGATCTTCTTTCTTCTCTGATGCTACTTCTGCAACTATATTTATAGATAGCAGTCATGTTTTCCCTCCACCTTTGTTTTTCCAGTTTTAATAACACAAATATTTCTGGGTTCATGACTACTTTTTAGAGTGGATGATGGTGTAGAAATTACTGAAGCTTAACTGAAATTTTTCCAGAACCAGAAGATCACAGAATAACAAGAATGGTTGAGGTTGGAAGGGACAGCTGAAGGTCATCTCCTCCATTCCCCTTGCTCAAGCAGTCATCTAGAGCAGCCTTACCAGGATGATCTCAAGGTGGATTTTTAATATCTCTGTGAGGGAGACTTCACAAACACTCTGGACAACCTGTGCCAGGACTGAGTCATCCTCAGAGGAAAAGAATTTTCTGAAGTTCAGACAGAACCTCTTGTGTTTCTGTTTGTGGCCATTGCCTCTGGACTTCTCACTGGGCACTAATGAAGAGATACTGCCACAAGTTCTTCACAGAAAAGGTGATTGGGCATTGGAATGAGCTTCCCAGGGAGGTGATGGAGGTATTCAAGACTGGATATGGCACTCAGTGCCATGGTCTTATTGACATGTTGGTGTTAGGTCACAGGTTGGACTCGATGGTCTCAAAGGTCTTCTCCAACTTAGTTGACTCTGTCACTCTGTGAAAGATATATCTTCATATGACAATACTAATGTCCTCATAAAAATTATCTCCCATCCACAAGCACAGTGCCAGTCCAAGAAAGGAAATCTCTTTTCAGAGTTAAGACAATGCCTTCAAGAAGGCTCTTTTGCATAGGTAGGACATTTCTTTACCACTGTCTTTCATTTGGTATAGACATTCTTTTATTCTTATGTCATATCTTAGGGTCTTTTTTCTCACTATCATCTTAATAGATCTCTGTAATGTATTCATAAGTTTCAAAACATAATAGTACATATCTGTTTGAAATGTCTTCTGAAATAGCATGTTGTATTAGACTCTCTTTTTGCATTACCTATCATTATTGTTTCAGTATCTTCATAGTTTACCCAGTAAAGAAAACAATCATAGCTTGCTCATGAAATATGGAAATCCTGATGAGTTCCTCTTAGCAGTCTCACTGACAAGGAACTATTTACAGAATTCTGTTGTATCAGAATTTTGTAACACCATATATGTTACTGCACAAACAGTGTAATTTGCAGTGTGTGCATCAAACCTCCTTTGTATTATAGGCTGTTTTGGGGGTTTTAGCAAAATTTTGAATGTAAATCAAATGCTGTTGTCCAAAGTTAAGGGCATCAAAACTCTACATAAATGAACTGAGACAATGAATTTAAATCTTTTGAAATGGTGCTAATTCACTTATATACATTTCTAAAGCCTTTTTAAACATGTCTTTTGAGGGGGGACATTGCTCATTCCATTTCAGATTGGCTTACTGGCTTTTGCTATTTTTATTTTATTTTTTCTTACTTTAAATACAGGGTGAAGTATGAACTTTACAACTCAGATTTCTGTAGAAATATGCAAAGAAAAATACAGATTTGATTTGGCATTAGCAAGAACATCCTCTTAATTTTGTTTACTTAATTTGTTTGGTTGGTTGGTTGGTTTGTTCTTATTTGGATTTTAGGAATTATGGGGACTTTCAAGAGAGTTTAAACTACATAAGAGCACAACTTCCTGTATATCCCTTAAGTTGTTTCTGTATCATATTTGGAAGAAAAATACCATGAAAATTTTACATGGAAGATCTTTCTAAAAGAATTTATTATCTTAGGTCTGGTATAACACTTCAGACTTTAGGTAATTCCATAGAAATTTACTGACATTTGACCTCTGTGCGTTGAAGTTTCCCAGTTTCCCTCTAATTTGGATGCATATTTTTGTTTCTTGACTTGAACTTCTTTGAGTGGGGTTTTTTTTCATGCTTTGCAGATTCCTTCAGTGTACTGAACTACGAAAAAAAACAATAGTATGATAAAGGAAAAGTTGGTGCAAAAACGTGAAAGAAATATTCAGTGGAGAAAGGATCATTGCAGCTGAATGGTAAAGGGTTAAGCAAATGTAGAATATCAATATTGGTGTCATTCAGAGGCTTATTTCCCATTTCTCATCTTCAGTTGTTTATGACTTAATTATTTCTCTAGCCCAGAAACCCAGTAAATCTAACATTGCCTTTACTAATTGCCAGCCACAGGCTAAGTATCAAGTTTGAAAGGCCTCAGACCTGAAATTTATCAGTTTTGTTCTGAGCTTTTCTAAACATCTCTGTGGTTTTGCTTTTACTTGATTTAGCTGAAATAACTTTTTTTTTCTAACAATCAGGTCTTCACAATTAATTTGTCAGAAACATAATTTTTATATAGATATTAGTAGCAGAAAGTTATTCTGTGTAAAACAGAGTAATTATGATTTCATCATATATTGATGTAGCGCAGAGAAATAAATACTTGGAATGATAACAAGGGCCTTGAAAGAGATCATATCATGGGATGATGAGATGGGAGGCACAGCTTGTTACTGGTGATTGCAAGGCTATGAATAACTCACCAATCATCAGTGAAAGAAATAGGAGTTAGACAGGAACAGTTATAGGGATAACAAGAGAAAAGAATAACAAGTATTTGACATATGTAAAATCCATCTGGTGTGCTAAATTTGGAAGCAACATGAAGATGCAGATCAGCAAAGAAATATCAAGGTGTAAAAGTGTGTTGGACAAATAGTCCAAATTGAATCCTAGAAGGAGAAGAAGAAACTTTATCATACACCTCTCACTTCTTCCTGTAAAAGACATTTACAGCTTGCTGGAATTTCCCACTTCCTATATGATGATGATGATCAGTACTGTACACTCTTGGTACCCAGAAAGGGCAACTACCATTAAGGGTGAGCATAACATCAGAGGAAAAACTACGGTAATGAGGAAGTGTGTGTGTAGCATTTTTTACTGAATTATTATTATTATTATATAATTATTATATTATTATATATAATTATTATAATTATGTTATTGTTATTGTTATTGTTATTATTGAGATACTTTGTACAGCAGTATACTTTATCTTCTTTTATTTTCTTGGTTTTTGTCATTTTGTTTCAAAATATATTTGAATAATACTTTTTGAATTACACTGCAAAGTTTTTCATTACAATAAGAATAAATTGTTGTCTTACCTTCTCGATGTTTTTTTCTTGCCTGTAACAAGATTTTTAGTGTGACATTTCCTACACATCTGCACAAAGTGCTGCTTGAGACATCCTGCAGTGTTCAACCTAGTTTCCAGCTGCTTCTCTGTAGGAGTAAAAGGCCACTATGTGCACCAAATTTATCATCTCTGCTTGATTGCTTCTAATCCCTTGGGGCAGCCAAAATAGCAATAAATGCCTCTGTATGGACAGTTGAATTAAGACTTCTCTCTTTGGACTGTATCTTGGGGGGGACTGTATTTAGGGGGTTTTGTTTCCGTGTTTGTTTCTTTGTTTGTTTGTTTGTGGTTTTTCGGATACTGCCTAAGTTCAATATAAAATCTACGTACTTTATTGTGGAATTTTATCACTTCACTTTTTAACCTGCAAATTGCTGAGAGGGTCAGAGTTGTCCCTTTGTCACTAGGGCTCAACTGATTCAGAAAGGATTGCCATTCATTATCTAGCCCACACTCGCCATGAGTGGGCCTCTAGAAGACAGAAAGAAAATAAGCCCAAACTAATTAATCCATCCAAAGTCCAGCAAGGGAAACAATTACTTCCAGAGAGGAATTTAGCCACTCCTGAAACAGGGTGCAATCACCCTCTGGAGTTGGATTTTCTAGAGGTATTCCTAGTCACTTCATTTCAGTATCTTTTGCTGTGTGCAATTAATATGCATGGTATGTATAACTTAAAAGTAAAAAATTATTTTTAGCTGATACACAAAAGATAACTAGTTTTTCTAGAAAATCATGCTGATAATTTAGGTAAAGGATCTTTGATGGCCAGGTAGGCATCACCCCTGAGGTGAAGGGTTGGGTCTCTGCTGCTCCCTGGAATGGATCATATAAGCTTATTTATTTGTTTTTGCTGGGTTTTGTTGTGTTTTTTATTTATTTGTTTTATTTGTTTGTTTATTATTTATTTGTTTTTCTGTTTTTAATTTGCAGATATTTTGCAAGCATTTGTCTTTTAATAAGTGCTTAATATAAAATAGGTAAAATCAGCTGAGATTAATTCCACTGCTACTTCAGGTCGTCCTTTGGAAATTAGATTAGAAGCTGTGTGCTGAAGATGACAGGCTCTTAAAGAGAAATCCCTCTGCTGAAGTCCTCTGAAACATTAACATCAGTTGTCCCAGACTAGATACAGTGGTTGTAAAAAGGGCTTAATGGATCATTGTTCTCATGAGGTACAGGTCTGAAGAACATTAATTTTGGTTTTAGTAGGTTCAAACCTTCCTTTCTACCTCTCTAGCTGTGATCCCAAACATCAGGTCCAAAATAATCAGGCTAGAAATGGTTGAGAGCTCATCTTTCTGGTTGTAGCACCTCACTGTAAAAGGTGAAATTTTGGATGCATTTCGAAATTGAAGCAAGAAGCTGTTTCACAAAGGCTAGGACAGAGAAGGAATTGTGGGTTTAGGTCCGTTCTTCACTGGTTATTTCTGTTTTATCCCAAAATTGTTTAAAGTAAAACAGAGAGACGGCTCTGGGAGACACTGATAACTCCTACATGTCTGGTGTAAGGGTAAGACTGTAAGAAATTAGCTGCTCCAGAAACTCACACATCTGTTTGGGAAGCCTCATACTAATTTTCTGAATGTGTTTCTACAGGTACTTGTCTGTCTGATGAAAAAGATTGTCTCATTTCCTGATTTTACCCGTGATAGGGAAAGAAAACATGTCTACCTAAACTTCATTCATCTGAGCTAAATAAGTTCAGCCATCATAGAGCACTCTTACATGAGGAACTGACCTTCCCCAGGTGAATCAGGCAGCCCTTCTTTGTACTTACCCTGCCATGAATTCATTGTTTGTGGACTAAGTTGAACAAAGTTACACAGCATGGGTTTTTTGGGTTTTTTTTCATCTCTTTTAACTCTTAACCTAACTCTTTTTATCTTCAGTATATAAATCCAGGAACCTTGAGTGTGTATTTAAGTAATACTTCTTGCAGGCCCCTCAAGCAAGCCTAATCAATTCATATGGTTATAAAATAAAAAGCATCTGACACAATTTGTATAGTATCAGTCATGTCATTTCACCTTGCCAGTTCTCTTGCTCCTTTCTGTTCTGATATTCTGAATTCTTAGATGGAAAATATTTTTTCTTTTTTATTCGCAGAATTGTTGGGGTTGGAAGGGACTCTTGAAGATACCAAATTTAATACCTCACTAAAGCAGGTTTACCTAGAACAGGTTGCACATGTACACATGGATTTTGAATATTTTCAGAGAAGGAGGATCCCCCACCTCTCTGGGCAACCTGTTCTAGTGCTCCGTCCTCCTCAAAGTGAAGAAGATTTTCCTCATATTCCGATGAAACTTCCTGTGTTTCAATAGTGCTCATGGCCCCTTTTCCTGTCATAATTTATATCTCTTTTTTTTTGTATTCTTTTTGTTCAATAGAGTTTTTTCTATTTTTGTGAAGAAGCCTAAATTATTTCACTTTGAAGTACAAATTCTTGTTACTATTATTTCTGTGTTAAACAGGTCTTTTTGCTAGGATTATATTTGCCCTTTGAATCAATCTTGTGATGGACTGAAAAACTGTGTTCTTTAATACAATACTCTTCTGCTAATAGAGCAAAGACAAAGTTCAAGTGTTCAACCCACACAACCTTTATTATTTCTATTATTGTTTTATTTAAAAAATAAAGATTTGTTTGCTTTATTTTAGTAGAAATTAGGAAGGTTTGTTATAGGGGGTGACTGTTTTCACTACAGACAATTTAATGTAAATAATTCTTAAATTATGCCAATTAGTTCTAGAGCATTTGTCTGTCAATTACCCAGTAGCTGGTAATCAGAAAAGGTTATCATTGTTTATATAATGTCTACTAAATTGCACAGACATCAAAATGCCTAGCTATAGGGACAGCAAAAGAACCCCCAAAACCTGTCTATGTTTTGCCTTTGTGGTAAAGCCGATTTACCAGAATTTTAAAAAGAAAGGAAAAAAACCAACAAATAGCAAAACACAAAAAATGTTAGGTTGTTAAAGTAACCATTCAAAAGTTGAGACAGCAAACATTTTTACTTACCAGCCAATCTTTTTTCTCTTTGTGTTCTTAACAGATTGTATTTAAATTATTAAATACTATTTCCACAGTTTCACAGAGCAAGTGGGAAGAAGAAAGTAATTGAAAACTGTTAGAGGAAGACAACAGTGATTAATCTTTGTAAAATGTCAGAAAGACATAGTAACTGAGAAATCAAGGAATTTTTCTCATGTAACTTGGACAGGTAAGATTTATACTAGGAAGACTCCTTGATAGTCAAAAGAAAACAAACACCTCCAGAAGATGATTCATCTCATCTCAAACAGATTTGATGAATATTCTTTTGGAGGTGACTGTTTCTCTCTCCCCCTGTGTCTCTATTGATTTGAAATAAAGCTCCAATGATTTCCTTTAATTCCACTATCTTGTTTAGTTTAGATGGATCTCACCCTAAGAGAACCTACAATATGAATGGAGTAATGTTTCAGATTAAACTAATGTGATGTGACTGATTTATTCAGACTATTGTAAATCTCTTAACACTTAAGGCTATGCAGATGAGGTCAGAACTGTTCAACTGACCAAAGGGATAGCCCATACCATATGACACCATGCTCAGTGATAAAAGATGGGGGAAGAAGGTGGAAGAGGAAACATGAGGAGTGATGGTGCCTGTCGTCCTAGCTAACTGTTACTCATGATGGGGCCCTGCTTTCCTAGACCTGGCTGAACACCTGCCTGCCCATGGGAAGTGGTGAATGAATTCCTTGTTTTGCTTTGCTTGTGTGCACAGTTTTTTCTTTACCTATTGAACTGCCTTTATTTCAACCCACAAGTTTTCTCACTTTTACCCAATCAATTCTGCCTCCCATCCCATTAGGGGGGCATGAACTATTGTTCCTGTGGGGCTTAGCTGCCTAGTTGGTTTAAATCACTTTGGTTAAATCAGCTAAATCAAAGACTAGTAGTCTGGATGTATTTTGTCCCACAAAGCAGAATTTTCTTCGGAAAGTGACAAATATTTGTGACATGTTTTTTTGAATATTTGAAGTGACTCAATCTACTTTGAAGACTAGAGAATAATAAAAGAAGTGAGAGTTCTGTGTCTAGAAAAAGATGGAAGAGAGAAACTTCTTACTACTGGAAGATCAAAACAAGACTTTAAACTAGTTTTGAGTGATTAATGGAAATTAAAACATTAAATCAAATTCATATTATCATAAACATATGTGAGGTATTGTTCACCATTGAGAAGAAGGTTGTGGGCATTTTTTTGACAACTATTTATGGTAATAAACTGACTGAAAAGAAAAAGACATTTCACATATGCTGGCTTCTGTGCCTGGGAAAAGTGAAACCAGCAGCAGCTTATAGTGTTATGATAAGATCCTCTTAGAGTTCCTTCAGTGGCTTCTGCGAGATTAACTGCTGGGCTTGTGCTTCATTTAGGAAAGAGGGTGGCAGGTGGGAGGGGAATAATAACTTCTTCAGTAATCACTTAGTCTATGTGTAAGTGTATTTAAAACACTGTGGATTAAAAAGCCCTTTGCAGGTGAGATAGACTGAAAAAATCCTTTTACCATTGAGCATAAGTATCCTAGGTTTAGAAAAGAGGACATTGATGGTTTGCCTTCTGAAGCAAGGGGTGGTTCCTAACTCTTATTCAAAAGTTAATGGTCTTGATAAAGGAGCCATTTCTTATGTTAATCAGCATATTGATCTTTCTGTGCAAGTCTGACTCTATTCCTCTGAGACAGAAGAACTAAATGCAAAATAATTTTCTAGCTCCTCACCATTTTTGTCACTCTCTTATGAATTCCTGCTAGAACCCCTTGAAATAGCCTCTTGACAGCTCTTTTAAGTGAATCTTGATCTTGGGATCACTGAGTAACATTTAATGAGATTAGAGCATCTCTTCATAAAAAAATATGGCTTCATAATGCATATGTTGATTTGTTTTCTTTTTTTTTTTAATATGTTGTTTTCTCTTCTTCTCCAGAGATATGTAGTGCGGGTATTTTGTTTGTTTGCTTTTTTTTGGGTTTGTTTTCTTTTCTTCGCAAAGATTTATGACTGACCTGAAACTCTGAAACCAAGCCTCTGATTTGGGAGAATGTAGGAGATTACCAATTTCTTTCAGAATATTTCATTAAGTCAATGAAAAAACAATTGAATTTTAAGACTGGATTGTTTTTATAAACATTACTGATTCATCCCTTACCTGTTCAAAGCTAGCTTTTTAAAAACTGCAATGTCATCAAAGGGCACGCTCTGTGAAATGGAGCTTTCTACTTGATTTGGGTAACACAAGATGACAGAGGAAAAAAATAAATGAAAAATTGTATATCTTAAATTTTGTCCTCTTTATTTGGCTAGGTCAGCATGCCAAATGGAAGGTGTAATCACACAGACCATATTGATATTCAAATGTGGAAAGAGACACCATAACTTTGATCCCATTTTTATGTTCATGTTGCTGCAACTCTGTGGTTCCCTCATATTACCAGTACCAAATACTTTGGTGGTCTGCAACATGGTCCTCTCATTACATGTGACACTGTGCTGGGATCCTCTGAATGACAATTCAGAGTTAAATACTTCACACTGTGAGAAACTGAGTTCCTCATCACTGTATGTAAACAACACACCAGCTTCATTGCTAGAGGTATTTTTCCTTTTCTCAGTAACTAACTCACAAGGCTAGGAAGACCCATCAATGTTGATAATAAACCTTACTGCTGAGATTGTCCTCCAAAGCTCCTCCATTTTGTCAGGTGACTCAGAATTTTCTTCCCTTTTATTTCCAGAATCTGATTCTGGTTCATAAACTAAACTTTGAATCTGAATAAACTTATATCCTCCCACCTAACTTGCTGCCCAGATGTAACTGAAAAGGAAAAGAAACCAAGTACCCCAGTCCTTTCTAGTGAAATCTACTCCTGCCACATACTCACACTCCAAGGAGAAATACTGCCGCCTTGTACTTGCATGCCTACCTTGGGACTACCTCTTCAGAGTTGTTATCCCAGCACCACTGGTTCGAGAACATACTGGAAAATATAGCGAACAGGAAGTGCTGAGCACTTAAAAAAAACCTCAACTCACAAAACAACAAAAGCTATTTTTTTTGCAGAGAACTTAGTACTTCTGTACTCATACATAATCAGATCACAAAATGGGACTGATCCTGTTTAAGCAATCCTTCAATGTTGGTGATAGTGAGAGCCCATTATATTATAGCTTGCATTTTAGTCTTTCCTTATGCAATTTTTAAGTAAATAGGCAACTCTGAAACTATTGGCCAAATGATTTACCACCAGGAATTAAGAAGCCTTTTCTTTTCCTGTTGTTGAAAAATAAGATGGGTCTTCACAAAAAAAAAGGAAAAATAGAAAAGTTTAGTCTTGTCTTCTTATGAACCAAAATATTAGATAGCCACAGGAACAAAAAATCCTGTGTATTTTATTTGGATGTTGTTAGGCCTCTATTTTGAAAGTCACAGTAGTGTCCTTTCCTGAAGTTTACAACATTCATTATTTTTGCAATAGGAAGAAGTTTCTTGTCCTGTCTGGAAGCTATTAACTTAAAAATTAATGTCTTAGACTCCTGTAGGGATGGAGCTGATTAATCTTTTTGCTATCACTTGTTCAAATTAACATGTGATATATATGTGTTCATGTATTTTAAAGGTTTCACTACATGACATTACCTAATATTTCTTCTTTTTTTAAGCAACAGCTCTTTGTTTCAGAAGAAATGACACTCATAAAACAAAGAAATGAAGGCCAACAGCTAAACAGTCATCTTGCTGAAGAGAAAACTGCTGGATAGGCCAAAAGCAGTTTCCTTCTATATTCAGCCTGAAGAAAGAAATTGGGAATCTCAATCCTTGGAAAGCAAAAAGTTGAAAGGAAAACCTCTATCTGTTTAAGACTGCAGAGAAGAAGAAAAAAATAATCTCCTTAAGCAAAGGAAGGTTAGAAAGGAAATATGACAGAAGAGAAATATTGATACATACAGGTTTATGTGGGATTACAAAAGGTAGTGTATGTGTAACTAAAAAACCTGTGAGATCAGATGACATGGGAGACAAAGAAAGATATTGTAATCTACCCATAAAAGTTAAACCTACCAAATAATGAAAGCAATTATGTCTATTAATATGCATGCAAGTAAGTATTTGCTGGAACAGAGCAGTCATGAATATTCAGATGGTAATCAGATGTTTTAAAATTCTAAATATTTAACTTATTAACTTGTTCTAGTTTCATGTTTTCATTTTCCATAAGCTGTTTGCTCTTCATTACTTGGTTTATGTTTTATAGCAGAAATTTCAATGATCTATCATGAAGTTCAAATAATACTGTATAAAGTCCAAGTAATCAATTTATAAACAGTTTATGAGAAAGCCACAGAACACTTGCTCTTTTTATAAAGTTTGAATGCCAGTGAACAGATGACATCACAAGCTTTAGGACTATCTTCTGCATAACAGCATTCAATATTTTAAAGGTGTTAGATTCACTAGTACTACTTGACTGGTTTTAATTCTGAGGAATCCGGCTTTCTTTGTGCAGGAAAAGAACCTATTTTACATATTTTTAGATCACAATGTTAATTAATGCTTGCCTTTTGTATTCGAGGAATTGTTTCATCTTCTTTTTCCCTGGAGAGTCCTGAATGGAAGAACAAGTCTTCTTCCTCAGTAGGAACACACCCCAGTGTCCAGTAAGATTCTGGTTTGGTCTGAATGGGGAACACGGTGAAATGTACGATCTTAGTAAATGATTCATGATGATATCTACTGCACAGAATAGTGCCACTGGAGATAAATCTGTATCTGTATACAGGCCAAGCAAAAAACAACTCACAGTATAAGTAATATTAAAGATATTTAAATGCTTTTGGAGAAAGGTCATAGACTTTAGGTTAGCTAGTTCAGAAAAAAAAGTAACATTATTAGAAAATGCAAGTGTGCAATGGGAAAAGCCACATGTGAGATGTGCCCTTCCTCATCTGCCTGTGCAGTGATAGCCTCACTTGAAGAGCAATGATATCTCTCTGCGGAGGGAGAAGTCTCTATACATCAGCCTACTAATGGTACCTGAGCAATAAACAACATTCCTGTCACTGCAGCGGGGAAGCTATGGTGGCTGAGTACAGATTGATGTGGCGGTGGTCCAGCCCCTTGCATTTAAAGTGAGTGACACCCAGTGGGTGAACTTCTCTGCCCAGGACTCCACCCTTGAGGAGAATCCTGAGGGAGACGCAGAGGTTTGATATCCACGCCCACGAGACGCCACTCACATCTCATCTCCACCCTGTTTCCAGACCTTTCTTCCCTCCTTGGTTCCGGATTGGTCCCACTGGTTCATGTTTTATAATAAGTTCATATATTATGCAATCAGTTTCTAGAACGATCTTAAGAGCTCCGTTTTGGATTTGATGTCCCAAGTCTGTCCCTCCTCTCCTGTCCCCTGAGTGGTCAGTGTTAACCCTTGTCATTCCCTGGTTGGTTATCTCCGCTGTTCCTTCCCCCCCGTTCTTCTGCCCTTAAAAACCTTTGTTCCAGCCTTGGAGGGGGCTGTTCTGTTGGCTCCCGCCTATGCCGCGTTTCCTCCGTCCCTCGAGGGACGAGAAATAAAGCCTAGGTATATAGCCACAAGCAGCCGGGCTCTCTCCTTCTTGCCTCTGCCGTCGCTCAGAAACAGCTACCGGCGTAACCTGCGAAAAGCCGTTTGCCACGCAGCTCCCTGCGGAACTTCCATCCGGCCCCTGTGGATCCAGGAACTGAAAGCCCCAGAGCCCACTGTCAGCTCTGAGGGCATCGGATCACATTGCCGCCCGCCAAGCTTGGGCTAGGAAGCGGCACCGGTGCGGCAGATTGCTACATAGTAGCTGAGCATGCCTTCATTGCGTGAAATTTTGGTGTGGACCTTTTTTGCAAATGTCCAGTAAATCCTTGTGTAGACTCTGCATGCTCCTCAGAATAAGTTTTCAAGGAGTACCTGATATTTCACTGTGGAGTCTTTCTGCGAAACTCTCTTATAAATTGACTGTAAAACAATTTTGTATCAGTGAGTGCTAAGGAGTTAAAGTAGAGATGATGATGTGTCTGCAAATAATTCAGAGAAAGCAGAACCATTTCTGGGAAGTATTTCCAACTTCTGAAGATATTACAATCTTTGATGCAGACTAGTTTAAATCTGCATTTTAAAATCACATAACGTGGTTAAGTTTCAAAAATAGAGAAAGGTGTAAACAGAAGTGTCAACCAGCCCTTCTGGCTGTTGAAAAGACACCTTGAATTAAAGTGAGAGACTCTGAAAAAAAGAGACTGCCTGAGGAGGGAAATGTCAAAAATGCATGTCACATGAGAGTGCATGTTGCTGGTACTTGCAAGACCAATTCTTATCTCACAAGGGAAGAAGCTTAAGAACAGAGTGACTCCGATGGAGGTCAGCACATGATGTACACTTTTCCTGGGAAGTGAGTAGCAGTATCAGTGAACTCACAGCCCCGCTTCTGATGTGCTATGGCCTTTAAGATGAGAGAAAGGAAAATATGAACAGCTTTTAACATTACAAGCATTTGAGAGTGTTTCCAGCTTCAAGGTTCTGAAATGAGTGTGGGAAGAACGTTTCAGTTGAGACATAGCACTTCCTATTGCTGTCAGGTACCAGTAAGCTAATACATCAAATAGGTAAGTGAATTACCAAGCCCAATGTACTCTTCGAAACTACATTCTTTCTTTACCACTAAACAAAATCACTAAAAATGAGTTTACTGCTATTATGTAGGGTAAGAACAGCTCAGGCAGAAGCAAAAATTATTTTAAGTGAATATGTGTATAGCCCGTCTTGTATTTCAACACTAGTGCAAGTTATTGAGCCAGATCCTCAGCTGGTAGAATTGACTTAGATATGTTGAATTTGTTTGAACTACATTTATTTGCACAAGCCACGCCTGGCTCACTGTGTAGGTAGATGTGGTCTGGGCTCAAAAGCAGATAGTAAGATTGTTGTCTGCTGATTTAACCATTGATTTCTCATGGATCAGATGATGGGTTTTAGGATCATTTTGGAAAAGAAATTCAAAACTTAGTTTTATTAGCTTTTGTGCAAACACCATAAAATCTTACTGCAATAATGTTCATAAAGAAGACCTGAACCAAACCTTATCAAGTTTCCCATTGATTAAAATGGGTTTTAAATCTGAGGGGGAAATAACGTTATCCTGCATGAAGTGAAAGAAATTCAGGTTTAGATTTTATGCACCTGAAAAATGGATATAGTAACTTACTAATTTATTTTGTAAGAGCTGCTAAGAATTTAAAGTCTCTTTAACTGATTGCTTTTACGTCCCTTTCCTCTAAGGGAAACAGCATTGCAAAATAAGCCTTTTATGGCCTGTATGAGAGTAACAACACAGAACAATTATTGGAAATACAATGCATTGTAATGGATTTTTTATATGTGTATTTTATATGTTTATCTGTTGTTGAATAGCTGTTAGAAGCACTAAGAGATACATTAAGAAAAAAAAAAAAGAAGAAAGTATATGATTGTTTTCCATCCAGTGCATTCTGTAACATACAGTAATCAAAAGAATTTTCTTTGTTCACTCTTTTTTTGTTCAGGCTGTTGTTCCACTTCCAGCTGCATAGCACTGTTATAGCTCCAGTAAGAATTCTAGTACAACTCTTAGGGGCTATCAACTCCAATCTTAGAACCTATTACGTAATATATAGTTTATAATTGCTTACATTAAATACAGATAACATTGGTGGCACATCCTGAGTAAATAATTATTATGTGTATTTTAAGTTGTTATTTAACACATGCTGCATAAACATGTCCATCATTAAAGACCAGACTGAGTGTAGCTTTTCCACCTGTATTAGTAAATGTGAGTGACAGTTTTTATAAATTTTGCTTTGGATTTTTTTACTTTTTGGTGGATTGTCTACCATGGTAGGGTTCCCACAGTGGAGCAGAGAAAGAATGTGAGGAGTCCTCCCGAGGAGGACGGAGAAGAAATGTGTAATGGACAAACTGATTAAAATCCCCATTTCCCATCCCCCTTCACAGATGGACAGGGGACGAGGTAGAGAAAATCATGAGTAAAGTTAAACCCGGGAAGAAAGGAGTAAGGGGAAACTTTAAAGATTTAATTTTTATTTTCCATTATCTAATCTGATTTTGATTGGTGATCAATTAAACTAATTTTTCTAAATTGAATCTGTTTTGCCTGTGACAGTAACTGGTGAGTGAGCTCTCCCAGTTCTATCTTGACCCCCAAGCCTCTCATTACCTTCTCTCCACAGTCCAGCTGAGGAGGGGAGTGAGAGAGTGGCTTTGGTGGGCACCCACTGTCCAGTCAGGGTCATCCCAACACCACAGTATTTCAAGAATAGCCTCCTTTAGGGTATATCTTTTTGGTTCTTTTCTCAAATGGATTTTTTTAACTTGGAAAACTGATTAGGGTGGAGGCTCTAACCTGTATTGTAAGGGAAGATGAAAATGTTTATATATATTTATTCTAATATAAATTAATTTAATAATTATATTTACCCTGACATTCAGGATAGAATTTAGAGCAAGTAGGTTTTTTTTAATTAATTTCTTTATTTCTCTTTTTATTTTGGTTCAGCCGAGATGCCCATTTCCCACATATATTTACAGCCTGACACTCTGTTTTCTCAGCATAAGCAAAGAAATTGCAAAAGTTTCAGTCTTTAAAAATTAATTGGATCTATTTTTGAATCTCAGTTTGACTGCACAGTACCCAGAGGGAGCCACAGAAATGTCTTTTAAGGACCTTAAAATAGTGTTTCTATTCATAAAAGTGTCACAGCTTTACAGTCCAGTATCTCATAGCTCTGCAGGCTAAAAGTGAGTGCAAGTCTTGAGAGGACAATCTCTTCCCAGTGGAACAAACTGTTTCACTATGGCCTTACAGAACCAAAAGACATAAAACTTCTATCTTAAGAAAACAAATAAACCAGCAAAGAATGGAGGCATAACTATAACAAAAAGTAGATATAAATTTTGCTTATCCTAAGCTTGAAACATGTTCATTTATGGTGGGAAGATGAGTTTAGTGACTGTATTTTGGCAGAAAATTAAAGTTCCTTTGACAATGTGGTTACTGTTTCATAAATAAGCTATTTGAAGTTAACCTGACTATATGATAAATCCTATCAAGATAAGCTAATGGACAGTTACAGCTGCCAAAAGTGTATACGAGGTGTAATGTTATACCACAACATATATAAAAGAATCAGGAATGCCATCTGTATGTAGGTGGTATCTACCAGTCCAGTTTCTGGGGTATCATTACATAGACAATAGGAGATGTATTATTGTCTGGGGAAAGCAAAACATAAACAAGAACAAAATCCCCACAAGAGATATTTTTCTCATTCCTCTTCCTCCTCCACTCCTCAGAGAGGAATACCATAGGAATGACATCTTCTCTATCAGCAAATTTCATCATAACATTAATCTTTGAGGCAACCTGATTCTTGTTCTTGTTTTGCACAAATAAACACATCTTGAGCCAGCAACTATGTTGTACACAGTAGGGTTTTTTAATTCTGGCTCAATTTCCTTCTCTTTACATTTTTATGTATAAAATAATATTGCTATCCTTTACATTGCATTCAAGTATGTTCTCACAGGTGTTTTAAATCCTCTTCCACCTTAAGGCCTCATTTGAACTCTTTGTACTACTCCTTGCTACTAGCTGGGTCTCAGACACTGAATGAAGGCAGACCCAGCAGCTTTCATAAGTCTTAATGGTAAATGAACAAAATCAAGTACCAATGCTGAAATTAATCTGAAAAGATAGAAGGAAAAACAAAACAAAACAAAACAACCAACCAAGCAAAAAACACCACAAAGCAGACAAGCAACCAAAAGCTTCAACATATAAACATGAGACTCAAGGAAATTCGAGGGAGAAGTTTAGCAACTCAACAAATTTCAATTTTTTAGATAAATCAGGGATAATCTGAAATATATTAAAAAGCACTTCTCCAAGTAAGGAGTGGGTGCCAATAGGAAGGAAGACAGCCAGAAGGTAACTTGTGGTGGTTTTAGCAGTTTAGAAACAGCACAGAGCCCATAGGTAATAGACAGGTTACTAGACCAGTTAAACAAGCTGGTAATGCCTCCGTGATGACATATTTAAAGGAGGAAATGTGAGAACTTCTTTTTCCTGCTTCCCCACCAAGGGGTGGCAAGGGGGGCCCCCAGGCCCCGTCCCAGAGTGGGCCTGGGCCCCCCGGTGCAGCAGCACGGGGCCAGGCTGCTGGGAGAAAGCCACCCTGGAGCCGCAAGCAGCCGAGAACAGCCGTGAGCAGCCACGCAGCCGGAATTGTACAGCATGAATCTCTGCAGCCAGCGCGGGGCCAACGGGCCCTTCCACACAGCCAGCGTGGCTCGCGCCAAACCAAGAAAAACACCACGCAGCCAGCAGTGAGAGACAGGGCCAGACTTTCCCAATGCAGAGCCCAGACAAGATCAACTTCTCAGCTGCAGCTTAACAGACATGAACTTTCTTCCAAGTCAGAAAGAAAGGAAAAGTGAGATCACATGAGAAGAAGAAACATGGCGACACCAAGGTTGGTAAGGGAAGGGAGAGAGAGGAGGCACCCTCAGCGCCGGAGCTGAAATTCTTCTGCAAGCTGTGGTGAGGACTATAATACAGCAAATTGTTTTCCCTATAATTCATGACATGAAGTACATGGGGGCACACAGAAATCCACGCACAGCCTGTGAAGGTAAAATGCTCCCACCAGAGCCCATAGATATTGTGAAAAGCTCTTAGAGATTGAAGAACAGAGCCTTTGTTTTCAGGCTGGAATAGGTCATCCTTAAAAGACTAAAACCCCATGACTATTATGACCCATGATGGCAGTTGTGAGAAGACTGCAAGATTTCATGGGAGGGATATTTTTCACTGCAGCAGGTTTGGGCGGACTGTTGTTTGTGAAGTTTGAAGCCATGCTGGAGAAGTTTGCAGAGAACTATTTTGTGTGGGAGGAATCCCACGGCACAGCAGAAGAAACTCTCTTTTCCTTAAACATAGAAAGACTCTTAAGAAACGAAACACTGACCAAAACCCCATGTTTGTTTCCCTTGCATGGTTAAGTGGAAAGAGGGAGGTGTTCTGAAAGTTTGCTTTGGTTTCTCGTTATTGTCTTTACTTTTAATTCTATTAGTAATAAATTTTCTTTATACTGTTAAATTTGGACCTGTTTTGCCTTGAAGTTTTCTGTTTTCCTCAATAATCCTTATTTTACCTCATGAAAATGAAGTTTTAATTTCCCCTTCTCTGCTCAGCTATAGCAGTCAAGTAAGTAAATAGTTTTCTGTGGTGCTTGGCGCCTAACCAGCATCAAACCGCCCCATAACTTAATTTCTGACAAGCATCCATTCACTGGAAAACAAGTTCATGCTTTTGATAGTTCTGCTAATTCTGGAAGAAGAATTAAACTATAAAACCATAATACATGAGGAATGAAAAAAAGAGATGATTTAAATCTAAGAAATAAAAAGGAATAAATTATAAAGTCTTAAGTCTTAAAGAAAAAAAAGGTAAAAATTGAAAAGGTCTTAAATAAATTTGAGATAATTAATAGCCAGTTAGAAAAATAGTGCTTGAGAAAACCTTTGTGGTTGAGGGTTAGTTTGAGTACCCTGAACATGTGCATTAGTCAGTCTTGGGCTTTAGTGAATCAAAAGTATTAAGACAGCAAGACACGTCAGGTTCACAGAACAGCACATATGGTGGTACATTTCGCTGCATCTGGGAATTAAAAAGACCAGATCACAGTCTAAGCACTGGCACATGGCTGTTTATTTTATCAAATTATTACCATGGTCACTGATACCATTATGGTCCATGAAAAATTAGCAGTGTCCCACACGTGGTTTCATTTGTGGTTGACAGCTTAGATGTTACCATGCATTGTAGATGTTCAGACATAAGCCACACCATCTTACTGGCCCGAAGGGCTTTCAAATGCTCTCTGGCCTGTTCTATCTCCCGGTGTAGGTGGAGTATTTTTGATACATAGCACAAAATAAGACAATGACCTATTTCTAGTCTACAAACAGGGCATGAACAATAAAAAAGGAAGTAAAAACTGTGAAATAGGAGGAAACTCCACAGAAATTCCCATCAGAATAATGATCATTGCATCAGAAGACAAATGGCTTACTATTCTGAATAAAATCAGGAACCTTGTTTAATTAATTTTTTCTACCATTGCACAAACTGGACTTTCTTACAATTTTTTTGCAGTAGCATTGAAATAAAAACAGTAAATGATGGAGAGTAAATAGGTAAAACACATTGCTTAAGTTTACTTCAACCATAGGCCTATATAAACCATATTTAAAATAGAATGCATAACAAAAATTTTTTTAAAGTGGAGTTCATGACCAAGGAAGCTGTTTTGTCTCCAATACAAAGACTAGATAAACATTGGGTGACGGGGAATATTTTATCTAATGTCTAGGAAAGCAAATTACTGCTATTGCTAAATGCTATAGGAAACTAACCCAACCAAAACAAAAAAATTAAGTGTTGATAGAAATATTCGTAATAAGTAACACAGAGAAATGGATGTCTAATCAAAGACCCTAAAACTTTCAGATGCTGTTGTTAACTGAAAATTTGCAGAAACCAAAGCAGTCTGACGCTCACTAAGTCCTGTTGCACATTCTGATGAGAGTTATGAAACTCCAGAGGCCTCCAGTTAACTTTTTTCCATCTCCCATTTAGTATTTTCCTGAGTGATGGCTGTTTACGTTCATGAGCTATGGTAATGCATTAGGTCAGGAATCATTAAGAGCTCAGCTCTTCCAAGTCCAAAAGGCAGAACAAAGGGGATCTTTTCACTGCAGTCAAATAATCTAATATTTTGCACAGAGTTTTGTTTTGAGAACTACACTACTTATTCTCAGAGGTCAACTGTGTTGATTCTTTTCCCTTTCTAGTCAAATGTGTCCAATAATCCTCTTTGGTTATCTGAGCTCTGTTTTTTCTGAAACTGCCTTCTGTCACAGAGAGATAAGTTATGTCAGATGCCCTAGGCTACAGAAGGCCAAAATATGTTTTGTTCAGTCTGTAGGTCACTAGCAGAGGAGCAATGCCTGTAACTGTGACTCCTTTCCATCTGTACTGTCTTCTTGATATGTTTGTGAGTCTTGCTGAAGTCTCAAAAGTGCCTGGTGTCTTCAGACATTTAAAGGGAGTGCTGTTTGGGACCCAGATGTTACATTTTTATTTCACTGGAGAAAACTCAGCTTGCTGATCCTGTTAGCATGATAGAGTGACATATTTTCCTGTTGAGACAGAAGTAAAAGGAACAATCAAGTGGAGAAAGGAAAAAGGAAAAAGAAAGAAAAGAAAACCCCCCAATGACCTTTATATGATACATAAGGACTAAGCTAATTTTCACAATGACTTTTTGTATCACTTGCTTGAGAAAAAAAGTTATTTTAATAAGAGTACATCTCTAACTTTGCTGGTTTTTGTTTTCTCTTTCTCATACATCAATATCTAAACCTATAAATTCTCTATATTCTTAAACAAACCTGCTGCTTCTCATAAATATTGGTTCAAATACTAAACAGTTTATTTAGCTAAGTTTGAAAACTATGTTTTTGTTTCCGTTATGCCACTGGAATTGAATGCTTTTCTTCAATTAGACATTAATTTTATGAAGAATGTCAGCATAGATATTTTTCAGTATACTCCTGTGCTTATAGACAAGACATTCATTTACCTATGTAATTTAAACACACATACATGTACATATACACAGAGTTTTTTCACTGAGATAATTAAGCATTATAAAATGCATCAATAAACAGGCATATCATATAATTCATTTTCAGAGTAATCTACATGAAATAGAACATACTTTTTCTGCCTTTCACTTCATTATGCATACTTACTAAGAAGCTTGTAAAAGAGATATACTTCTGGTCTTCTCCAAATCCTTACTATAATAGTTTAATTTAATGACATAATATAATTTTTTACAGAGAGACAAGATTTTCAGGTTTTTACACTGGCGTGATAGGGGACTTAAATAATGTAATATTCCTGGATTTGATGTGTTTGTGGGGAATGACTTTGTTTTATCAACATTTTTGCACACAGCTATGCAAGATGTTCAGGGTTTCAGTGGGACTATTGTCTGTAATGCTAAGCACATTTACAAAGGTTTAGGGCATCAGATATATCTTCATTTTTATCTTCTGTGTTAAGCACATAATTCAATGCTTTCTTCAGTAGTGAAGACTAATTTAAGAAATGCATTTTTTACTTAAAGAGTTTTCTTTATTCATCCTCCATATGAGCTACGTGCCTTCTCTCTCTTTATAATCAAAAGTCTGAAACAGTTACTTTCAGAGCACAAGTAATTTCTAACATTTACAAGAGCCTAGATAAACCTCTTAATTTTCTTCTCTGACTGAAAAGTGTAGATTTCTGTCTCAGACATGGACACATCTATGCTGTGGCTATTTAAAGTTAGGCAAAATTAATCCCACTTGAATTTTCTACAAAAGTCACAGAAACTCTTTGGCATCAATCTTAGGGTGTTAATAGAACTATTAACTGCAGTTTTTAATTTCTTTGTTTTGTTAAGATTAAAATGATGTGTAGGCTTTCTCACATGGGTGACCCATAAGTAAGCCAGGGATGAAAATGATTGATTTCTATCATCCTTGTCTAATAATAAGATGCAAATGCTCAGCTTCGTTTGTCTGAGATTAATAAAGTTAAGAAGAGGTCAGTTAGATAAAGTATTGTGATGCATAATGTGCTGGTACAGATTTTGGAGCTTTTTCTTGTTGACATATAAAATATCAAGGGAAATGTGGTTATATAAGTGGCAGTACACTGAATACTGCTTGACAGGTAAGTCCTTCATATCACATTATATCTTGTTATATTTTCATTTATTTCAGTTTTCAGTATGGTTTTGGTTTTTTTGATTTTTTTAACGCTTCTGGTAGCTATTTTCCACAGTCATATATATGCATTGTGTTACACGTCATAGTAAATTGGTTATCGGTTTTCATTTCCTAATAAGCTTGAAAAATATATCCTTTGAAATTTCAGTCACTGAGGCACAGGTATGCATAAACTGCACTAATCCCTGGATTATCTGTTCAAATATTTTCCATCTAGAATAGTTTTTAAATCTGAAAGTAATTACCTTCATTTGTCCAGCACTGTCTTGTTTTTTTTTAATTTTTGGTGTGGTTTTCTCCTTACAGTGATCAGTAAGCAAGCTGTATTTTTCCATCTCAGTAAATACACCTTAAAAAGTGTTCGGCACTAAGATTACAACAATATTAAGACCTCAGACTCCTTTTCCTTCTGACATGTGTTACAGACTTGAAAACTATAAAAAGACTTAATGGGACAAATCACAGCATGAAATCCTTCTCCTTTTCTGTGTGCTTTAGTACAATGGTTGACACACGAGAAATACAGATCATGAGAAATAAGTATGGATCATAGCATCATAGAATGGCTTGGGTTGGAAGGGACTTTAAAGATCATCTAGTTCAAATACCCCTGCCATGGGCAGGGACATTGTCCCTGAGGTTGCTCAGGGCCACATCTGGTTTGGCCTTGAACACTTCCACTTGCCACAGCTTCCCTGGGAAACATGTTCCAGGATCTCACCAGCCTCATGTTAAATTTTTTTTCCTTATGTGCAAGCTGAATCTTACTCATTTTAACACTGTTTGCCTTTGTCCTCTCACTACAGGCCCTATTTAAAAGTCTTTCTCTGTCATTCTTGTAAACCCCCTTTCAGTATAGAAAACCCACAATCAGGTCTCCCTGAAGCCTTCTCCATGCTGAACAGCCCCAACTCGCTCAGTCTCTTTTTCATATCAGATATGTTCCAGCTTTCTGATCATTTTTCTGTCCTTCCTCCAGACCTGCTCTAGCAGGTCCATGGATTCCTTATAGCAGTACTCCAGATGAGGTGCCGCACCGACTGATTCCTTGCCCAAGCCAGGCGGGCGGCAATGTGATCCGATGCCCTCAGAGCTGACAGTGGGCTCTGGGGCTTTCAGTTCCTGGATCCACAGNTCTGTAAGTGTGCACTGACAGCTGATACCAAATTTTTCATCTACCAGTACACCCAATTCCTTTCTGCAGGGCTGTTATCAATCCATTCATCCTGTATTGATACTGAGGCTTCTGACCCAGGTACAGGACCTTGCATTTGACCTTGCTGAACATCATGAAGTTCATCTGGGCCTACTCCTCAAACTTTTCAAGGTCCAACTATATAACATCTCCTCCTTCAAACATATGAACTGCACCACTCAGCTTGGTGTCATCTGCAATTTTGCTGAGGGTGCACTCAATCCCACTGTCCATGTTATAAATAAGGGTATTAAAGAGTACCAGTCCCAATATAGACCCCCGAGGGACAGTGGTCATTTGGAAGTAAAACAGACTTCTGTATTCATATCCTGAATTTCTCTCTGTTAGTTCTGAATATCTTAGAATAGGGATAATCTTATAACATTGTTCTAGAAATATCCACGTAATCACCAAGTGAGTGAGTGTGCTAAAACAGCATAATCACATGACAGAGAAAATAGCTTTGTCTCAGGAGACTTTTGCAACAGGATTAATTAGCTCAGGTGGATTTGTGTTTGGTATTTTTGGTTTTCTTCCAGTTCTTCAATTAACAAATCTAGACCTAACTTGTATATTTTTGAAAAAATGCTCCCTAGTATACTTTTGAGAACATCATAAAGTCTAATAAATTTTGCAATTTTTTAATAAGGATTTTTCTCATATGAAAACTTATATGATGATCTTGTCCATTTAATGCCAGAAAATCTAATGTTTTTGTTTAGTGTATAAGCTTTGCAATGTGTCAATTCATAAGAAGCAGAAAAATCTAGGAAAAAGATTTTCCTTTTAAGAAGGAAGACAATTCTGACTTGTCTTTTTTTTTTCCTTCCCTTCTGCAAGCAGAACAACTTAAATATAAGGTCCTCAGTAAATGTAACAGCTCTGGCAAGTCGGTGTCTCTTATAATTTTTCATGATGACAGCTTATAATGACATACACTGTTATGTTGCCAACTCTCATTAGCGTAAGGTAGCAGAACGTTAGTGCTGTCATTTTCTTAAGCCGCCCTGCTTTTGCTGTGGCATGGCATTACATCCTTGTTTTAAATCAAACATCTGCTCTTTGTGTCTACAACCAATCTGAAGAATCCTGCTTTTATAGTAGGGCAGGCAAAAACCAATATTTTGTTATTTATCCACATAAAGAAGTCGATGATGTGAAAATGGCATTTTCTTTTCACTTTTAATGCCTAAACTAAATATTTTTTTCCAATATTTGAAACTACTCTACCTTGGTTGTTTTAGTAAATAATTAATTTATTAAGACATTAAAAGAAAGTGTTAACTAGGCTACACGCCAATAGAATTTTTTATTTTCATTTAACCATCTTGCTCTTTTATTTAAATTAATAAAATTCCTATAAAAGCAATAATTACAACCTGGTTCTTATTAATGTAAAACTGACTACCTCTGCTTTAAATTCTAGGAAATAAAATACGTGAAATATGAATATTTATCCTAATAAGCTATAATCTTAAAATTAGGTTTTATCCTGTGACTAATTCTTAGGTAGAAGAAGAATAATTTTATGAAGAAATTACCAGTTAATTCCCTTCTTCTAGAATATTGCCATTTTCCTGAAGCTGCCAAGGAGATATTTCCTAGTTGTGTGTGGGTAAGAACACTGCCTGCATAAGAAAAGAGAATGTCAAAACCTTTTAACACAGAAAATATTGTGGTTTTTAAAAGATTTTTAGAAAGAGTATTCTCTATCTTAATAGTTATTTAATAATGTTTGGAACAGATAAAATGTTAGACAAATTTTAAAAAAATTAAAATATTTGACTTTTTGGTTTTTTTAAAGCAGTGAACTCAATTTTTACAATCAGGTTCACATTTAAAATTTAGCATTTACTTGAAAATACTACAAGAAATATGATGCCTATGATATGTACCTTCACAGAAAAAAATAATACTCTGATTTATTTAATAACTACACAATCAATAAAGTGTGTTTCTAAATGAAAAAGGTGGAACAATGCTGAAATTTTAGGATGTCAGCAGTAAAAGATCCTTATGGTGGAATGAATTTTAGTCCATTGGAGAGTTATTAACTGAAGCTGAATTGCTGAAATCTGAACTTATATGCATCTGGAAAAAGAACAGTTTCAACTGATTTTTAGTAGGATGGATTTTTGATAGATACTCCTCTTAATATATGAGTTTGTAAACTAAAAGTCCTAAATTTAAGCCTTTGTTATATATGACAGACTTATGGTTCCATAATCTATAGATTATTAGCAGAATAGTGGGAAGGAAGGAATCTGAGAGAAAGATTTCTGGGGAATAAAAAAAAAAAAAGAAAGAAAAAAAAAGGAAAAAAAAGGAGGAAAACTAACTCCTATAGCATTGTTTTGCAAAATTTCTTTTTTTTTTAACTTTTCCATAGACCTGACCCAAGACAGCTGTCGGTGGAAAAAATGACAAAATTAAAAAAGACTTTTTTCATACCCCAGTTGCTAGACAACCCATAATATTGCAGCTCTTCTACATGACAATTTTTTCCCCTTTGGGGGAGGAGAATAATAGAGTATCTCATCAGAAGGGACCCTTAAGAAACATCAAGTCCATCTCTCTGCTTCTCTCAGTGTTGGAGTCCAGAATGCAGAGACTATCTCTCTGCCTGTTTTGAAGAATAAAACCCCCCTGTACATCAGCATTTCTGACCTTTGTCTGTGGAGAAATCTATATGCTCTCAGGGAAGAATTAAAACCTACACTGGTGTGAACTAGATGATGGGATGTTATGTGAGATTGTCACAGGGTGAAAAATCTAGACTTTTTAGGGTTGTTAATATAGTAAATAGATAAAAGCAAAAAACTTCAAAATGGAGGATAATAGTTGTCTTTTAGACCTTCTTCTAGTACTCCATATCCTGCAGTAAAAATAGTTTGGAATGATTGGATAAAAAAATTCCACAGTTCCTGTGGACATGACAGGGTGAATTATTGAACATTGGTAGAAAAAAGAAAATATCTTTCATTTTAAGTTTTAATTGGGTGATTTACCTTTAAAAAGAGTGTTTCATCAAGATAAAGCAGCCATTTCTGGCATTCTTTGCTCTGTGCTATGTCTAAAGCCCGGCTATCGGCTACATTTCTCTGATAAGACTTAATAAACAGCTATCTTCAAGCAAGGAAGGCTGAAGGTCCCGTTCGTCTCCGCGCCATCTGGCAAAAAGGCTTTAAAATTTCCCTCATCAGTGGAAATATAATTAAGGCATGAAACATGTCATCTCAGGACGACCCAAAACTAAATCACATGGCTAAGAAAAACATCCAGATGCTCCTTGAACTTATCCACTTCCCTGGATAGCTGTTCCAGTGACTGACCACCCTCTTAGTGAAGAAAGTTTACCTAGTGTCCTATCTGAACTTCCTCTGAAACAGCTTCACTACATTTCCTCTTGTCCTATCAGGGTTCATCAGAGAGAGAAGATCAGAACCTCCCCCTCCACTGTCCGCTTTGAGGAAGTTGCAGTCTGTGATGAAGTCATCCCTCAACCTTTTCTTCTTCAAGCAGAACAAAACACGTGACCTCAGCTGCTTGCCTGCAAGGCAATGGCATTTTCTGTTTGACAATTTTGTTTCCTTCTCAGTTCTCCTGTGAAAATGGACCAACTGCTCATGCCCATTTAGTAATGTAGAAAGAGTAAATACTTTCATCATCAAAATATTTTTATGGTAGCTAAAATGCAAAGCTATTCTACAACAGTGCAATCCTTGTTTTGTTAACTATGGGGGAGATAATAGACTTCAATTTCTTCATTTGGTGAAGTTGGCATATCAATTTATGCTGACTTAGTCTGAGGACAATGTGTAGCCTGTTTATAACAGCACTGAACAAATGAAGGTGAAAATTTATTTCTCAGTCACGGATTGCAGCTGAGTTACTGTTCAGTGAACTAAAGGCAAGAACAGGAGGCTGGCAGCATTCCATCCCCAAGCCAAGATGGTGCTGAAGTGTGCTTACTTCCCATTTGTGTCTTACTCACTGACAGCAACAGTGATGCCAAGCTTGCAAAAGTGCTGCAGGAAACTGGATAAAAGGGGTCTAAAAGTTGTAATGACTACCTTTTAAAATTAAACAGATCTGAAAATGTTTGGAGTATTTATAAGGCAGTTTTGAAAGATATCAAAAGAAAAACAGAAAATAAAGTGTGACTGCAAAATGATGCACAGAATAGGACATGCCAGAAAAACTCTAAAATGTGAAAGGACACATGGATTAAATGAAAATGAGAATAACTGTATTTAGAGTGCATTGAGAAGAGACCCCACATATATCTCACACAATATGACCCATTGATTTTTATTCTAGAAGCTTCAGTTCTCCTAAAAGCTGTTGTGGAGCTCTTTCTTTTCATACCACTATCTCATGCATAAACATATATGTATTAAAAAATTAATAGTTTTAAAAGGGGACCCAAGACCTAGGAAGAATAAATTTCCACTCTCAACATCATATTTTTCTGAGCAAGAACCTCAGGATATCGGTGACTTTTCATAACTCCCTGGACCAATTTTTCTTGAAGACTAAAGCTGTAGACCTTAGGACTCGAAGTACAAACATAACACTAGAGGAAAAGTGGATATGATATGTATGTATTTGCATTATGTTACTGAATGTGTTAGCTTCAGTGTAACTGAAATAATAATAACTCCTTTTGATTAAACCCTAAGGCCTTAATAAGACTAATAAAAAATTATTGGTTCCACATAGAAGGCTTTTACTCTTAGCAAAAGAGTTCCTGTTAGCAAGAGTTTGAGTGTAACAAGGAAGGAAGAATAAATTTACTAATAGAGATGCAAGAGCTACTAGTTCCTTATTATTATATTTATCACTAACTTGTCCTGTCTTTACAATAAGGATCTTGTCTCACTCCATCCTTCACAGTGTTCCTCTCTATAGTATATTTAAAAGTTTTTTGAATCAATTTACAGAAAGCAACATCTTACCACCCTTATCAAACCAATAGAGAAGTTCAACACATCTTGAAGGCAGAGCTTAGATTTCTAGGGTACTGAGCTCTGTGTTAAGACCAATATTAAAAGGCATTGCATGGGAGATGAAATGATTTACAAGGAAGAGGGAGTGATTTACGCAACATAACTATTCCACTTGTGCTACGTACTTTGCACATATACAACTGTGTCTTTCTGAATTAAAGCAGGAAACTCTTCTTTAGGAATGCAAAACTATCAGTATTGAGATTTGCTTTAAATCAGATCTCTTTAAATTCACTACCTTTATTTCAATTCACAGATCATAAGGGTGAGAATTAAGAATTCTCCCGTCCTGATCATTTATCAATTGAGTTACTTTGATATTTGTTGTTGTGCAACTTTTAGCCTGAGGAATTATTGTTTCTCTGTGCAGCAGCTGCAGAAACAGATGCTGGATTTGGTTTGCTGGCACGCATCCATAAAAGCTTAAATGCAAAACAAAAATTATTTCTGGCCTGTTGCCAGGTGGTCCCACTTTTCCATCTGCTGGAGAGGTTTTAATTTGCCATCACTTTTTTAAAAAATGTTTTGGGGACTTTGCAGTCATGTTTCTTTTTAAATGGATGCTTGACTGGCAGACAAATTTCATTTTGGCAGCATTCTGTGGTTAGATCACCTTCTCAGTATTGTTGGGACTCTCTTCAAGCAAGAAGAAAAAGTATTTTGTGTGGGTGTCTAGTGAACCCGACTGACACATATGATAAACATGGCAAGAGGTCCAAGGCCACTTTGGACAAAAAATAGCAGAAGCTTCCACCTTTGAGAAAGTGTCCCACTTGCAAGTTCAGCAATAACATGGAGTCTTTCCAGACCCTAAGCACAAAAGTTATGCCTAGAAAAATATTAAGACACAACGAGGAAAAAATTATTTGATTTTTAATTAAGATTATAAATGCAAAAAAATTTTAAAATTTTCAGAACTAATGAATTAATGAAATGAGAAATTATGGCTGTTCAGTAGCTTATCATGCTAACATAGAAAGGCAGCAACAATATATCCCCTGTAATTTTCCCAGGACTGTATGTTCAAGGTCTCCAAAAGACCTTGTACAAGCCCTTTGCAAGCATTCTTGATGGCCATTAAAACTGAACTCATCAATAAACAATATGATAAATAAATAGATGAAATAAAATCCCCACTAAATTAAAACAAAGCAAAAGAAAACAAAATTGACATTTCTTTTGACAATTTTATTTGTATGAGTTACATGTCATTTATTAGCAGTTGTTGTTATTCATGTGTCTTTCTAATGTCATAAACCCAGAAGCCTGTATTTCTGTACATCTATGCTCAGACATTCCAGGGCGAACCTTGTCTCTTAAAAAAACACTTGAGAGTTAAATTTATTGGCAAAAATTTTCCTAGATTTACTGAATAGAGAGTAATAAAATTACATGCTTTTTCAAAAAAAGCATTCTTGTCTGTAAAACTAATTTTAAAAATTCCAGGAGTTTCCTTTAGATTCCATTGAAAATCTTTCTACTTGCATTCCAGTCTCTTCTTCGGGTGGTCGTATGGCCATTCCTTTATGTCATCCAGGTAAGTTTTTATAACCAATGTCCATATGCAGGACCTGAGAATACACAATGACTATCAGGTGAATTATCTAGGATCTAGAATTTTGATGAACTCTCTCTCCCTTTCACTAGAACTGGATGCTTTCTAAAGTAAGGCCTCTACAGCTTTCTTGACAGATGATGACATTCTCTGCCCTAGGTTTCAGAGAGGAGGCAAATGACAGCGGTATTTTTTTTAATTAATTTGCATTGGTGCAGACACATATGAATGCACTGATAACACAACTGCCTATTCTGATACAAAGCAGACTCACTTTTCTTGAGGGTTCAAAGCCTGCAAGCTACTCATCAACTCTTTATTGGGGGTTGGGTTGAGACAGTGTGGTGACAACGAAGTAGAAGAGGTGATCCTGATGTAAAATCCAGAAAGTTTGTGCAAACTGTGGTGACAGAACGCCCTCCTGCCCCATTAGAACTTATTCACTGCAGGAGTCTTACCTGTACTTACCACAGAGAGGAAGGATGTCTTTTTAAGTACTTTGGTGAAAGTGGGCCATACAACATGTTAATAGCTTGCTTTCAGGCTAGGAGGTGTTTGAAAAGCCCAGAATTTCCAATTTCTGTAATGACATTGTTAAAATTGAAGTTAATTGTTGTGGAACTGTAAGAACTGCAGAGAGATACGGGACTAAATTGCATTATATGACTGTAAATACATAATGGACCCAGAAGATTCTGTTTGTGTTCTCTCACTAATGTGAAATTCAGCCCTGCTGCACATTTCAATGTCCTTCTTCTGTAGTAATCTGTCTCCCGAAGACAGATGGCTTTTGCAAGCTGTAAACTTTTTTCTCCTAAAATTGATAAATCATCTGCACAGGAAAGTTCCTCTATTTCTGCCACATTCAGAAAGAAAAAACAATATGAAAACATTCTTCCTACCCTTCCCCAAGAGACCATTTGTCCTTCAAATTATCTCAAAGGAATAGCCAAAAGGAAATGCAAGTGCTTAATGTGTCTTAAGTGGTACTATACATTGTTAAATACTTCCCTTGCCAATTGTATTCATTAGAGAAGCTCTTAATCTTATTGAAATAGGGAGAGCTCTTCACACTTAAGATTTTTGTCTCTTCTTTTTTTGTTCCCTTTGGGATTGGTACTCTTCCAATTTATGGCCAGCTAGACCATTCTTGACTGTCTGCCATTTCTACTGCCTCTCTAATGCCTTAAATGATCGCCCATCAATTTTTCCAAGAGTTAACCTCCATTTGCTATACGGACATGAATGTTTAAATTTCTAGAATATGCATTGTCCTCTTTATCCTCCCTTTTTATTGCAGCGATAACAACAACATCAAGAGTTTCACATCCAATAGATAAGTCTTTAATTAGCTCCTTTTCCTTGCAGCATCGGTAAAGGGGAAACAGGTGATGTCAGACCCACAGAGTCACATTGTACTGCTTTTTTGTTTGGGATAGAGCTAATTGTCTTCATAGTAGCTAGTACAGAAGTTTGGATTTGTGATGCAATAGCAGAGCTGATAACACAGCAGTGTTTTAGGTATTGCTAAGCAGTCACAGCCTTTTCCACTTCCCACACCACCCCACCAGTGAGGAGACTGGGGGTGCATAAGAAGCTGGGAGGGGACACAGCTGGGACAGATGACCCAAATTGATCAAGGGGGCATTCCATACCATATGGGCTCATGCTCAGCATGTAAAGCTGGCGGAAGGAGGGGACGTTCCAGGTTATACTATGTGTCTTCCCAAATAGCCATCACATGTGATGGAGCCCTGCTCTCCTGGAAATGGCTGAACACCTGCCTGCTCATCAGAAGTAGTGAATGAATTGCTTATTCTGCAATTCTTGAGCTCACAGCTTTTGCTTTACCTCTTGAATTGTCTTTGTCTCAACCCATGTGCTTTTCTTGCTTTGCCTTTCCTATTACCTTCCTAGTCCCTTGTTAGAGAAGCGACTGAGCGACTGTGTGGGACTTAGCTGACTACCAGAGTTAAATCAGAACATACATAAATCAACAGTGTCTGTGCAGAGACTCTGAAGAGAAAAAAGCCTGAGTCCCAAGCTGGAAGGAATAAACTGCAGGTACAACCACACTGAAGAAAGCATCAGGGACAAGGACAAGGAAGGCAGGAGATGTGCGTTCCAGCAGTGGCAGGAGGACTCATTCTCCACCTGCATATTTGCAGCTTCAGAAAAGATATTCACCCTAAGAACAGGTGAGAATGAAGAACACTCAGAATGGAAGTGTCTGCTGAGATTGAAACAAGTGTCTGCAAGGAATGTTGTGGCAAATGATAGTGACTGGAGACTATGTTCTTAAGGGATGGGTCCAACCATTTGCCATCCCATCTTGATGTCCTAGGAGTTTTGCTGCATGGTGGATGCTTATATGATGGGTGATGATGAGAGATTGCTAAAGCCTTTCTAGTCCTCTGACTATTAGCTCTTGCTGCTTACAATGTGTCCTTGCAACAAAGGTCAGCAGCATCCTGGGATGCATTAGCAAGAGTATTGCCAGAAGGTCAAGGAAAATGTTTCTTTGTCCTGCACTGGAGTACAACATTCAGTGCTGTGTTTCCTACTACAAAAAAGACATGGGTACACTGAAGTGAGTCCAGCAGAGACCACCTACATGGCAAGGGGCCATATAAGGAAGTGCTAAAATGGGCAGGCTGGAGAAGAGAAATGTGATGGGAGATCCTATTGCTGTACAGCTTACAGCTATGTAATATGAGGATGTAAAAATAATAAAGCAAGACTCCTCTCAAAGATTTAGTAATAGGACACAAGCTGAAACACTTAAATATCTGACTACATATCAGAAAATACTTTTTGTGTCATGTGGGTGATCAAGCCTACAATCTGCCCAGAAGAAGCTGTGGAAATTACATGTTTAGAGGTATTCAAAGCTCCGAGCTGATTGAGGCCCTGAAGACCTTTGTGTTACTAGACCAGATCTGAAGAGAACGTTAGAATCTACGACATCAAGATGCTCCGTCCAATCCAAATTATTTGTGATTCTGTGATTCCACATTCTGCTTTCTAAGTTATACAACATTTATGGCTACTACGCCCTAAATATAACTTACATTGGTGTATGTCTCTGTGAGAGTCTGGGTGGCAGGTACATTAACTGTATATAATGGTGCTGAATTATAATTAAGCTTTTTGGTTCTTAACCCAACCCCCCCCCCCAAAAAAAAAGGTTTCCATGTCTTGTAGGAGGTATTGTGTGGCTTCAATGCAGAAGTCAAAATTTATTCTTTTGTTGTGTTATAGGTAAGAATGGATGAACAGACAGAATAAACTCTGTGTTTAAATTCAAACAGTCTAATCTGATCATTTAACAAGTATAACAATTTTTGCCTGCAGGTTTTGCTACATCCTCGTTGAAGGTAATAGTGATTGCCTCCTAATTCACTTAAATGGACCAGATATTTAAAGCATGTATGGAATTGTTTCTTTCTAACCTTATTTGGAGGGTTGTCCTCTAATATTGTGAGTTTCGTGTTCTCTAGTAAGAAACAACTCAAATTAGGAATCTTATAAAAAAGCAAATGTTATTTACAGGGCTACTCAAGTCAGCTAAAAAACCCTAAGAATAATGTACATAAATGAATATTTAATTAGAATTTTCTCTTTTACATGCATGGCTAAATTCTACTAACACCATGAATTAAACTGTGCTATCCCCTTTTAGCTGCATATTAAAATAGAAATGCATTTTTTCATTCCTCTTTTTTTAGATATTAACCTTATTATATTATAGACAATATTATCTATAAAAGTATGTGTATATACATAAATATACAATACATATTAAGCACGCTTTTTCCAAGTGTGTTTTTTTTGTTTTTTAACATAACACCCACTGGTGACTTGTAGACCAATAAATACATAAAATAAGATTAGCCTCTTTGATACAAAATTCCTCAAAAAATAACATAGGAAGCTCTTATGGAACAGTTTTCCTAAGGGTAAAATTTATTTAAGTGTTATTTATAGAATAGTATATCTCTATGTCATTTTTAATATCAACTAGAGATCATACAAGCCAGATCCTTGCCTGCTTTCTGCTAAATAAATATGCCCCAGGACACTACTAATGCATAAATGTGAACTTCACCATCATGATGGTCCTTTATCTTGAAAAAGTGCTTGTGTTTGTAATGATTGCAAATTATTCCCTAAAAAGAGATATTTTCACGAAACCTGTTCTCAACTCTCTTTAGCCAGAGAAAATGCTGGACTCATAGCTGTTTCATCTGGTGTTATTTTTCATACTATCATTTGGCATGATTCTGTTCAAGCAAAGTCCAGGTTTGGTGATAGAAGGACTACTGCAGTTTTGATCTGATATAAATAAGAATTAAAACCATACAGACCACAGAGTATGCTATTTTCTTCTAGTTAGCATGGTAAAAGTAACACATCCCCACAATATCACTCACTGGATTTAGGCATACTCTGGAATTTTATATTGCCCATAGAAAACAAACAATTTTCATTAACCGCCTAAAGTTGAAATTCTTGCAAGGCTTGACTTAGAAGTTGTAGCAGAGGAAGAAAGGGCATTAGATGTTACAGAGCAGTCCACATGGAAATGTATTGAGTAGTTCACAGACCCAAGATCTCATCAGCATTCTTCTTCAGTTGTACCAAGTGAGTCTGGCAGAGAAAGCTTCCATTGCAAGCTGTGATGTCTTCATTCATATGACTAAGTGTCTACAAGTGGGTCAGTTTTCATTTTTCCAGTTTGTTCTGGAAGATCCTGTCTGCTCAGCTGGTAGAGTCTGGTGGGACATCCAGCTCTTGGCCATACAGATGAGATGGGCTCCACAATCTAAGCTGACCAAAAAACAATCACAATGATGTTAAACTGGACGTTAGACATTAAACTCACTTCTAGGCACAGGAGGCCCAATTTAGCAGGCAACACATAGGTCACCAGAATAGCTGAAGGTGCCCTGGGATATCCTACCTGTTCTACACATGCTGCTAAAGAGTGAACTAGTCAATAAAAGAAGAGAACAAAAAAATGTTTCTATAAATGTATAAACAATTAAAAGGAGGGCTAAGAAAAATCTTCATCCTTTATTGGATGCAGTCAAAACATAGTGACAATGGATGAGGAAAAGGCTGAGGTACTTAATGCCTTCTTTTCTTCAGTCTTTAATAGTAGGACCACTTGTTTTCCAGATGCCCAATTATCTGAGCTGGAAGACAGGGACAGGGGACAAAACGGTCTCCACAGCACAAGGAAAAATAGTCAGCAACCTGCTACACCGCTTGGAAATGCACAAGTCTTTGGGGTCGGATAGGATCCACCCAAGGATGCTCATGGAGCTGGCAAAAGTGCTCACCAAGCCACTCTCCATCATTTACCAGAAGTCCTGGCTAACCCAGCTGACTGGAATTTAGCAAATACGATGTCCATTGCCAAGAAGGGCCAGAAAGAGGATCTAGGGAACAAAAGACCTGTCAGCCTGACCTTGGTGCCAGGTCATGAGTGCCATCATGTGGCATATACAGGACAAACAGGTAATCAGGCCCAGCTAGCATGGGCTTATGCAAGGCAGGTCCTGATTGCCCAACTTGATCTTCTTCTATGACAAGACGACCTGTATAGGGAATTAGGGCAAGGCTGTGGGTTTTATCTGCCTGGACTTTAATAAAGCCTTGGACACAGTTTCCCACAGCATTCTCCTGCAGGAACTGGTTGCTCATGGCTTGGATAGGTGCACTGGGCTGGATGATTGGGCCCAGAGAGTGTTGGTAAGTAAAAATCAGGGTACCAACCTCATAGACACTCTCCGAACAAGCCCCTGCTGGACATGGGGAAAACCACCTTCTGCTTCCAGATACTGGTAAACGCAGCCCGGGGTGTTTAGCCTCAGTTAATACATAGCTGTTTGACTGTGCTGCCCTCCAGGTGCTCCTGCAAGCTCCAGCTGAAGAGCAGTTCTCAAAAAGCCCTCCTTACTGAGATGATGTCTGGGGTAGAGCAAAGTGACCCAGGGGCATTTCTGAGCATCAAGTAAGCAGAGACTAGTGTTACCAGCAGCAGTTACTCCAGGCCCTGATGCAGCTGAAGGGGATATTACAAGAAGCCTTGCAAGAGAGAGTCCCTGCCCCAGCAGGATGGAGAGGGGAAGCAGAAAAAAGTGAAACCCATGGATTGAGATACGAACAGTTTAGTAATAAAACAAGGAAAAAGAGAGCGAGGAATAAAACCAGCAAAAACACAAGTGATGAACAATACGATTGCTCACTTCCTACTGACTGATGTCTAGCTGGTTCCCATCAGCAACCACTCACTCAGCCAACTCCTTCTAGTTTTCACACTGAGCATGACATTGCATGGTACAGAATATTCCTTTGTCCAGTTCTGGTCAGGTGTCCTGGCTGTGCTCCCTCCCAACTCCTTGTGTTTAAGTCTTAGATGAGCACACTATTCACTGGGTTAAAAACTGACTGGATGGTTGGGCCCAGAGTGTGGTGGTGAATGAAGTTACACACAGATGGTGAATGGTCATGAGTTACCCAGACCTCAATATTGGGGCCAGTCCTGTTTAATAACTTTATCAGTGGTCTGGATGAAGGGGTTGAGTGCACCCTCAGTCACTTTACAGATGACACCAGGTGGTGTGCTTGATCTGCTCGAGGCTAGGAAGGCTCTACAGAGAGATCTGGACAGGCTGGATTGATGGACCAAAACCAATTGTATGAGTTTCACAGCCAAGTGACATGTCACAACAATCCCATGGAATGATAGAGGCTTGGGATGAGTACCCAGCAGAAAATCTGCCCAGCAGAAAAGAACATGAGAATGCTGTTGAATACCCGGCTTAACATGAGCTGGCAGTGTGTCCAGGTGGCCAAGAAGGCCAGTGGCATCCTGGCCTGTATCAGAAATAGTGTGGCCAGCAGGACCAAGACAGTGATCATACCCCCTTACTTGGCACTGGTGAGGCCACACCAGTTCTGGACCCCTCACTCAAAGAAAGTCATTGAGGTGCTGGAGCAAGTCCAGAGGAGGGCAAAGGAGCTGATGAAGGCTCTGGAGGAAAAGTCTTGTGAGGAGCAGCTGAGAGAGCTGTGGTTGTTTAGTCTGGAGAAAACATCACTCAGGAGAGACATTATCATTCTTTCCAACTACCTTAAAGGAGGTTGTAGCCAGGTGGGGGGCTGTCCCTTCTCCCAAGTAACAAGTTGTAGGACAAGAGAAAATGGCCTCTTGTTGCAACAGGGATGTTTTAGATTTTATGCCAATTGGCTGGTCAAAAACCTCTGCTTTTTTTGGGGTGGCAGGTGAAGATGAAGTCCCTGGGGCATTGCAAATGGCAATAGGTTCGCCATTTAAGTAACTGAATATATGCCAACTTACTGACAGACAAATTTTAAGTTTCTGTTTTAGGTTTCATTTCAAATTAATTCCCACTTCTAACAGAGAATAATTACAGTCTTCCTCTGTTAATTTTAATTTATGTGCTTACTCAGTTTATTTTCAGGTTCCCACATTCTGGTATTTCTTTTGAAATATTCTCTGATGCTTGCTGTTACTTTATAAATTGCAGAAAAATTTTCCATATTTTCCATTTTAAAAGTGATACATAGTAAACATTCTTAAATTCATATAGCTATTAAGCATGCACAAACACACACATAGAATATCACATTTGTCTCTTGTTTGGTCCTATTCTGTATTTGTCATAATTATCATGAAATACTTACTACTGTATTAGGCAATGAAGTAATAAATTGCATTTTTGTTTCCTGTAGGCCATGTATATTTTACAGTGCTAATTTGTGGATCTAACCTTGAACTCATACCCTCTAGAGGCACTTCTCTACTAAGAACATAGGCAATTTTAAGTTGCCAAGATGAAGTCTGAACTTGTGAAAGCAAAACCAGAGCTACGTCTCAGTTGTGACAATGGACTGAAAACTCATCAGTGTCCCTAACCTTAATCTAAAGATACAGAGAATTCTTAAATACAAACTCGTGTTTTGTTTTGTTTGGTTTGGGGTTTTTTATGTCCAGTTTTTCATGCATTTGATATTTACCGGTGTATGTTTAAGCACAAAAAACAGCATATAGGCTTAGCTATTCATTTTGAGGATTTGCACTGTTTTTTAATTTGTGGTTAATTCTAAAATAAAATTAATAGTTCCGATTAGTTTATGAGGAAGGATTTTAAGAGACGAGTAATGGTTGGGTTTTTGGGGTTTTTTTTTTAAGACTAAGTATAGCTGGGTAAAATGATGACAAGCTTTTGGGCATGCAAGCCCATCATCAGGTTTAAAATAGAAAGAGCAACCTTCAGCCTAATACAGGGTAAGAGAAATTACTCTGCGTTTAACTTCATTATGTTAATCATTTAGACAAATTGAAGAAAAGGCATCTAGCACTGGAGCTGAGGAAGATGTGGGTGAGATCCCAGCTCATAATGGAAAGAGAAAGGCAGTTAATTATTACATTTGGTACAATGAAGAGTAGGATGAAGGCTAGGCAAAGTGAGTATGCTATCAACTGGTATCTATTGAGTCTGCAATTTTTAGTAATGAGTACATCTATAATTCAGTTCACAGGCTTGTCCTTTGAGATTGCTGTGTACATCACATTTGAATCAGGATTTGGTGGGCACAGGATGAGGCCTCCTAGCTGCATTTTTTTGAAATTTAACATTTGATTTTTGCAATTTTAGCATCAGAGATTCCATGAAGGCATTTGGCATGTGGAATTAAGTGTGAAATGAGGCTTTGTATGTGTGGAATCTGTGGATTTTGTTCTGCTTCTGTTGTGAGAGAGTTGAAGGAATAGGCAATGCAAAAGGGTGGGACAGAACTCTGTGAGAGAATGAATTAGAAATTAAAAACTCTGGGAGAAGGATAAGATTTCCTTAGGTGATACTGGATCATGCAGGTCAGCCACATTACTCCAGGAAGCTGTATTTCTTGTGGCTACTTCTAGGATTTCAGAATATGGTTTAAATGAGTATAGTAACCTGTGGCTGGATTTTTATACAGTCTGAACATAGAGTAAACTTTGAGTGAAATCCAGAATTCAGACTAGCATTTAAGGTCCTTGATAAGCACAACAGAAATTTTATAAATCGCAAAATATATATCACTATCCTGCATTTCTGTCATTTTGCCAGTCCCTCCTCTTCCATCACATCAAGCATAAAATACTTCAGAAGCTGCTGTGATATTTTGCTTTAAAAGGTTGATGGATACCTTAATCTTGCAAACAGGCAAGTTAATATGTTTAGGGTTTGGGGGTTTTTTTGTGCTGTCCTTTTCTGATTCTGAGGCTTAATGGAGGTTCACAAGTATATTTTTGGCACCACCAGCAAGATACCAAATGCCCTTGTCAGTTCTTCAGGCCATTTTATTATTGTGATGATTATGCTGGTGGTTGTCTTGATATGCCAATGCATACACCAGTATTTTACAGCTTTCACCTCTGTACCCTCTTTCTTTATCTCTGTACCCTCTCCCTTTCTTGTTATCACACACCTCACACTAGAGTTATAAATATATTTAGGAACTAGTTTTGTTGGGGTTTTTTTAAATTTCATACATTCACTCCTGGTCACATATGCTAAAAGAGATTTTGATGCTCATGGTTAAACATTGTGGGAAATAATCAGAATGATGCTATTACTAGCAGTTGCTGACACATAAATTTTAAGTGAGCTTCTTCTGATTTAAGTTTTTTGCCACTGCAAGTGTTCTTGAGGACTTAGCAAGAAAGTTAGAAATACATGTCATGGTAAACCTGAAAAATATGAGAAGAAATATTAAAATTGTCATATCATTGCTCCTGCAGATTTAAGCTTTCTATAGTCTATAGTTATTTGTGTTTAATGAACAAATGCCTGGCAGTCCTAAAAGATCATCTACCATACAGGAAACGGTTTGACTTTCTAGTGGAGACAAGATGACGAGAAAGAGAAGATCATGAATCTTTAAGAAAATGATGGTTCTTTTGTAGGACCTTCTATCCAAAAGATAGAATACCAAAGCAAACACACACAGAGTAAATACTTGAGTGCTTCATGATACTCCAGCTTGTGATTTTATTTTTTTCTTAATTTCTATTAAGTAATTCTAATGTTTGATGAGTATAAATGTGAATGAAGATTTCACATGTCAGTCATCAATAGGCTGTTTGAAAACATTACTAGAAAATTATCTTATTGACTTGAGATCTCGGGTTAGATGTTTGGCCTTGTTACTGGCTTAATATATAACAGACTAAAGCTGATTTTTCAAAATGAATTGGTGGATTTTGAGAGGCAGTGGGGTAAAAATTTTAGTCTTTTAAAATGGCAAATCATTTACTGCCCACTTGAAATCACTGTGGCATATAAGGGCTAGTGAATCATGATGAACCAATGAATACAGGATAATTATTTAATATTAGCTGTGGAATTATGCTGAGGATGTAAATAATACCTTCATTTACTTCCTCTGAAAAAAAGCCAAGCAAAAAAATAACTCTTTGTCAGTGTCTCAGCCATAGCTGTTCATTGGTAGAGTAGGAAAAATGCACAAAATATTTCCAGCTTTCTTTCATTCCCAACTACTCTACAAATAAGCATCATACATTTTTTCTCTACTGGAATAGTGACCATTAGTCTTGTCATACAAAACTATTTTACACTGTTGATTTTGTATTGCACAGTTTAAAATTGCACAAAAATAACAGCATTCACCTGTTTAGAAAGCACCAGACCCCACCAGGAACTTTTGATGTAGCTTTTTGTTCTCTGTTGTAATTTTTGAAAGGGTAAAATTTATCTTGGAAATATGCTGAATAGTTCTAAATAATTCAGGTACCTGCAAATTGGAAAGTATGCCAAATAAAAGCAAAATTTACAGTATTTTTCGGCCTAACACTTCAGTTGGTAAATTCCACTAGAAAGTGGCAAGTAGCTGCTGATGCTTTCCTATAACAGGAATTAGCATCACGATACCCAAAACTGATTTGATCATTGGATCCAGTCATGTAAGTATGCACCTGTAGTCACAAAAATCACCCCATTAATCCCTCTTTTGCTCCTGGCAGTAGGTTTGATATCTGGAGTATGCTAAGAATAAGAGATTTGCTTTATCATTTATTTAGACTGCTGTGATCAAGCTCAGGGTTGCCCAGCACGGAGTCCCAAAAAGCCCCAGTCAAACAACTTGCTCATGTCATCCTTTAGTCCTTTTTCTTAACCATTGTATTTGTTCCCATTGTACGTCCCTTCCTCCTTTCAAGTCTCCTCCAAATACACAACCTGTCCTTATTATGTTTTCCTCACTGATCTCAATTTTACTGCATTTGCAGCCAGCCTTGCTAGTTCTGGTACCACAATATGGATCATCTGTGAATCTTATGATGTCACAGATGGATGTAGGAGGGCATCTTACCCCCACCCTCCCCACCCCCAAGAGCTTACCTGTTGCTTGTTAACCAGTGAGATAACTCAAACAGGACAAACTGTCTTAAAGTGAGTTATTTTGGCACTGTGGGGTTAACATTAGTCCGGCATCTCCCAAATTCCAATAAACATCTTACTGTTGAAGTGAGTTCTGGAAAGATAAGCTGGATTTCTAACTAACATTCACTTTACAACTAAAAAGCCCACAGCAAACTTTCAAAAAGTAGAAATCATCCATATGTTTTCCTGGAATTGCGTGGAGTTTCTCTTGTGAATAGGGACACCTATTTCCCGTTTACTTCCCAGAGGTTAACTGAAGGAATCTGTGTACATTATCATCATTTTGGTGGTAAGTTAAATTAAATTCCCAATTGAGACTATTCCTTTGCTAGCTTTACTATGGGTACCTTGACAGCATGCACTGTTTTATGTTATGCTGTAATCAACTAGTAGTTCTTCTAATTTTATACTGTGTAGTAAGCAATTTTGATTAAGATCTTTTGTCTGTTTAATACATAATTTTTTTTTATAAATATATCTTATTTGCCATCATTAGAACTTGTGGGCCAAAGTAATTCCTTAAATTTAAACTGTTGCCAAAATCTGAGGGTAAGGTAGGATTTACCTGTATTTAAACCCCTTTCAGTGAAAGAGTTTAAATACAAAAAGGAGTCCTTTCTGACCTTTTAACACAGCAGCAGAATTTCTTTAATAAACTTTGAAGCTTCCACTCTCCTTGAGACAATGGAATTACCCAGGCAATGCTGGCCTTGCAGGACTCTGCTCTCCAAATGGTCCCAGTGTTTTCCTTCTGCTGCCTGTGTTTGGATGTTTCTCATTTCTTCTCCCTTAGCCACCTGTGCAATGTCACAGCTCCTTATGCTGTCATTTGTCATGTCCATGAAATTCCCATGTCATGACTATTTTTTTTTCTGCAGTTCTAAGAAATTCATGATATGTGGCAGGAGATACATAGTGTTTACAGTGAACAGAGAAAAAGTGACTAGTGAATTAGTAAAAGCCATATATATATATATATAGTATAAAATAAATTAGTCTGAAAGTTATTATTGGAGATAATAGACCACTTAACTAACACTTTTTTTTTAATACATAAGAGACCAGTGGTAAGAAAGGTTTTTGGAAAGGTTCTTATCACTGTGTTTGATTACTCTATGGTTTTCTACAAGTTTTAGTCCAAAAAAGAATATATACCCAGGAAATGTGTGAGAGTGCTGTTAGAAAGAGATGCTTTACTGTTAATATGGCAGTAAGATACTGAATATAAAGTATGATATAAATTATTTGCAAAGTATTGTCAAGAAAGTCATTAATCAGAGTGAATAAAATTAAAGGAATTTGGCACTAAGTTACAAAATTCCTGGATTTCTATAATACAGCTATTCCAAGCCTATAATACAGTAAAGCCACTGCTAAAACATGCTGGAGCAAAAGGCAAGTTCATATGCTACATAGTTTTCTGAGGGTTTACTCTTAGTTTGGTTTTTCTTCTCCAGCCAAAAGCAAGTGAATTCACTAGAGAAATATCCACTTCTAAAACTGACAACTATATATAGACGGGTTACTGTCCTGTTTTAAGTTTCAAAACAGAGTGAGTTGACAGCTAGTTTGCTGATCACCAAGCCTGTAGTTTTCTCTTTGTTATTTTTGAAAAACAATAAATACTGATTAATGAAATAAAATAGTAGCATTATAAGCGTGCTTGGAAGCAGCAATTGCTGGAGTGGAATGAGAATCAGCTGATAAAGAAACTGAAGCAAGAAAACAGAAATAGCATTCAATGTGAATTTTTCTGTTTTAAGTAGGATATGAATTTGGGTATAAATTCAGAATGGCAGCTGGCTGATGTCAAGATGTATCTATATCTTATTCAGTGGCATTTTGGTCATAGAATGAAGGTGAAGGTTGCCCTTGTCGCAAATTTTAGGCTTATGTGTGCCACAGAAGTTGCTGAAAGTGTTTACACTACTTCACATCATCTGTGAGATAATGACCACATCAGATTAGAATCCGCCATCTGAGTGACGCAGGTTAGTATCAGCAGAATAGAGACAAAAGCTTTCCATCAAAACATTTAGAAAAGCAAAAAGGAGACCAAACCCATTATGACTTGAAAGTTAGTATCTAGAACATGGAAACATATGTCTAAAAAGACTGAATATTTTTCTGCTGCCATCATCAAAAATTTATGACTAGGAGCTAGTAAACACAGTAACCTCAACAGATGGTCCTGTTATACAATTTAAATTTGTGTTTGCTGTAGAAGATATACAACCTGTAAACATAACAAGTAACAGAGTACCATAAAGAATGAAAGAAATTCCTGTACCTAACCTGAGTCACAGCTTTCAATGTGTTTTTTGGGACCTGTTTTGTTGGTGGTTGTTTGCTTTAGTGGGAGGGTGAGGGTGGTTAGGATGTGCATGTTAATTTTATTTTAAAATATTGTCATGTTTGATAGATCAACCTCAAGAAGCTGTTTGCCCTCATGTATAAATCAATACAGAGCTTAAGAGAGGTGCAGCAAAGAATTCATAATTATGAGATCATACAAAGCATTCTGCAGCCTCACCTCCTTTGAAGTACAAATTTGATGAAACTATTAAGTAGCTTAAATAATAAGGAAGATGACTACCAAAGTCAGTTAAAGCACTTTAAATTGTTGTTATCAGCTATTCTTGATTTTAGATTTTAACTATTTTCTGTCTGTTCCTCCACTGCTACTGTAGCAAGTATTGGCAGAAGACACATGCTATTTTATTTGTCCTTTTGATGCTCTAACAAAGTGTTCCTTTCTGGCATTACAGCAGATTTCAATTGGTGAAATGAACCAGACTTTTCCTGCGCTGTCATTAAAGCTCTTTCTGTATATCAAATGGGGTGTTTTCAAGGCTGGCTAGGACCATTCTTCAGATTCCCCAGGGAACTTTTAATCTATTCTCTGATATACTCCAAACGTACAGAATAGCCTAATGCCAAAATCTGGAACAAAAACCACCCCATAGCGCTATGTTTCTGGTGTCTCACCGTAATTTGAATTCTATACATCTAGCTGTCCCAAACACAACAGCTTCGTGATGTACCTTAACAAAAAACTAAGTGAAACACATCAAGATATGACTTAATATAATGTGAACATGAGCTGTTTCTGATTTTGTTTGCTCCAAAGGAAACTGAAAGAAACAGTACTAACATGAATTAGGAGAGAGCCGAACAGTAGGAACTAAAAATTGATAGAGCAAATGTATAGAGAAGTTTGCGTCTAAAAAGCATTGTTGAGCATTTACAGTTCCTGCTTTGTGTTACTGGGAGAGTGTATGTTTAAGCTCTTTGAAAATCAGTCCAATTCACTTAGGAATCTGAATTCAAACCATTAATGTCTAAAGCCATGGAAGACCTTGAGTTCTGGTTGCAGTGACTTCACTAGTTCCCAGAACTATATCTTTATATTAGAACCATAATAGTCCTAAAATGACCCTAAGCAAGATTTACAGACAGAAAACAGTCTGAATATTAAGAAACCAAGTTAAAAATAAAAACAAAACTGTGGAGCCTGTGTTATTATGAAGTTTTGTAGGACTCATTTCTCAGTCTCATGAATCCCACTTGTTACTTCTTAGAGGATCATTGACAAATTCATAGCATTTCAATAGTATCTGATCTCAGAAGAAAATAAATAAAAATGAAAAATCAATCTGGGAAAATTTTCAATGGGTTTATATAAGTATTCTAGGTATAATCAAACTATTAGAAATCCTAGACACTTGCACAAGATATCACAAAGTAAACTACCTGGAAACTCTGCCATGGGTATTTCAGATTTCATATTGACAGTATTGACATAACCAATACCGTAAATAATATTCAGGTGCAGAAGCATCTCAGAAAAGCTCTATGATGACTCAAGAGCAACTTTTGATATCTTAGTTCAGGGAAGAGACAGGAAAATTAACTTTCATTGTGCTACACACATTGTAGAAAGAGACTCCTTGAGATAATTCACTTTGCAATGAGTTATTGACTTCTCACAGCCTGAAAACATATGATTAAAAAAGATTTGAGAGAAACCTAGTTCAGGTATTACTGTGTTCAGATGAAATGAATGGTTTGGATACCTGCAACAGAAAAACTGAGCAGTAAACAAGCTAGTGTCCTCAGGCAGAGGAACAGTGTAAGGCAGCTTCATTTGCCTTAGAAATATTTGAGTGTGATGGTTCTGTGCTAGATTGTAGACTGGGAAGCACAGGCAGTTTTTCATGTGCTTTCATTTACTTGGTAAATTAATATCGATGTAGTTGTAGGTAAAAACTCTTCAACTCAAGCAGTTTAATAAGGATCAAAGCAGTTTATGGATTTATTAATTTGTAATTAACTGAAAATCAGTGACCCGTATCATCAAGTTTAATATCAGCAGTACAAGAGGTAAACCATGGCGTTAAACACTTAAGAAGTTAAGATGATAGAATCAGGAAATTCATGCCACTATGAAACTAAAATTGAGCTATACTGAAACATATGACAGAGGTCTTGAATGTGTGATTGATACTGAAACAGAGACAATAAGGAATAAACTTTAGATAAAGTTTCTCCCAGTGAGAGAGGTTATGAGCCCGGCTTGCCCAAAACTTTTAGTATATATACAGTTGTCTAGGTTGGTGAAATCTAAAATTATGTGAGACAATTGCTACTATACATAATTAAGCACCAAGAGCACCATATCTGTAGGTATTTTCAGAATGTGCAAATCAAAAGCAGTACTGTGGTTCATTTCAAAGATTAGCTTTGGCATTGTTAAGCTTATTTGAAAACACACACACAGATATCTTTACTTAGAAGTACTTAAAAGAACTTAGAAACAATGTGAAGTCAGGATTCTTTCCAAACCAGAGGGATGTGTGTGGGGGGTGGGAATTAGAATATTTTACCATCAACCTATCAGCCTAAAGAAAACAGTCAGGAGAAGGAAGATTTTCTGCTGCCTTTCTTGAAATAACAGCTAAAGCTAATAATCTGTTGCTATAGATACAACTTAGTCACGTAAAAGTAGGAGATATCTAACCACTCAAAGATGCGTCGTTGAGGCTGTAATTGGTTACCAGAGCCCTCATGACAATCAGAATTTTAGGTGTGTGCCTCATTTAGTTTCAATGTTTCCTATTTCTTCTTTTCCTTATTCACTTAGAAGACTCCTCTAATCTATTATTATGAATTATACCCTTAAAAAGGATAGAAAAAATTACTACATTTACTATAAACCAGTTGTAAATACTTTTTGTGTGCCCTGCTCTCCTTTACCTTCAGATCCAGAACATGATTTTACCCAACCCAGGTGCTTTGATGTACAGATACTGATATTTAAATATCTATACTGATATTTACCGATATTTAAATATCTGCCTATTTTACTGTTCTGCAAGCTAATTAGCATTTCTGATGTTCCTCTCAGGCTAAGTTATTTTCAACCCACATTTCAGCAAATATTTCTTAGAAAATACACCTACTTGAAAAAACTGGTATCTGTAGGTTTAACTACTTGGTTTCCTTCCACTTTCTTTCCACTTAGTAGTTGAGTTCTATTTATAATGTAATGTGAGTAAGGCAGAAGATTGTCAGCCAGGATTTTAACAACTCGTGTGTTCATTCTGAGGCAAAGAGGTGCTACAGATTTCCATTACAATGGTGGCAGCAATGTTACAATGGTTATGCTAGAACTCTACAGTTAGAAAAAAATCAAGAGAAAGTACATCCTTGGCTAGCAGGAAATTTCTCAGCTCTTGCCAACCTGAAATAATATAAGGATTAGAAAATTTCTTTCCAGTGTGGCAGAGCCAGATTTTGGTCTGCAATCAGCCAATTCTATTTCTATTCCAAGAACCTATTTCAACCTATTACAACCTATTTTCAACTTAATAATGTCATCCCAGGTCCATTGGGATGGAAATGAGCTCATATATCAAGGCATTTAAATGGAAATTTCTAAATGCATATGACAGCATTCAACTAGATATTTGACTGAATTTGCTAGACATAGACATCTAGTGCAGTCTGAAATGTCTTAAAAGATCCAAGAAATCCCCAGAAGGCTGGCAAATATGACAGTGATCCAAGAGGTAGTCTTGTTCATTTCTGGAATGCAAGTGGAAGCTTGGCAGATATTCTGGATATCTCAAATGAAGCTGTAAATCCATGTTAGATAAAAATCACACATAAATTTTTGCTTTGGAATAAGGTGAATAGCATTCTCTGTTCCATCACCCATGCTCAGTGCTCATCAGCTCATCTGAACCCAAGACGTATTTGGTCTATTATACAAGCTTAAACATATATTTGTGCAAAGAGATTATATTTGAACACCTACAGTTAGATGTGATTTTTAACACACCTGTCTTGATAGACATGCAGTCTTTTCTGGCACATTTTGAAACTTCCTGCATTCATCCACACACAGAAAAGATGTTTGAAACATAGCTTACTAGTTCACAGTATCATAATGACTCCATTCTAACTACATTTTTTTTCTATTCCTTATTTGAAAGTAAAATAAAAAGAGAAGAAAGTGAAATAATTTTTTACGTTCATATTTGTGGAGGCCGGTGGGTCTGTGGTACCAGGGATAAAGGGTGTCCATTGGTGAGACAGACCCTAGTACCAAAGGCTCCCCCCCAGGTTAGGGTGACAGAAAAGGCTTCCCCCAGGATGCTTTGGTTTACTATGGTAATACACCCCAGTTCTGCTTCCCTCCTTGGCCTGTTTGGCCTCCCTGCCCCTTGTTACCTTATATGTTCCTGCCCTAGAAGGTTCACCACTCCAAGTTCCCCCACTGGCCCTTGCCCCATCACCACTCCCTCAGAGATCCTTATTGGCTCCCATACCCTAGCCCCGCCTGTGTACCACCCCAGACCCTCAGATCATCGGTCCCTGATGCTCCCTCTGCTCCTGTATATAAACCTGGACCCACCATCACTCTCTTTGTCCCTGGAACCCTTCACGTGTGTGGCTGCATTAAACTCCTCCCGTGGAACCCCATGCGAAGACCCTTCCCATCTCTTTATCATTGACCCATTTTCTGGAGCTATCTGTGTGTGTGCATTTGGTGGTCCTGCTGGAGCCACTTCGCCTTGGAGACATTTTTGGAAGGTCACGGTACCTCACCATCCGGCACCGCCAAGCCGGAGCGCGACACATATTGACACATAAAATTTTGTTTGCCATAAAATTTCAATTCTATAAGTGGTGCTTATTTTTCTTAAATTTGCTTTGTCTAGTGCAGTAGCACTAAATAATATCCTCTCAACAGCAAATAGTAATAGCTATGTAATCTTCCAGATTATTCAGACCCCACGCTATCTAAAAGATAATGTATTGCTTGCTTACCTACAAAATTCTTACTAGAAAATATGCTAGATTGGTTTGTATGTTCAATTACATAATTTTATAAATTAATAAAAAATACAAGGTGTTGTATTGAAAACATTTTCAATAAACCACCTGCTTTTCTCTTTATCTTAGCAACAAGTCATGGATGTGAAAGCTGATATTAAAATTTTATTTTATTAAAAAACTCCAGATCATGTAATCTAGCACCCATATTATGAAATGCTGTCCTTATCTTTTCATTATTTGTGTTTGAAACAATAGGACATAATGCAAATTAACTTGCTACCAGTGGAATAAAAACTCTGCATCATGTAATACATTTTAAGGAGTTCGCAAAAAGTTAATTCATTGTAAAGGAAAGCATATTCATACCCTGAATCAGAGTTCTTCTGTTGTTCTATCTGAAGGTTATCTCATAAAGAAATTGAAATTTCTTCATTCAGGCACTTTTAAAAATTTTCCTGTAATTTCATTTTAATACATTTTTTCTCTTTCCTCAGCATTGGTAAAATGTAGGCACTTTCTAGTCAGAGACATAAATAAAAGTCAGGAGAGGCCAAAGATAACTTCCATAAGACTAACTTGATTTATTCCATGCACACATTTTTCCATATGTTTTATTCCGTGTTTGCTCTTTTTTTGTACTTGCTTTCCATATGGCAATCCCTCCTCCCAAAACCTGTTCCCCTCTTTCTGTAGCATCTGAGGTTTTTGAAGAATGAATGAAAATGTGGGTCTACTGTTAAGATATTTGTAATTACAAATTTGTGAGGACTGGAACTGATGATGAAACTGCCTATTTCACTGCGTGAGAGATATTTGAAGTTTATTCCCATTGAGGTTACACAGCAGATTACAGTCTTCGTTCAAAACATTCAAGTACCTGGACAAGACCAACATACAGATTGAAAGAAGAAAATTCATATATGGTAGCAAATGAACCACTGGTTCATGGGGACAGATACAAAATCTCCAAAACATCCAGAAATTAATACTTGTATTCATCACTAAAATATGGCTGTCTTCTATCAGGTTTTGAGATGGTTATCATGCTTTTTGAATATTAAGCTCTTTACTTACTGCTTCAGTTTCTGAAATTCCTGTTAGATTACAATCACAACTTTCTTGAATTGTATTCTCCAATTTTGATTCAGCCTATGATTCTGTCTCAGAGAGCAAATATTCAGCATGGCATTCTTATATGTCATATCAATCATCTCAGATCTTTTACATCATCCCACATGCACCTACTATGTTTTTTGTCTTATTTTGTAATCATAATATGTTCATCCCATTTTTCCTTCTTCTGCTTCTAGTTTTTTGTAACATATGAATTTATTTTGGGTTTCAATTGGCCATTATTGTTTATTTAGTCCACCACATGTTTGGAGTGTTGTAAGCCAATATTGTGTCATCAGACTTCTACTATACCTTATAAGATTAACATTTATTCCTTATGAGAGAAAATAGAAGTTTTTATTGAATATCACTTTATAGCAATTTCTTTTTCCCTGTCCATCCTATCCTTGAACAGTTCCAGAAATGAGGCATCCACAGCTTCTTTGGGCAACCTGTTTTGAGGTGTATCTCACCACCCTCACAGTAAAGAATTTCTTTCTGACATCTTATCTAAACTTACACTCTTTCAGTTTACATCCATTACCCCTTGTCCTGTCACCACATGCTCTTGTGAAAAGTCCCTCTCTAGCTCTCTTTTAGACACTTTTTAGGTACTGGAAGGTGTTATAAGGTCTCCCTGAAGCCCTCTCTTGTCCAGGCTGAACAGCCCCAAGTCTCTCAGCCTGTCTGCATAGGAGCAAACCGATCTATTGAAGGATGCAGCTAGACTATCTATAAGGTCACTTCCAATCCAAAGCATTCTGCAATTCTGTGAATATTGGCCTTGGCAGAAAGCATTGTTCTGTTCCCTGCTTTCCTTCTTGTTCTGGCAGTATTCTCAGGTGTCATATGTATTATTTCTACTCAAGTGCTAATTCTGTCTCTCAAGTCCCTTTTACTGATTTCCTGTCCTTTTATACCTTTCAAGTACCTCTTTCTCTTAACTGATAGTTCACCATTTCCCAGAATGGCAGTCACAGTTCAACCACTTCACTTCTAATCAAATAGAAACACCAGTTTTAGAAAGCATGCTTTAAGAGATTAAAACCCCCCATATCCTAAAACAAAAAAAAAAAAAAATCAATTTTGCAGTCCTTTAAGATGCCACTTTGTCTTTTGGCCTACTTGGTTCACCTCCTGAATATGAAAAGACAATTGATCAAATATCCCAATTTCTATTTTTTTCCCCTTCTCTTTAAGGAAATACTATCTTTTGAAAATAATCCACTCTGGGAGAAACAAAATTTATCAGCTGGAAGTGATCCCAACAAGTTATTTCCACACTGGCAACAGCTCTGACAGTAAAGGCTTCTTTCTATTTACCGCTCGAAAAAACTTAAAGCTCTAAAAGACCTAGCAAAAAGAACAAAGGTAAAAAGGCTGAGAAGTGATTAGAAAACAGCTAACTAAAAGCTAGTTGTGGTACAAATATGCTAACTTGGGACTGGAAGAATAATCTGGGATGTTTTTGATGCTTAATGTAAATGGCATTCATTCTACCCACATGGTGTGTTTGTATATGTATTATATTTGATTGAAATAAAAAGCTACTTGGAGATGAAAATTCATGCTACATATTTCAGATGGAATAAGTTGCCTTGAAAGAACAAATCATGCCTATCTTTCCATTTAGTACACAGTAACTTAAACAAATGGCTTAGATTATATCCTTACATCTCAATGACTAAAGTTTAGGTAAGATGAATTCTATATGACTTCCATGATGCGAGTAACATTCTGGAGAACACTGAAGTATCCCAGGAAAGTACTTTTTGCCATGAATGTAAAAAATTTTAAATCAAGAGCAGCAGGCATGAAGGTATCTTTGATTTGTTATAAAATCTAAAGGTTCCATTTCTCTGTCTGGTTTGAACAATATTTTTGCTTAAAATGTCTCTTTTTTCACAAATTATTTATTTGCACATTCATTTTTTCAGTAGTTACATATTTTTCTTTTTCTTTTCTTTTTTTTAAGGATGTAATGACCTTTAAAATACTGCATTAGATTCCAAGAGAGATGGCATTAGAAATAGTTTGTTGAGCACTATTTCCCGAATTTCTTGTGGTGATGCATGACTTCCAAAATCTTAAGACAAACAAAAAAAAAACAAGCCTGACTGAAATGAAGTGTGATAACAAAATAAGCACACACATACATAAAGAAAACTTCCTTTTACTTCTGATTTCTGAGCCTGTGGTGAACTGAAGGTACTTTGGGAATGCAGCCAGAAACTGCAATGCTACTCTTTAAAGTAGCAACACTGTCACCTGAATATTATCTGTGAAAGCATACAAATGCCACAGCTGTGACAAAGGAAGAGGCATTAAAACTAACAAGCAAAACAGGTTTAAAATATCTTGAGGTTTAATATTATAAGACTGGCCACAGTAGTCACTTTCTTCAAGCAAGAAATAAACTAAAGTAATGAAACGGCTGCACAAACTACAGCTATTGCTTACAATATCAGAAAGTTACCTTTTCTTTATCTTTGGGATAAAAACAGAGGTCTTTCTTATACCAACTGTACTTGTTCCTCTGATTACAACAAATTCTGGGTCAGGTATTTAATAAGTCATATCACGTATGTTGAGAAGAATCATTATCTGAGTAACTTGCTAATTGATTAAACTGATTTTTTTCTAGGTATAAAACATTCTGTTTCATTTAGAATCAATCACATCACTCATGTTCAATAATTGTAATATAGTTTTCCTCTTAAAAAATGAATAATACTATTCAATTTCTGGTCCTTTTTAATTATTTAGACCTTAATAATAAATTATGTTATGCATTTATCTTGAGGTAATATGAAGAAATAATTGACTGACACTGATAGAATACCATCAATATTTTAATTTTAAATAAAATTATGTTTTGAATGGCATTCATCGCTTGAAACACAGGAGAATAGTTCTGAAATTAGTTTAAAAAAATTGGATCATGCTAACTTTCATGTATAAAGTACACTTCCAAGTAATCAGCTTTGTTTTTTTTCACTATCTTCTTGTCTACATCTGAAATATTAAGAATTCCACATGTGGTGCAATTTGAGCATACACAAAACTTAGTCTTTTGTGTCACTCCAACAGGTATTAGGGTGGTCGAAATTCTCCACCAGGACAAGCGCAGGTGAACCTCAGGCTACTTCTCTCTGCATAGAGAGGGCCTCATTCACAGTATCTTCCTGCTCAGGCAGCCTGTAGCAGACCCCCACTATAACATCACTTGACCCTGCCCTCCCTTTATCCTGGCCAATAAACTCTTAGTTGGCTTCTCATCTATTCGCAGACAAAGCTCCATGCACTCCAGCTGGTCATTGACATTGCTCCTTGTCTCCCCTGCCTGTCCTTCCTCGACAGCTAATATTCTTCCATTCTAACACTGCACTCATACGAGCCATCCTACCGTGTTTCTGTGATGCCAATAAGATCATAGCCCTGCAGGCATGTGCATGTCTCCAACTTCTCTTATTTATTCCCACGCTATGTGTATGTTTATAGACGCATTTAATTTGGGCCCCCAATGAAGCTGATTTTCCGATCAAGAAGATAGAATTCCTTTGTGCTGCTCTTCAGGTGCTCTCCTGCTGACCTGCAATCCTTCCCCTTCCCCTCTGGGCTCATGGTGGAACTGGGACACTGACACATACATGCATTTTTCTGAGGTGTTTTAGATGAACAAAAGCAGGAAAGGAACAATTCTAGCTTCACAAGATGAAAAGCTGACATTCTACAGCTTTGAACTCCAAGGACTGAAAGAAATGAAAGGAGGAAATATTACTCAGCAGCAGAACATTCTGATGAAGACCACTATTTTAATTAGTAACAGTCAAAAAATTTCAATATAAAAATATCTTTGGTGAGGAAAATAGCATACCTATATTTAGTCTCTTCCATACCTATATTTAGTCTCTTTTCTATGTCTCTTTTCTTCTGTAAGCCACAGTATTATCAGACCTTGCTTCAGGGTCCATCAGCTCATTCTTTAGGGAATTTAATTTGCTTGGCCATGTGTTAGGTAGAAAAAAGAGCTATGAGAGAAAGCCAAAAACAGAGAACAAAGAAGACAGGAAAAAAGAGTTTCCTTCTATATTGTATTCCCTTGTCAGGATCTTCTTTATTAGAAGTTGAAGAATGATATATAAGTATAAACACTACCTGTCCCATCTTGTCTTCTTTATTAGTTCTGTATTTGGAGACTTTCTCTATTGCAGCGGATTGTTGTAGGATTTTAGTCATGTAAATTAAATCGAATTTCTTTTCTGTGATTTATGTTCTAAAGTGTTCTAAGTGCAAGAAAAAGCATATTAGGTGCCAGGGTTGTTTTGTCACATTCTAGCTAAGAAGAAAAAATCAGGTTTATGACAGTCCTTAGTCTAAAGCTAATATAAATTTCCCCTGAAGATGTATTCTCAATGATATAGTGAGTTGCATTAACTAGTTAAATAAATGGTTTAATAGTTCAGAATAGATACTTGCATGCAATTTCGAGGCCTTTTCTGTGTTTAAAAGGCTAGAGAATAATAGGTTTTATTGTACTGTCAGAGAAGCACAATATGTTTTAAGAAGTAGGACTAATCTAAATCACTTTGTAACTTTTTAAATAAGACAGTAGTTGTATTTCCATTATACAGCTGAGTAAAGATCCTTCAGGATCTTATTTTGTCAAAAGATGTCCTTTACTACCATAAATAGATTATTGCCTTTTAATTTAAAAATACTACACTCTTCTGCCACTTGAGCGACTGAAGAAATTTAGAAAAACCTTGCTGCACACAAGTGAAACAAAAGAAACATTTTCTTCTTTGGATAAAAGGTTTTCTCCCAGTGTAAGGCTGGAGACAAAATTAAAATTTGCAAAATTCATCAGTTTCTGAGACATTTTCTCCTTGGCAGACGACAAGTAGGCCTCTCTATTTACCTACATACTCATCCATAACCTTTATGATTTGTATTAAATTATCTTATTTCTACTGATCTAAAACTTTCATCTCTAGTAGAGATGAAGAACCCAAAACAAACCTGCAACTACACTCTAAATGAAAGGCAGTACATTGTGGGGAAAATTGCCACATGCTATTAAGAAAGAATATCTTTGTTAAGGTTGGGGTTGCCAGTTAATTTTTCTACCTTTGGGTTTGGTCTTAGTGTTGCCTTTGTTCCTCTTATCTGACTGTGAGGTATTGCCCCTACATCAGTTGGCCAACCTGTTTCTCTATCCAAACTTCAATTGGACTGCGGAAATGAACCAGCCAAATGAAAAAAAAAAAAAAAAAAAAAGCCAAAAAAAAAAAAAAAAAAAAAGCCAAAAAAAAAAAAAAAAAAAAAGCCAAAAAAAAAAAAAAAAAAAAACACCAAAAAAACCCCCAAAAACAAAACAAAACAAAAAAGAGCCAAACAAATAAACAAAAAAACACCAAAAACCCACCCCCAAAAAAACCACAAAAAACCAAAAGCAAAAAAAATCCCAAACTGTCCAAAACAACCACAATTTCCTGATCTAGTTCAGTATGTGCCTGCATAAACAGCTTCTTCTGGAATAGTGGAAGATGCTTTAGAAGAGCAAGAACAAGCAGCCAGAGAAAACTAAAGGCTTTGATCCCCAAAACAAGTGTTACCATCAAAGAATTTCAAGTGGAGTTGTGCCATCAATACAGACATTGCTGTATTCCCTTTTACCTGCTTTTCCTTCTAATATTGTTATTCCACTTTCTAATTGTGCCACAAACCCAGAGAATAATTAACAACTTAATACTACTCTCTTTGCTAACATAATTTTTGTTCTAAACCTAATTCACTTTTTGTTTAAATGGTTGAATTTACAGCATAATTTAAACTTGAAACACTTCTAATCTGTAATCATCTTGAATTGCTGCTTCTGTTTCAGATGTGGAGAGGAACTTTTGTGTTGGCAGCTGGTCTATTTTTTCCACCTATATCCATCTAATAAAATTAGAATTTATTTATGTTTATGAAAGAAAATATCTCATTCCAGAATTTCTGTGCTGAGGCAGCTGAGAAATTTCTAAAGTATTTCTTGTTTAGCAATTTGATCAATTCAAGAGAAAGCAAAAATCTAGATAACTTTTAGATCTTAGTAACAGCTAAGTTCCAAGGAAACAAAAAATATGCAAGTTGTCAAATCCTGTGCAGCTACATTTGAGACAAAGTTGATCAGAAAGTTGGGATTGGTTTCAGTAAGTTAATTTAAACTTCAAATATATTTGGTGTGTGTACGTATATGTACACCTTCTAAAATATGTATATATATAATAAAGGTTTTAACTGTATTGTTTCATATAAATTAAAATTATTAAAATAAGATAAATTCTTATTTCCAAGAATAATTTATTTTCTTTAAAGTAAAAAACAATCACTCTCTTGTTTGGCAAGTCCATCCTGCAAGGCTTCTGCTGTTAAAAATTTTATTCTTAAGATGATGACTGAAAAATTAAATTACAATGGCTAATATTTTTAGACTATCTGGTACTAAATGCACTGCTTGATGAAATTTATCTTCTCAACTTGATATCAGGTCTTGAGCCTGCCACACTAGTGATTTTTACACTTCTGGATTGCATGCTTGAGTGTCTGTGTGTGTGGCCACAAGTGTTCCCTAAAGGTTAGAACTGATTTAGATTTCAATTTTATAATTATGATTTATTTAGAATCTTAGAACTGTTAGGGCTGAAAGGGACCTCAAAAGACCATCTAGTTGCAATTCCGTTGATGTGAACAGGGATACATTTCACTAAACCACATTGCTCAGAGCTCCATCCAGCCTGGCCTTGAAGATTTCCAGGGATGCGGCATCCACAATTTCTGTGGGCAGCCTGTTCCAGTACCTCGCCACCCTCACAGTGAACAACTTATTCCCAATATCTAATGTAAACCTACTCTCAGTCTGAAGCTATTCCCCTTGTCCTATCATGACATGTCTTTGTAAATAACATCTCTCCATCTTTCTTGCAGGCTCCCTTCAGGTACTGGAAGGCTGCAATTGGGTCACCCCTAGGATGTCTCTTTCCCAGGCTGAACTATCCCAATTCTCTTAGCCTTTCCTCATAGGAGAGATGTTCTGTCACTAACTCCTACAACAGAGGGGTTCAAGGTTTGCTCTAAAGTTACAAATTCATCTTCTGTTTTCTTCTACATTGTCATTCATTAACAGTGAGAAGCGGTCAGATGCCTAGGAAAGTCTTGAAAAGATCTTCATGGAGTCCATGGAAAATCAGTTATTCTGTGAATCATTGTGTTCCACAACTATGACAAGCCTACTCCAAATAGAATAGATAGATGTTCAATAACCTTAAATTTGTCTTTAATTCTATTTTAATTCTGTACATTCTGTATTAATTTCTATTGCTTTTCTTTTTATCTTTTGTGGTATTGGAACATTTGAATGAGAGGAAAAAATTATACATCTGAAATACTGACTAGAAAAGTTACTGTCATTCTAGCAAATTGGTTTAAAAAAGTCCTATGTAAAAGTGCCTCAGAAACTTTGTTTATTAAATAGTAACTGACCAATAAGTGCACAGTACAGTTCTCAGACTCATTCAAGTTTTAAGTCTATTTGATAGAACAGATCACAAGAAGTGATAAATGCACATATTCTAATATATTTTAAGAAATATGGTTATAGATATAAATCCTCCATCCAATTTCTGGATTTTCTACCTACCACAAAATATTGTCAAGCACACTGATCTAATCTCAACAAAGAACATCATTTATCAGACTAATACAAGGCAGTAAACAAGAAGTCCTAAGAGTGACATATTTTTGTTATGTTTTCTATGCAAACACTACCTTCAAAATTAAACTGAACATGGAGAAGTGGTCTAATTAAATACAATTTACCTGGAATTAGCTAATTATTTCCATGTGTTGTTGCCCTAATTGTCTGGGGTTTTTCCAGTTTATAACTCACATTATGTGACCACTTTTCAGAATGTTTCTAGAGAGCACCACACATTTTACATGTCAGCATAGAACATTACCTTGAGCTAAATGTTTTCTTTACACTCTTGGAACAACTTTTTTTTTTTTTCCCCCCCAAGGATTCCTAATTATTTGTATAAATACTTGGACATATTCGTTTGTCTTTAAATCATGTGGCTGTTATAGTGTCAGTGAATATAATACTTTTTAGACTTAAAAATTATTATTAAAATTACATATAGACTCTGTCATGCTTAAGGATAAGGATAGATGAAACAGCACTCTGGGAACACTGTTTCACAATCAATAGTGTGTTAACTTATTGAAAAGTCATTCTCTAGATGAGGAGTTATTAAAAAACCTTGTTTACAAGTTTCTATCCATCAAAATCTAAAATATTTACATTTTCCTTATTTATACACTAGTCTTATCAAATAATGTTGATAAGTTAAGTGTCTACCATTCATAAAATGATTAAAAGAAAAACATTTAACAACTCTGGAAAGGAATGTAATATTGTCAATTTAAAATCAGGGAATTCAGACATTTTAGTGCTGTACTCTCAGTCATTGTAGAAAGGTCATCCCAGATGGTGCAGATGACGCACATGCCAAATGGGAAGGGAGGCAGAAAGTAGGTTTGAAGATAAGAGAAATCATCACCTCATCAGTAAGTCTGAGTGGTGTAAAAAATACCTTAAAAATTATTGTGCTATTAAATTATACAAAACAGAACCATCCCCTGGGATGCTGCTTTCTTCTTTGGGCTACAGGAGATGTGTTAATTCAAATGCAGCTTTATGCAAGGGCTAGAAAAAAGAGAAATGCAGGAACATTACTACAAATTGGCAATGACTGGAGATAATGGCTGGATAGGACACCACAAGGTAATGGCCAGGGTGAAAATATAACAGCTGTGTTTTGCTTTGAATGGAGGGGAAACCGAAATGTAAATATATAAATATTACTACTTTTCTGTTAAAGTCTGATGTGAGTTATACAGGTGCCCTAGAGCCTTGTAACCATCTGGGTACTATGCTATCTTGACAGGCTATGGGCAGAAACAATAGTCCTGCCAAGAAAAATAACTGAAAGCAATCTGTGTTTCACCAGCCCGAGAAAATAGCTTAGCTTATTTTTCAAGTGCAATCCTCAGTTCATTATAACATTCTGTTGCTTAACAATATTATCTGAGTCCATGTAAAGCAACCAATTAAAGAAGCTAGTTAGGAGCCCTGTGTAAATCAGCTGCAGGCAGTAATTTGTCCTAGAAATCAGATAGAAGCTGATGTAAACTGATATAAACACAACTGCATTTTTTCCACTGGTTATTCTTTTTAGACCTCTTCCCCAGTCTCAAGAGATCAGGTGTGGCATTGTCAAAATTTTTAATGCACTTCTTCTAAACCATTTTTATTTTCAGGAATGGAGTATGTGCCTTGAGGCTGTCAGCTTAATTCTTGCCTGGTACAAACTGCCATAGCTACACCAATTTAGAGTTTGCTTCTCTATAGATGATTTTTTTCTGTTATGACTGTTCTGTCATTTCATTTCTGCTGTGGTGAAGTTCAAGTACCTCTTTCTGAAGGACATGTCCCTCTATACAAGGAACAAGCTCAAGATTTTTAGACAATATAATTAGTTATATTACTATTAATTATATTTAAACAATCCTGGCTGCATTTTGATCCTTGTGAATATTCAGGAAAATTAAGTCCTTGACTAAAAATATTTTTAAAATATAAAGCTTACAGATATTTCTGAAAAACATATCTGTTGTTACAGACTGGACAGAGGCAGACCATTGAAAAGACAATGAGCAGACATCTTTTAGAATTATTGGTAATTTTAAAATTTATAGAGGAATTTATTTTTTCCTGAAGGCTATTTAAATAAGAAATCTGAAAGTTGGAAATTTAATAGCAAATATGTATATTTTCAGGGTCACTTATGACTATTTCTAACATTTCCCTACAAGCTTTTGTCATGCTTCAATAGGAGTTTGGGTCTAAAGATGAGAAAGTATCTCTGTATTATGTAATAAACTTCCTACAGTCCTGCTAAATTAAGTCAATATGAATTATTCCAGTTCATTCTGTAGATCAAGCCCAAGGCTCTGTTTACTCATGTTTCTAAAAATTAGATGCAATTTATAACAATGTCATTCTTTCTATCTTGTCAAAGTTCTTTTTTTTACATCCGCTACATTGTGCTATATCTTTTGCTTCCAAATGTTAGCGCTCCATTACTTTTCCCTTTCGCACACAGTTCACTTGGAAAGAAAAGCAGAGCAACTAGAGAGAATGAAACAAATGTGTTCTGAGAGCTGGAGGAGCTCAGATGTACAGGAGAGAGAAATGGAAGTTTTAGAGTCCACGTAATGGCAGTTAATATATAATGAATACTATGACCACAGAGTGTAGACCTGCTCTAAACCTTCCTTTTCAAAGGTGTATAATGTCATTATCTTTCGATATCTGAAAGAGCAAAGGGGAAACTGCACTGGTTTCACTGCTGGGTGGATGCAGTACACCTTCCAGTTCTCTCTTTTGCAGTTCATGTTCTAGTCATGGTTAAAGGGAGTCTATTCATCTTTCCAGTAGGCATTTTTCTGTATTACCATTGTATCTCTAGTTTGACATCACTTTTCAGGACTAGCCACTGCATTATCCTTCCTCCATCCTACTGGCAGTCTGTCATGCTGTGTTACAGTAGAAATCTTTTATTTGTTCTCTTAAGTTTTATTTTTCCCCCTATTTTTCCTATTACAATGGATCTATTTTTTTTTTCCCCCGCACTTTGGCTATATTGTATTTAATTTTTGTTATAATGTTTTATTATTTCCTGTGTTAGGACAGCATGCAGTCAGCAAGACTCCAGTTGCATTTTGGGGGGTTTCTAAGCATAAGCTGACACTGAATGATGTACATTATACTAGAAGACAGTATTTTTCTCAGATTTCTGCTTATTCTCATCTTCTAACCTCAGTATTATACATTTTAAAATTTTTTTGATGCAAGTCACATTTGTTGAGGCTGTATAACTTCTGTATTATAAGAACCAAAGCAGTTTCTGCACATATTAAAATGTTCCCAACACTGTAGACTCATAAAGTCTATAAACAAACGGCTTGAATGTCCCTTCTTATTAGCAGCAAAGAACATTCAGATTTGCTGCAAGTATTCCAACATGTCTGCAACAGCACAGCTGATGCAAATGTTTTGATTTGCAGATGAAACTAATTTGATGAAAACACAATTAAATTACAGTAGGCAGTTGATCTAAGTCATAACTGGAGATCTGAAGTTACAATCAACTCTGAGCTGTGTGTAATTGAAATACTGAATAAATGAATGTAGATAAAGAGAGTATTACTAAGTAGAAACAGCACTCTAAAAAGCAAGAATTTTAAAGACATGTAGAAAAAGTGGTGTATTACCATTCCTTATACTATCTGTCTGCTGGTCTCCTTACCTTGGTTTTAAAAAATTTTAAATCTGCCTTAGAAATTGATGTTTGAAAGATATGAGCAGCCTTCCAGAGGGTTTACTGCTCGTATCTCTACTGACAATATCTCTAGTGGTGTTGCAGTACTATTTGAAGGTTCCATCAAAGATCACATCTGAACTAGACATTATGTCAATATACAGGGTGACATTTTCTCTTAAAGATTTTAGAGATCCTTTATAAAAATCTATTAACTTTCGCAAGCTTAGCAGCCTGAGATTCTTATACTCATTCAGAGCAAATGTCCTATATTTTCTGTTCCGTAGCATCTGTTGGAACAGCCTGTTTTTCTTCATCAGCTCTAAAGGAAAGTTAAACTGCCAAGTGAGAGGCTGAACTTAGATTATATTAACTATCTCATTTGATGAGGTGTTTCTATTGTGAGCAGGACTGAAATGTGATCAAGAATCTTGTACAGTCATGAGATTATTTATATTATAGATAATACAAATGTATTAAAAGGTATCTGTGCACATTACCCCACAGAAATTCCACACAAAATCAAACTCTCAGAGCTATAATAAATCACTCTTTCAGCCACTCAGCTCCATAGTGTGTCCTCCATGACACTGCAGTAGTTTCATACCAAATCTAAATACAACACCACCATTCATATTTAGATACAGTGATATTTGGAACAAGATAAAGTCTGTAATGAGAAAACAATATATTTTATTAGATCAATTTACAGGGAAATTTTGATAGATTTTCAGATATGCTAGATAATTTTATTCTAAGTTTTAGCATTACTTCCTGGTCTGAATACAATCAGACTTTAATCAAACCAATTTCCAGAGCTGATTACGTCTCAAAAAGACTGGGCTGTGTAAAGGCTATCCTTCATTTCATCTACTGAGCCATTAGCTGAAGTGTCATAGATCATTTAGTTGCTGTGAGAAAGAAGCAGCATGTGGCAGGAGAAAAGAAATGCTAAAACAAAACAAAACAAACTCAGAAAACCCTTAATCATCAATCCAACAATTATTCAGATCAAACTGTCAAGGAGTGACAGAAAATGACCACTCAGAAAGGTAAGCCTGGATCAATGCTATGTTAGTTGTCTAAACAAATGCAGGAAACCATTCAGTGCTTCTAATGACTTCAACTTTTGCCTGAAATTAGACAGTAGATGGTGGGAAAGGCAGATGACAGAAGTAGTGCATTTCCTATGGGAAACTCTATTTAATGCAGGAACTGCTAGACTTTCCAATGCGGGGGTTTGACCTTTTGCTTATTAAAGTCATGTGCCTCACTGCTTTTAATGAAATTTCTCTCTGAGAAGGATTTGACGCTTTGCCTCTGCATGAGTGCGTAAAGATGGATGACTCAGGTTGGCGCTTTTCAGTGGAATAAAATAAACTTTCAGACTGGGGAAACTACTACCTACAAATTTTAGTTCTTATAACTTCATCTGCCTTTTTTACTTCTTTCTCTCTTTTATATCTAATACAATTTTTATAATCATGGTGTAGTGTTCTTCCATGTCTGGGGAAATTATTTTATTGAAATTAACTTTGAGGTTTTTTGTACTGCAGAAATGGATCTTCACGTTTCTCATGGAGAGGTTTCCTACTGTCTATAGATTTGGAAGGGAAAACCCTAAACTAATAATGAAAAATCTACTGCTGGAGCAGTATTTCTCAGCTCTTGCATCAAAAACACAACAGCAATGAAAGTTTATTTGGTTTCAAAAATACTTAGCTAGCTAATACAAAATCAAGCAAAGAAAACCCCAACCTTTACATTTTCATTGCATTTTATTCTTTTCATTCAATTAGTCTTTTCCAGTTTCTGAAATATAGGAAAAAATAACTAAGCTTATTCCCTATATACTCTTGCTTTCATAGTAAATGTAATTTGGTTGTTGTCTTCTTCAACTAATAGATCACCACCTTGGAATGGCTGAGAATCATTCACCAAGAAAACCATCTGTGACTCTACTCGGTTGATTTGTGACAGTGTTTTACATAAAATAACTTTGTACAACAACTGTAATTCTGTAACAAAAAACTCAATTTTAGCAGGTAAGCACAGAAATTGCTTGAATGCCTTTTAGTAAAGGAGCTAGTTCAAGTTTGGCTATGGAGGGTTAGGTGATAAACAGTATTAATAATTCTCTTATTCCTCTTTTATATCTTTAAGAAAAACTGCTGTCTGGGAAATAATGTCAGGTTTCAAAATGTAAGTTTATTTTAAGATTTTTTGAATTATTTTCCCATAAGTCAATATGACTTCTTTTTAACTTTGCTTGCTTAGAATGCTCCAGGGCTTGTTGGGAGCAAACCTCTAGGAAAGAGAGGGTGAGAGATCCTTTCCTCCGTCAACCACCAGTAAAATTGTGTTTTTCTTTCAAATTCAGCAATGGAGTATTTAAAATTGATCTGATCCTTTCTTGAAAACATATAAAGTATGAACAAGGTTTACTTTTAGCAAGGAGCACTTCTCATTTCCCTTGCTTGCCTTCCCTTCCTTTCCTTTTTCCTCAGATTCTTTGTAATGGTCCAAAGAGAATTAAAAAAAAGTGCTGAAATTCTTCTGTAGTTCTCCAAGTACAAAAAGGTCTGCCAGGGCTTGAACCATAGGCTCTAGCTGTGGCTTCTGTTGTTCTGGAATCCAGGGTTCAGAGTGGTTAATACAGTCCTTCTTGGAGATTTTTTGTCCTTCTAAAATTTATCTTTGAATTATGAATAAGCCTAAGAAAAAGCAAAACAAAACAATGTTTCTTTTATGAATGAAGCTCAAGTAGGCAGAAAAACAGCCTTATGGGGGGAAAAAATGTTGTTGTTCTGATTGACTTCTGCAGTAATGACATACACTCAGAAGCTAAAAATAAAGGAAGAAACCTACAAAACAAAACAGCTGAGTTTTATCAGTGTTATAACTTTAAGCTTACATATGTGTACAATGCTTTCATGGTTACAAAAACTTGGTGTTTTTATTGATAATGCTAGTAATATTTTTTTTGTGTTACAGAGATGATTTTCTATAACTGATAGCAATTTCTAACACATTCTAATTAATTCATTTTCTCAGGAATGTTCCTGCAGAGTTCCTGTTTTAAAATTCATTTATGGAAGGATTAAATTTAGTTAGTAATTTCCATAAGTATATGTTAGTTTAAAAAAATGCAAAGTAGACTCAATAAAGTGATATTTTCACTTAGTAGTTTTCCTCTTTGGGCAAGATACAATTTTGAACAGTGTTGATGTCAAAGGACAACTTAAGAATGAGGAACTAGATAAAGATCTTGGACAGGAGTAGGCATTTATGTTATTGACTGGTTGAATTTCTAAAATACAGTCTTAGCTTCCAACTTTTCCTTCTGTTTTTCCCATTTATTAATAGTGTAGCAATACCCTCCAAAAGACCCTAGAGGGAAATCTTTCCTAGCTTGGAAAGCAACAGTGACTCCGAGGTCTAGTGACTGCAAGAAAATGGCCTAGTTGATCTGGATTAAGTCAGCAATAACCCTTTTCATATTCAGTTCAGATTTTTAAATTTCTCCAAGCCAGGAAAAAAGCCAACTAAAATTTCTCTTACCTTAACAGAGGAAACATTTGATTTCCCTTCAAATCAGACAGTATAATCACAATGATTTTGAAGATGTGAATTACAGAATGTGTGATCATCAATAGAAGGCAAGCCTGAAAGTGAAAACACTACTCCTAAAACAAAGTGACATCCCCATAATTCACTTTGTTTTAGGAGTAGTGTTTTATAGAAAGGAGATTTTTTAAGTCTTAAAATGAGTAAATCATTATAATTGAGGAGAATTTTAATGGTAGAAGCAAAACACGAACTATGTTCCTTGTTTCCTGAAAATTCCCTATTTCTCTAAAAATTAAAAAAAAAAAAATTAAAAATCACTTACTAAAGAGATTTATAGTTACCAAATAGATATTTTTATGTTTGAGAATTAAAACAAGTGAAAATGGGGGG